>JAQJVK010000001.1:38411563-38490642 GCA_035578135.1 Flexamia atlantica
ATTTTTATAAGACATAATGACTTTGATGCGTTGCGTACTGCGGTTGTGAGAACGAAGATAACAGACCACTGCAGCACTTGTTTACAAATGAACTACAGTACATCTTGGATTATTCGGACCCCACATTATCCGGATCCCGGATTATCCGGACCGGTCCAACCGGAGTTATTAAAATATTAATATTTTAATAATATTTTAATAACTCACCAATATGGTTTTCAAAAATCGATAAATATTTCAGACGCTCCATTCAACGTAAATAAAGATATAATTAGCAATGGCAATCACGTACTATTAGTATTTTTTTATCTGTCCACGGACCACGGATCTTCGATTCCGTGGACAGATCTTTATTGTGTAAAAAACTTGACATAATTGGCGTTAAAGGTCTAGCCCTGCAATGGTTTGAATCTTATTTTGACAATAGAAAACAATTTGTAACAAACGATCAATGGATATAAGAGCAATCTGATGTCCGTAGGCTTTGGAGTCGTTCAGGGGAGCACGTTAGGGCCTTTATTATTTTTAATATACATAAATAATAAAAAGACCCTTCTCACATTAGATATTGAAGGTAAATTCTATCTACTCGCAGACGATACGCTAGTTCTCTTCGAAGGGACAGATTGGGATTCTGTTTTTATTCATGCTGAAAGAGGGGTTTCAAAAATAAAGAAATGGTTTGACCAAAATATTTTAACATTAAATATTACAAAAACTAAATTTATGCCCATTGTTTTGAGAGCCCGAAGTGACACACTCAACAAATAACTCAAAATCCACGATTGTGGGGAACATTTAAATGTTGCATGTGTCTGCCCTAAGATTGAAAGAGTAAACGTTTATAAATATCTGGGAGTAATATTTGACTCTAAATTATCGTGGGCGGACCATGTGACATACTTAAAAATTAATAATCATAGTTTAAAAAAATATAATTAAAACGTTGAAAAATGCCACTGGCGTAGAAAGACACAAAATAACCTACAAAAAATACAAAATACAATTACTTGAAAAATAAACTAAGGAAATTTATTTTTGCCTTTCATCAACTACGTCAGGTTCTACACTTAAATGAGCTACGTAGAGCATATTTTGCTTATGCTCAATCGCTGCTTGAAGGGGGAATGATTGCCTGGGGGGGGGGGGTCCTACAGTTCGACATTAAACCACTCTTCACAACACAAAAGCCAATTAGCAAAGCTGCTCTGGGCAGATGTCGCAGATACCCTACGGATGCTTTATTTACTGAAATGGACGTCCTTGACATCAGACAACTGTTTATTCGTACGTTAACTTTGAACAAATTTAAAAACTCAAATGATCTGTTCGTCCGTCCGTCTCACGATTACAGAACAAGACATGCACTGGGCTTGGGAATTCGAACATCAAGACTTATTAAATCTTTTGCAACAACAAACTATTTTTACATTGCTCATATAATCTAAAATAATCTACCAATCACGCTACGAAACAATGAGAACGTAACTCTGACTAGTTATAAAATACTTGGTTTACAATGGTTGCATGAAATTGGTAGAGAAGGTGCAGCAAATATTTTGATTTCACTGTACAGACCATGGTGTAAAGAAAAAAGAAAGGTGTGTGTATAGTCAGATGGTGTGACGTAGTCGGGCTTTCTCAACTAGTGCTTATGACGACTACAATATAAATCAATTAATGCAACTCAATCAAAATATCATTGTGTACAGTTTCAGTTCTGCTGTAATACCGCTAGGTCCGCTACGTTCAGGAGCCCAATGACGTCATACCAGCAGACTGTGCACACACCTTTCTTTTTTCTTTACTCTATGGTACAGACAATAACTGATCAGCTGATGCGTCATGTTTGAGAAGTGCGGGTGTGTGTGTGTGTGTGTGTGTCTGTGTGTGTGTGTGTGTGTGTGTGTGTGTGTGTGTGTGTGTGTGTGTGTGTGTGTGTGTGTGTGTATGTGTGTGTGTGTGTGTGTGCGTGCGTGTGTGTGTCCTTCACCAGATAGTGATTCACGAACCGTTCCCCTACTTTTTGTCTCCAAATTCCAGAATCCATGGCATTTTGTAAAAAAATAAAATGAAAATAAAAATAATAAAATTTAAAATTTTTTGCATGAAATAATTTTTTTTCTCCTGAAAAGAATTGACCATGAAAACTCATTCTCACGTACGGGATTTTTTTCCATGTGAAAATTAATTTATCTTATTTTTTGTTTTGTTCTTATTTTAACAGTATCATTATTATTTAGTTGTATTGTTAAACTGCAAAATGCATGTTGCTTGTGTGTTTTCTTTTGCGAAATAAAGACATTTTTGATTTGATTTGAATTTAAAAATTATTCTAATACCCTCTTTTGCAAAATTAGTATTTTGTTTAAATTTTGTACGGCAGTCCCTCCGTATAGGGGAAGGTCGGCAGGTATCGGACACCTTAGCTTTTTTTTGACTACTCGATTTAAGGATTACGATAAGTAACTACCAATTACGTCAAATAATACTTCAATATTTCATGTGCAATTGGTTTAAATTATTTATAATAATGACAATAACAACATATTATTTTTTGAAAAAGTTTACCTGTTTACAAAATGCGACTTCCAATTTTTGGAGGGTGGTATCGGACAGATCTAAAAATAGTACTAAATTTAGGTTTGGTGGATATTAAATCATACAATTGAATAAATTTATAATGTATTTATTTCCTAAATGATCTTTCTCCGATGATTTCTTTATTTCCTAAACGATTGCTCCTCGGCACACCAAACCTCTCACTTGCATTCCGTATTATTATTTCATTAGACAAAACCTAGTCTGTTGCCAATTTAATGGACACTACATCATAATTCCCTCTTATTTTCCCCATGTTCCCTAAAAAATAAAGAATCCAAAAAAATCCGCGGATTTAAGTGGTCATTACATTGTCCGATACCACCCAATTGCAGCTTGTCCGATACCAGCCGCCAGACAACACAGTTTATAATGGCTGTCAAGCCGCAGTCCACAATGCGACTGGACCTAAACGTCGTTTTTACTTAGTATAAAGTATACTAAGTATTTTAAACTCAACTATGACCAATATCATTTACTTTAATCGATGCAGCAGCTTGGGAAAACTATATCCGTGCACGTGTCCCAACTCAAAAAAACAAAAAACTCTAACCACAACAAAAGCCGTGTACAGTAACTGTCCAATATGGCGATGGGCCGACTTGCTCATTTAGGTGGTTGTACTGACGGCTTGACAGCTGCTGCCCTTAGCCCTTAGCTGCTGTCGCTGTCCGGTATCAGACGACTTAGTACAGGGTGTATTTTTAAAACGCAACCCATTTTTAAGATTGAATAATGCACATTTAAATATGAAATGCGTATTGTTTTATTGATATTTACATTTTTAACAACCTATTATTTAAGTTTGATCACATTATTCACATTTAATTTACATTACGTGCTCAAACCGTCCGCCATTGACATTTGTACAAAGTTATGTTCTTTCCATCAAATTCCCAAACACGTGTTGCAAGGTACCTCTTTGAATTTCTTGCATTAAATTTTTTGTTTGTTTTGAGGTGCTGAATATCCTGTGAACTGTTTTCGTACGCCTTAATTTTTATGTATCCCCAAATAAAGTAATAGTACCAGGGACCGAGCTTTGCTCGGATTAAACAAAAACAACCGGCTGATTCAACTGTTTTAGTAAAAAATTTCCATAAATGAACACTTAAGTACAACACTGTTCGAGCATGGTATCAACGCCTTTATACAGCCGCGCCTTCAGCTTTTTCTGTTTTTGTAAAAAGAAGTTGATTCGGTCTCGTCCAACACTGATAAAAATATCGACGACGTACTGTTGTAACAAACGGTCACAGAAGAAAAGCGCCGTTGAAGTTGGTTGTTATATTTTCTGTCGCTTCGTTGGATTGCAGCGGTCTTGCGATTGCTGGTCGGAACAGTGACTCTTCACGAATTAAGTTTTGATATCTTAGAGCAACGGTAGGAAGCAGTTGGCACTATGTTGATCGGTAACCCCAAGTCTTCTTTGTGGGTAAAAGAGAGGATGCGAGAATGGCTCGATGCGGTTGTCTGTACTACTCTTGGTGAACAGTTGTTTTCCTAGTTTTTTCACGACACGGTCGAAATCCGGGTGGGTCGGGTCGGCGTTGAGCGAGATAAAATTGTAATGGCTGATATTTCATTCACCGTTGTAGCTGTTTGGGTCGAGGCCGCTAGTGCGAGAACCAAATTGACTTTCGGTGGCTGAACTCCTGTAGCGTCACCGGCGGCTCGAGCTTTTCTTCTAAGACTTCGCACCATCATGAACGCTTGAGTAGATTGGTTATCCTCCCGCAGGATTCCCTCGAGTAACTGTATCAATTCTAGGTTCATGTCAGCGTTAGCAGGAATTCGTTTGTTGACGGCATCGGTAGGGCCGAGAAGAATCATCTGCCCGTTGCACGGTCGTTCGTGCTCTCCTTGTGCGTCTTGCGTAGGCTGAGCGGTGATTTCCAGCGTTGTTGGCGGTTGATTAATAGCGCAAGTTCTTTTGGGAAACTTGACGGTTTGTATTCATATTTCCCGTGTAGACACCAATCACTTTTATTCTGAGAAAAATTACTCCTGAAAACATTTAACACTTATCCGTACAAAATCAAACCAAACTATATATATAGAATAAATGAAGGGGTCCCCCGTAAAACGTTCTAAACGACAAAACCCTAGTTTTAAGTAAGCAAGGGTTGAAAGTTGAATTCCAAAATTTACGGTTTTTTAAAAGATTAGAACTTATAATCATGTATAATATCTTAACACCCTATTTTTAACATCATAATGTAGCATTATATTAAATTTGTACCTGCCATCAAGCATTTTAAAACATTTTACGTGTTTTTAGGGGTTATAACGTTCTAAATGACTGGCGCTTGGAACGTTTTCTGACGGACTGCTCTTCTACTTTGGAAGAAAACATGAGGGAGAGTAGGAATACCAACAGAAACAAAAATAAAACTGAATATAAAACAATTTTATTGATGTAAAAGTACAAAAACGTAATGTTGTTAATAAAACGTGATACGTAATTTTGCTAAAAGTTATCCTCATGTGGTGATTAAAACGTTATTCTACCCACCTCTTTTGGGGCAATTTCCAGGCCTTGGCTTCTTATTTTTTGAAATATAGGGTAATCCAGCTTTTCTATATTCAATCCTGGTCTTATTCTTCCACTTTCCAATATTTACTTCACGTCTTTTATTTTTATTTACGCGATTTTGGTCCTTGGGTGACAGCGCAACGACCGGCGGGGATTCCATCTTTCGGCGAATAGAACGTTATTACCCAGAAAGCCCGTGCAGTCTCGCGAATGACGCAAACTTTGTCAGACGAAATCAGGGCTACCATCTCAAATATATTCAAAACAAAATATACCACGGTGTAGCTCATGTCCTGGAGAACCTTTTTCACTGAATATCTCCGATTTTGAAATTTTGTCGCTTAGAGCGTTTTACGGAGGACCTCTTCAAATATTCCTTCAAACAATTCATTCAAAATAACCTTTAAACCATTTAAAATTAGTTATTTACAAATCAAATGATTTTTCTAACCTGCATATAAATAAATACCCCTGTCGCAGCAGACCTGCGTACTGAGCGAATTTCCATAGGATTTATTTTGTATATGTGAGCATTCAACTTATTTGAAGGAAAGTATTGTTTGAATACGTTAAGTAAATAATATAGGCCTACTAAAAACATATATTTAATCATTCATGAGCTTTAAACATGAGGAAGATTAACAAGGAGACCACATTGGTTTTCATTTGTAACACACACACTTTTGTATTTTATATAATTCTCAGTCTTTTAATTAAAAAAAGTAATCTTGTTATAGTAATATTAATGTCAACAGACATATAATCAATTAATTCAAAACACTCAAAACAAAGACATAACTTAATCTTATGAAAAAAATAAATTCAATCACATGGTCAGTTTTATAATTACAGTAAACACCCCTGTTGTAGCAGACCTGGATCTCCAGCCAGTTTCAATAAAACATATCATCAATCCTCATCATTGTAAACATACCATATATGCTACATTTTCAGGCAGTTTAGACCAAGACATCCCCTCTCCAAATGCTCATACTTTCTTTATTAAATTTAAAAATAATTTGTATTTTTAGCGAATTTCCTTAAAGGAATAAGCTATTACGGTAGTACTCATGGTAAGACCTAAGTCCGAGACCATGTTAACTTTTCATTTTGGGGTCCCCAGAAGCAAAAAACACCAATCGGTCGAATATATATATATATATATATATATATATATATATATATATATATGTGTGTGTCTGTTAGCACGATAGCGGCCGCAAAAATGGTCCGATCTTTATGAAATTTGGTACGGGCATGTAAAGTGGTAATCAATTGGACGAGTTCGTGAACCAGCCCGATCGGACCACCGGAAGGGGGGGGTAAAGGGGAATAAACCCCCCCAAAAATGGGTTTTTTGAGTTTTTTACATAGAAACATAAAATTTATCGAATTTTTGTGGGCACCATTGAATTCAGCTCAAAAAAACAAACTATTTAGTATCTTGAAGCACTGCTCTATGTCTATTGGTTACCGAGATATTGAAAGTGGTAAACACAGTACGTTGTCCCAATGTTAACCTTATGGGAAATAAGTAAAATTCTATATCTCGGTTATTTCTCAACATATCTCAATAAAACTTGGTAAATAGCTTCTTCTAGTTCAGATCTACTAAATATTGAATTAAAACCACCCAGTTTTAATATACCTGTAGCAGCAAACCTGCATACTCATTCCCCATGTTATTCTTATGGAGCTTACCAAAACATGTCAAATCTTGCTATGTTTGATTGAAATATGTTGTTTTGCATTTGAAATTCGCTGAGTATGCAGGTCTGCTGCAACGGGGGTATTTTATATATATTTTCTGCAAAATCTTGATCAATGAACTCTAACTATTCACTAACTATGTTTTGTGTTATTCAAAATAAACACAAATAAAATTTTCATCACCTGAAAAATTAATCATATGTTGAGAATTGTATTTTTTGTAATCTGTCAAATCAGGGTAACTATACTTTTTGGAGGGTAAAATTAAAAATAATATTGGGCAACGTTCTGTGTTTAGCACTTTCAATATCTCAGCAACGGATTGACGTAGAATAATAATTCAAAATGCTAAATCGTTCATTTTTTTAAGCTGAATCCAAATTTGACACTTAAATTTACAAGAAAATAATATAAAGATATTAAATCCTAAAAATAAATTTTATTTTGTCAAAAAACCCTCCTTAGAGTTAACTTATCGCGCTGGTTTTCGAACTCGAAGTAATAAATGCCACTCTAGACATATGTACCAAATTTCATCGCGATCGGACCTTTTTTACTAAAGTTATCGCGCCTACGGACAGGTGTATATATATATATATATATATATGAAAATGAATGAACGGTGTTTTTGGGGTCTGGAGGCATCAAAATAAAAAGTTAAGGTGGTCCCGTGCTTAAGAACTACCATGCCGCCTACGGTAATAGTACTTCCCTATAGGGGGAAATTCGCTAAAACCTGAATCAGCTGTTTTGGTTAAAATCACTAACAAAAAAATGCCCATGACCATTGGCACCTGAATGGGCACTTTGAAAGACTGTAGGACGCAAACCAGATTTTTCCCAGACTTGAGACCAGTTCCAATCGATTTCTGGTGGCCTAAAACCCCAATTTAAAGAAAAAAATCTAAAATCCTAGGACGGAATAAAAATTTTGCCCGTACAAACATTGCTTGTTTTAGAGTATGTATAATGTATAGTATATATAATATAATAATAATAGTGGGGTCAAATCCGGGGATCTTGGGGTGTGAATCCTTCACCGATAAAATAAAGTTTTGGGTTACATTTTTAGTGTGTGTGTCTTTAAGCACGAAAACTCGCGTAAAAGTGGTCCGATCTGAATGAAATTTGCCACAGTCAACAGTCATTTAAAGTTGTATTATTCTACGAAAACAATTCACAAGATATTCAGCACCTCAAAATAAACATAACAAATTTAATGCAAAAAATTCAAAGAGGGACCTTCTAACACATTTTCGGGAATTGGATGGAGAGAGCAATACTTTATACAAATGCCAATGAAAAACTGTTTGAGCACATAATGTAAACTAAATGCGATCAAACTTAAATATTAGGTTTTATAGAATGTAAAGATCAATAAAACAATACTTATTACTTATTTATATACGTATTATTCAATCTTAAAAATGGGTTGCGTTAAAAATGGGGGGTAAGTGTTCCCAAATAACTTTTGGCTTAGTACACCCTGTACTAAGCCAAAAGTTATATGGGAATATGGGAATGAATAAACGCAAAATATATTGATTTCAACGTATCTTCCGGGCAGAGTTTTGCCATCCTTCTCAGGGCGTATAAACTGGATGCCATTTTTTGCAGATATTTTGAATATGAATATCCCAATTTAAATTTTGATCCAAATTTAGGCCTAAAAATTTAATATTGTTCACCTCTTGTAGCAATTTGTTACCAACAAATTGTATTGCTTATTTTGAAGTGTATTAAAATGGAAATATTTTGTTTTTACTGTGTTAACTGAAAGGTTTAGATTATTCAAATATTTACTAATAGATGAGAGCTGTTCGAAAGCAAATATTTCAATGTTTTCATTTGATTTACCAGAAATTTTGATGTTTATTTCATCCACGTAGAAACATATTTTACCAGATTCAATTAAATTTGGAATTTCCTTCAAATAGCATATGAACAACAGTGGCCCTAATATCGATCCTTGTGGCACCCCACGTTCCAATCTTTCCAAAGAAGAGTGAACATTTACTTTTTGGTTAAATTTGTTCGTGTGAGTTGACGATCTCTTTGCCAAAATCAACGATAGGGTTCTGGCAAGAAGGACATTGAAAATTACTGATCTCTCTGAGTGTTTCCTACAAATTTTACGAACACTTCTGTATACCATTGAAACCTTAGTCGGTTTGAGAATGACGATGAACTTAAAGATGGCGTCAGCGGGTGGCTGCGTGTACTGGCGGCAGAATTCTTCTCAGCACAAATATAAAAGCTTCTCCCTGTATATGACAAGTGTCTAAATATTGTGGGAACTATGCAGAAAAGTAGTTTAAGATACGCTCTTTAAGATGTATATAATAATAATGCTGTAAAGGCATTGAGAACTTTTTTACTTCCAAACGGAACTTACTTTCCGAACGTACCTAACATAAACTAAACAAAAACAGTATAGTCACAGCGCTTGGCCACTGAAACGAGCAATGAAAGCATCGATTAGAAAACAAAGACAGAATAAATTCAATGAACAAAACTTAAACCTCAGTAAATCAAATTACAAAGCTATTTGTCATTGTGGGGAGCAATGTGAACATGTATATTTAAAAATGTCACTGCTTTCCCCCGAGCGAAGCTCGGTCCCCAGATATTGTTTGTCGTAAATTGATCAACGGCGCTTTTTTCGTTTCACAAATCCTTGTAGGAAAATCCACAGCACAGTACATGGAATACGATTTTAAAATACAAGTTAATTTATTACCACCCCTATTGTTTTCCAACACATCTATGTTGATATCCCCCCCAGCAACAACAACATGTTTGTAATTTTTATTTACAATATTCAGTCAAATGTTTAATTTCTCCAAAAATGCACTACAAAAACAGCTTTTTGGAGACCTTTATAAGCATGCTATGATTATAGTTTGGTTATTAATTTGTATTTCAGCTAGAGCACATTCAAATTCTTTATCCTTATTTAATTTCTGAACTGCTGGAATATGTTTCTCTTTCATCTACAATCTCGGGTCCGCCAATATCAGAACACCACCCCCCTGTAACGAATTTCTTACATAAAAAGATACGGTTTTGAAATTCTTTATATTTGATCTACTAATTTCATATTCATATTCATTTTATGTTCAGTTAACAGTATTACGTCACTTGGGATCACATCCAGTACCAATTCTAACCTTTCAGTCCGAGATTCCAGGTGCTGATGAAATATTAGCGAATTTCCTTAAAGGAATAAGCTATTACGGTAGTACTCATGGTAAGACCTAAGTCCGAGACCATGTTAACTTTTCATTTTGGTGTTCCCAGAAGCAAAAAATACCATTCGTTCGAATTTATATATATATATATATATATATATATATATATATATATATATATATATATATATGTCTGTTAACACGATAGCGGCCGTAAATATGGTCCGATTTTAATGAAATTCGGTACAGACGTGTGAAGTGGTAATCACTCGGACGAGTTCGTGAACCAGCCCAATCGGACTACCGGAAGGGGGGGTTAAGGGGGATAAACCCCCCCAAAAATGGGTTTTTTGAGTTTTCACATAGAAAAATAAAATTTGTGAAATTTTTGTTGGCACCATTGAATTCAGCTCAAAAAACAAACAATTCAGTATTTTGAATTACTGCTCTATGTCCATTGGTTACCGAGATATTGAAAGTGGTAAACACAGTACGTTGTCTCAATGTTAACGGGAAATAAGTAATACCCCCGTTGCAGCAGACCTGCATACTCAGCGAATTTCAAATGCAAAAAAATACTTCCATCCAATGTAATGAGATGTTTTCGTAATCCCCATAAGAATAACACGGGGAATGAGTATGCGGGTTTACTGCTACACGCATGTTAAAACTGGGTGTTTTATTTCAATATTTAGTAGATCTTATTTAAAAGAAGCCATTTACCAAGTTTTATGAAGATATGTTTAGAAATAATGGAGATATGGAATTTTTTTATTGCCCATAAGGATAACATGGGGAATGAGTATGCAGGTTTGCTCCCACAAAAATGGAAATTTCGGTGATTTTAGACTTAAATACAATAAATCTCATCTAGATGAAGCCACAAACCAAGTTTTAATAAGATATGTTGAAAAATAAGCGAGATATAGAATTTTACTTATTTCCCATAAGGTTAACATTGGGACAACGTACTGTGTTTATCACTTTCAATATCTCGGTAACCAATAGACATAGAGTAATGATACAAAATACTAAATTGTTTGTTTTTTCGAGCTGAATTCAATGGTGCTTGCCAACATTTGATTTTTTTTATTTTTCTATGTAAAAAAACCAAAAAACCCATTTTTGGGGGGTTTATCCCCCTTTACCCCCCCTTCTAGTGGTCCGATCGGACTGGTTTTCGAACTCATCCGAATAATTACTACTTTACACATCTATGCCAAATTTCATTCCGATCGGACCATTTTTGCGAGCGCTATCGTGCTTACAGACACATATATAGATATATATATATCTAGAAATTTGAACGAATGGTGTTTTTTGCTTCTGGGGGCCCCAAAATGAAAAGTTATCATGGTCTTGGGCTTAAGTCTTACCATGAGACCTACGGTAATAGCTTCTTCCCTATAGGGGAAATTCGCTAAAATTCTATATTTCGCTTATTTCTCAACATATCTTGATAAAACTTGGTAAATGGCTTCTTCTAGTTCAGATCTACTAAATATTGAATTAAAACCAACCAGTTTAAGCATATCTGTAGCAGCAAACCTGCATACTCATTCCCCATGTTATTCTTATGGAGCTTACAAAAACATGTCAAATCTGGCTAACTTATGTTGGATTAAAATATGTTGT
The DNA here is from genome assembly GCA_035578135.1 of Flexamia atlantica. Taxonomy (NCBI): domain Eukaryota; kingdom Metazoa; phylum Arthropoda; class Insecta; order Hemiptera; family Cicadellidae; genus Flexamia; species Flexamia atlantica. Next base: position 38,423,237 of record JAQJVK010000001.1, read on the forward strand.
TTTGCATGTGAAATTTGCTGAGTATGCAGGTCTGCTGCAACGGGGGTATTTTTTAAATTGCTATTGTCGTTGCTGTGACTATCATCACATGAAATATTTCCCTTTCAATTAACAGTTACACTTCTTTTACATCTAAAAAAACCACCACTGCCTTTACCGCTCTTATGCACACGATCATTACCCACCGAACTGGACTTCTTAGCACTGGCACAAACCTCAGGAGCGACACACAGTGGTCAAAGCTGAGAGCTGAAGAAAGCATCTCGAAGCAGGGAACTGGGAACTCCAGGCGTTGATGATGTGGCATTAAGATCGGAAGAAAGATGAGAAGAAAGAGAGCCAGCCGAACAGTATGATGGATCAGCAGCAGCAGAAATTCTTAGTAGATGGTGATGAAAGACTGGATCACTGTGTTATAAGATTTGTAATATCAAGAAAGTTTTCAAAACCGTAATTTATAATATGTGAAAGATTCTTTTTTTGAATCATAAGGTTGGACAGAAATGTTGTGTTACCAGTACCTCCTATTGTCGTCGAGGTGACAGATTCTTTCATTTGGTTGATCAAATCTCCCATCATTTCTTTTTGCAATTCTAAGAATTGCTTAAACTGTTTGGTATCCATATTACTGCTTTACTTCGTCGCCAAAACTATTGTGGCTTTATTGAGATTAATGATTGAAAATACATTTTAAGAAACATTGTATCCTTCATTTACAATATTGATTGACAGATAAACAAAATGACGTCATATGTTGTAAATAAATATTAAATCATCTGCAAATATTAAATGGATATTATACACCCCCACCTAAGAAAGGGCTTATCCTGATCCGGTTTTGGCTCATTCCGGTACTGATAGTGCTGCTGTCCCACAGTCTAAGAAAAAAAACAGTCCCGACAGTTGGTGACAAAAAGTGTCCCCAGCCCAGGTGGCACGGAAGCACAATTAATTACTACGTCCATAAGCAAATCACATGTTGCTTCACTATATACCGACTAACAACTACAGTCTGGCTACTCAAATGAAAAAAGTGTCCTCCTAATGCGATCCTGGTGGCAGGCACATAAGTACATTTACTATTAGATGGTATCTAATTTTGTTAGTAACTGTGCTTGCGTGCCGCTTGGAATGCTAGTGTTGCCCTGCGGACAACACTATGCATTACAACATATGGCAAGTGTCGGGACTGTATTTTTTCTTAGGCTGTGGCTGTCCCCTGCCAGGGAATCATTCGGGATTCCAGCCTAGATCTGCCGGGATCAGCGTACTACCTCTTCTTGGGCACCAAAACTGGCACCCCTGGGGGTGAAGGTATATCCTGGTTCCAACATCTACGCAGCTCCCTGGCTGTCCAGAATACACCCGCACCCCCTTGGCCCCTGAAAAATCACTTGACAAACCTTAAAAAAAACGCCAGTGCAAAAAAGAAAAGAGAAGTAACCTAACCTCACAACGACTTAATCAGACAGACCAGCTTTACAAAAATAAATCTCAAAATTTTTAAGCTCAACCACAAAGGCCGAAAAAAAACGAATTTAATCAGAAAACAAACAATTTACACTTGATACATCTCAATGACAGAAGTATAATCAAGAAAAAAAGAGAAAATAGAAATAGAGGAATTTTTACTAACCAAAAGGCCAGATCTGTTTCCTGTAACAACATCTATACATTAAAAAAATTTGGTTTTTCTTTTCCGACTCCGTCCGGCTCTTCTACTCAACCGATTTTCATAATTGAGGTCTTAAAATAAAGGTATGCACGCGCAGATTTGCCATCAAGCATCCGCATTCATTTATCTGCCGTATTACTCGAGTTATACACAAAAGCAACTTACTCCCTGTACATTTCTTATGGGAGTTAAATATGGTTTTCCTTTTCCGAGTTCGTTTGGCTCTTCTACTCAACTAATTGAGGTCTTAAATTAAAGGTATGCATGCACAGATTTCCCATCAAGCATCGGCATTCATTAATCTACTCAATTACTCGACCAAAAAACATAAATTTGATTATTTCCCGAATTTTGAATTCAATTGAAGATATATTTCCCCAGTTCTAATTACAGTACTTAATTCTTTATGTTTTAGTCTAAGAACCTCCAGTGAAATGTTAGCTTTCATTTGAGCTATTGATTATTATGATCGGACGTATCTGAACAACTCTGCTGAATTCCGAAGAACAGAGAACCTAATTTAATCTTACATTTAAATTAGGTTTTTCTTTTCCGAGTCTGTTTATGGTATGATCTTAATGAAATATGGTACAGACGTGTAAAATGTTAATCTACCGGACGAATCCGTAAACCAGCCCCATTGGACCACCAAAGGGGGGGGTAAAGGGGGATAAACCCCCCTAAAAGTCTTTTTTTAGGTTTTTATATAGAAAAACAAAATGTATTAAATTTTTGTAGGCACCATTGAATTCAGCTCAAAAAAACAAACAATTTAGGATTTTAAATCACTGGTCTTTGTCCATTCGTTACCAAGATATTGAAAGTGGTAAACACTGTACGTTGTCACAATGTTAACCTTATGGGCAATAAGTAAAATTTTATATCTTACTTATTTCTCAACATATCTTGATAAAACTTGGTTTGTGGCTTCATCTGGATAAGGTCTAATGTATAATAGTCTAAAATCCTCGATATTTCCATTTTCGTGACAGCAAACCTGCATACTCATTTCCCATGTTATTCTTATGGTGCTTACAAAAATTCCTCAAATCTCGCTATGTTTGCTTGAACTATGAACTTTGGAGTATTGAACTATGAAATTTGCTTAGTATGCAGGTCTGCAACAGGCAAGGCCGTAGCCAATGGGAGGGGGGTTAGGGTCAAACCCCCCCCCCTGAAAATGTTAAAATTGCGTTTAAATGAAAGGTTAGAAAGTTATTTTTTTCACTTCCTGTAACCGCGGAGCCCAAACCCCCCCCCCAAAAAAAAGTTTCCTGGCTACGGCTTTGGCAAGGGGGGTATTTTAGCCTGATTTTAGCATGGTATATAGTTAGTTTGAAAAGTCGTATGTGCTGGGCTGACATGTCGCTGTCCCGAAAACTTAAGTACAGATTATCTCAATAATCCTGTCTAAGGAACATGCCAACCTTAGTCAGTAACAAGGCTACAAGATCGCGCCACTATCATCACGATCATCACACTCATCCTTCACTCATATTCAGGGTAACGTCCTCCATGAGGTACCTGTCTTATTAAAGTGATTTAGTGATTTAGTGAAATTTCTACTTTTAAACAAATTATTACCTATTTGGTAATAAATCGTTGTATAATTGGTTTTCTGAAATTCCAACATAACCGGGCCCAGCTACATGCACCTCTTTTTCAACTTAGGCAAGTGTCGGGCAAGTCACGTTGAAGTTGTGAAGCTGCATTTCATGTAACATTAATTTTGTAAATGAAGAATTATTTGTTTTGAGTTGATTTTGTGTCTTAGTACCAAAATGTACTGCTGCGGAGCAGCGTGGGTCCTCTAGTTGTAATGAACATTGGTTAGACCACGGTTAGACTAAAAACAATTTGACAGCCATAAAACTGTGGAGTGGCAATCTTTAAGAATGTGTCAAGCCAAAATATAAAATATGTCAAAGTGACAGAACTGGGAACACACCTGATAGAGGAAACAGCTTTTGAAATTTCACTATGGGATAGCCTCTGAATCACTGAGTTCACAGTTATAAGGTTTAAGTTACCTGTTGCCGTCGAGTGATTCTTGTTGTAGTTTGATTAACTACAGCTGTTTCAGATATAAATATTCTTCTTCAGGTCGAACTTCTAATCGAAATTGATAATTTCCATCTTGTTGGTCGTCATAAAATGAAATTGTTCACAAACAAAAACACACACGAGACGTATACTATTAAAACTATTTAGCCAAAAATAAATACGAAACACGAGAGCGGTACCGGTAGTTAAGATGTCATGACTGTCATGACTACAAGATCCCGCCACAATCATCCTTCACTCATCTGTCATTCATACTTGGCTTAAAATACCTACCTGGGTAGGTCGCCATTTCAACTAATGTATCTAATGTATCTAACATAAGCATAAGCGAATGACTTGGAATTATTTAATTTTGTTAATTTTTCAATATAAAATGTACAGTTTGAAATAACAGACAGAAATTATTTTCCCCACGTATCTAGACATTTTTTATTATTAACGAAATTCATACTGGAATTCATACGGTTTTTTCGCCAAAATGACTGTAAAATTATTGAATATTATCCATGTTTTTAGCCCCTGAGCTGTGCAATCAATGTAAGACTATGTTACTTACTGTATATAAAATTACTGAGCAGAGCTGAAGTGAACACATAATTTGTCAAAATGTCCTTATAATCAAAATACGATTTAAACATTTACATTGAGAAGAAAAATTAAATAAATTTAGCTGGTAAAAACAAAACCGCCAAAGGGTAACTATACGCATTCATTCTTAGAGGAAATCCCTCAGTGATGGGAGGAGGGGGTCCTTGCGATGGTACGCCAAAATATTGAAAATATGGTTGGTGGTACGCGAGCATCAAAAGGTTGGGAAACACTGAATAAAGGATTCCTCAGTCATTTAACCACACATATCAGATCAATGTACAATATCAATTAATATTAGCCTCCTTCAGTATTCGATATATTCAAAGAAAACTGGAATAACAGTAGAATACAGAAATAACACTACAGAAAACTGAGTTGAATTAAACTTTAGACTCAGTAATGGAAAATGGGAATCTGTATATGGGGCAACTGACGTTAATTAAATGTATGATAACTTCACAAATACACTTCAATATTATCATGATAGAAGTTGTGCTAGCGAGAAAAAAGAAAATCAAAATTAGAGGCTTAAAGAAGAAAATAATTGAAGGAACAATGAAACAATAACGATAGAAGAAAAAAATTTTCAAACAGTTTTCAATTTGGAAGCTAACAGGTCAAATGTTAGATCCGCAGAAAAAAAAAATAAATGCATAGAATACAAAGAAAGGTATAAAAATATGATTCAAGAAAGCAAAATATAATGGGCACACAGCAGCGTAGCCAAAGCAAGCAACAAATCATAGGAATGATGGAATGTAATAAACAGTGTTAGGGCACAAAAAACAGCCGAAAATAAAAAATGTCATCCTGAAAATTGAGGATAAGGTAATAAGAAATCCTAAACAGGTGTGAGAAGCATTCAGCAAATTCTTTGCTGAAGTTGCGGACACAATTAATGGAGACAATGCCAGTCCGGTTTTAGCATGACTTAAAAAATTCCCAATGACTTAAAAAATTAGGCCTAATAAAGAATTAAAACGATTCAACACTATTACAGAAGAACATATTTTAGAAGTTTTCTCAAAATTGGAATCAAAACACTCTAGTGGCATTGATGGAATTAGCATGCACTCGCTCAAACACTGTAAAGAGGAGGTGATAAAACCTTTCACCCACATAATAAATAGTTCCTTGTGTTCTGGAATCTTGCCTCAGAAATTAAAAATTTCCAAATTAAAACCACTTCACAAAAAATCAGATATAACCTATCCTGGTGACTATCGTTCTATCTCCCTTCTTACCGTAGTTTCAAAATTGATAGTAAAAGTTGTTTCAGAGCAACTAACCAATTTTTTGGAAAACAAAATATACAATGTAATAGTCAGTATGGGTTTAGAAAAAATAAATCAACAAAACTAGTAATATAGATGCAATCGAGGCTGGAGAAACTACTGTCGGATGTTTCGCTGACTTGTCAAACAACTTTTGATTGTGTCGAACCTACTATTCTCATTGACAAATTTGCTTCAGTTAGAATTACTGAAACTGCTTTGAAATGGATCACGTCATATTTGACGGATCGACAACAAATAACTGAAATAAGTCAAATTAAAAAACCAAAATCATCAAAATTCTTGTCTCTCCACAATTGATAACCAGCGGAGTTCCGCAAGGATCTGTCCTAGGACCTCTCCTATTTTTTGTGTATATCAATGACATTATAGACTCTATTCCAGAGAGACGTCTGTATCTCTTTGCGGATGACCACGTTATTCACAAGGGGGTCTAATTGTACAGAGCTGGAAATAGAGATAAAAGAAAAAGTAAATGAGCTGTCTCTCTTTTTTTCATCAAACAAATTGAAACTAAACCCACAATAACTTAATTCCTTTGCATTCAAACAGGACAAAAACAAAATTCTAAAAAATAGGACTCCGAACCTATTTATAGGAGAGAACAAAATTAATTGAGAAATCAAAAACAGCTGATTTCTTGGGGGGTTCGATTGGATGAGAGGCTAGGATGGGATGATCAAATTCAAAAATTATAGGGATCACTCGATATGGGGCTCCATATCCTACGCAGGATAAGAACCTACGCCAGTCTTCCTCTCTCAAAATTGGTTTATTTTGGCCTTTTTTAACAACATATTTCCTTTTCAATCATTCTATGGGGTGCTGTTAAATGGAATCTTGAAAAGATTTTCAAAATTCAAAAAATGGCTGTTATGACAATGTTAGGCATGCAACCTCGATCTAGCTGTAGAGAATCACTCAAACAGCTTGGCCTTTAGACAGTTCCTTCACTCGTTGTTTTTAAACTACATTAACCGTCAGTAAATCAAACCAATTTTTTTCAAATCACAATTACAACACAAGGAACAAGGGTTCATATGCTGAACAACATAGGCTAACTTTGTTTGAACAAAAACCATCTTACGGCGGGATGAAATTATTTCAAGCATTGCCAAAAAATTACAATTTATCCAACTATTTTCAAAATTAAAAAAATGACAAAATATATCTGGTGGAGTTAGGCTTATATAGTTAGGCATGAACCTGGAAAGCTTGACCTGTTTTTAACAGATAGAGGATTATCTGTCCAAAAGGTAACATTATTCGTTGCTGATAGCCTAATCCCAAACTACCTTGCTTTCTTGAGAAACAGGTTGACCTGTCCAATTCCTTTGCCTCAAAGGACACGAACGGAATAGACAAGTAACAATTAAGTAACAATTATAAGTAACAACAGCAGATGTTCGTCCAGTCAGTTATAACTCAATCCAAGACATCACAACACCATTAATCCCATAAAATCTCAGCTTTGCAATCAAGTGAGGATGACTAAAGGTGTCAAATGTCTTTCTGAAGTCCAGATAAATGCAATCGATCAGATGTTCTCTCTCAAAACTGGCCTGTATGTACTCCAACACGAGCAAGTTGGAGACTGTAGATCGGCCTTGAGAGAATACAAGCTGCTCTTGTAAATTCAGCTCATTGTAAAGAGGCTGCTTCACCCTATCCAAAACAATTGATTTAAGGACTTTAGCCAATTGAGACTGAATGGTTATAGGTCTCTAATTCTTTGCCTCCTCTTTGTCCCCTTCCTTTAAAACAGGCACCAATAGCTTGACTTCAAGCAAAAGGGGAAGCACATTTCTCGAAGCTAAGATTAAAGAGGTCAAAGAGAGGTTTAGCTTGTACACCACTACAGCTCTTCAGGATGCAAGGAGGAATTCCATCCAGGCCACAGTCCTTGCCAATTTTATTTGGTTCCAAGGCTATCCAACTTAGATTTGACTTCTTACGGAGATGCCTTCAAGCAGGAAACCCATTTGACAGTATAATACTCATTATATATGGGGGGAGTATCTCAAGTTATTTTTATGGAGGATATCTAAGTTAGCTCATCTAGAGACATACTTGATGTTACTTAATATGAGGCTATATCTGAATCATTATTTACACGTTTGAAATTCGCTGAGTATGCAGGTGTGCTGCAATGTGGGTATTTAGTGTCACCTTGCCATATCATTAGTTTTGTTTCTTTACCTCTTTCGCTATTTGGTCGCCAATTTCGCACACACATGGCTCGTTAAAACTATATAACTTTTGAATTCACTTCTTACGTAATTAATTAGATTTTTACTGGCGCTAATGACCTGCTTTTAACTTGTTTTTGAGCCATAAATTTGTTAAATCCAAACTCGGTCAGACTTTGAAGGAAATCCTCGGAGCCCTTTTTGAGGTAATTGTGCCAAGATTCAAGCAATCTAGTAAACAATTTTTCATGTTAGAGTATATTGTATATGATTGGACATAAGTTTATTTACAACAGAGTTTTTATTAATTTTAGTGTATGTGTACATTAACCTTAAATTAAAATTTAACCCAAACATTTATGCAGGTATTTGATTTGACTCGTTACAAATATATTACATCGTATCTGGCTCCATATTATATGTCAATTTGTTACCTTTCAATATACATTAGTATACTTGTTTCTAATTGAAAAGACATATGAACCTGGCAACGCGTCTACGATAGCAGAACTAACTCTCCCCACAGAATGAAACAGTCGAGGGTAAGTGTGCACTCTTCCACTAATTCTGCAGGAACGTTAATCGCATTCCTTCCCTCGACCGTTTTATAGCCTCAACTACTTTATTGTTATCAATCTCGATAAAACGTCGGAGCAATAATTGTGTATATTGTCGGGTCGTGTGGGATCATTAGCGGGTCCGCAGCGGCGCGCGCCGGCGCGGGGTCTCCCGGCACCAGCGCCGCGGCGCCGCCACGTCAGTATTGAGTGGGGCTGCACCGAGTCAGTGGTCGTGAGCGAGTCAGTGCCGTCAGTGTCTGTGTGGTCACCGACACTCTCTGCCGAGGCAGGCGAGGTACATGCACAGTCTTTTCTCATAACACATTAATGTGGTATATCCCAAGATGATGTAAACGTCGACCGAGTTCATCACCTAATTTTATTTCCAAGTCTAATTGCAATTTGTTTGTTTTTTAAGAATTACTCCTCGATCCAAATCAATTGTTTATGTCTTCAGTCATCTGTCCTAAATGTATAATGAATGATACGTAAAATAGAGACTATTTCTCATACGAGAATTCAGTATATATTTACGTCGAGGGAGTCCGAATGATGAAGTATAAATAATAATTTAAATAGATTTGTGCAAAAATCTTTTAAGAATATCGAGTTCACTAAAAATTTCAGTGTTTAATGGAAGAAACAAATGTTTATTCTAAAGACGTTAAAATATATCCAGGCCTCGTTGTTTTCCAGACTCCTCACAACTTTGCACACCTTGTTGCTTATCTCTATTGCTCAGTTAGTTTTCATTTTTTTACCGTTAACACATCATCTAGTAAAGACTATGTGAATTTTGATTTCTAAAATTTTAAACCTGTGTAATTATTTTAGAAAGAATTTTTCATGCTAATTGTATATCCAAGATCTAAATTATGTTAACTATTTTGTCCATCATGCTTCAAACTACAGAACATTTTGGGTCTATAGCTGGAAAGAATGTTTTGAATTTTTATGTATTACCATATGGCCTACTGTATTTTAAGTGCCTAATAAATTACTATTATCGACTATTATTACTATTATTAATTAACAATCCTGTCTAAGGAACGTGCCAACCTTAGTCAGTAACAAGGCTACAAGATCGCGCCACTATCATCACGATCATCACACTCAATGTATACAGAACCCACTGTATACAGAGGGTTCTGTATACATTGTCACACTCATCCTTCACTCATATTCAGGGTAACGTCCTCCATGAGGTACCTGTCTTATTAAGAATGATTAAATGATTAAATAATTAAATGATTAACTTACTTTGTTTTTACAAATGAAAGGAAAAACGACTGAAATAACTGTAAACTCAAAGAAATAAACTAATCGGTAAAAAATAATTAAACTGTTGTTATAAATATTCGTTCTCAGTTTTGTGAATAAATAGACAACACGATGAAAACCCACAATAATATTTATCAACACCGAAACTCTTGGTCCACAAGTATGTGTCGTGTGTCGCAACCCCAGCACGGTTGAGGAGGCGGTATCGACGGCGGGCATGTGTCGGGGGGTGCACGTGGACCCACGCACCTTACGCACGGTTGAGGAGGCGGTATCGACGGCGGGCATGTGTCGGGGGGTGCACGTGGACCCACGCACCTTACGCACGGTTGAGGAGGCGGTATCGACGGCGGGCACGTGTCGGGGGGTGCACGTGGACCCACGCACCTTACGCACGGTTGAGGAGGCGGTATCGACGGCGGGCACGTGTCGGGGGGTGCACGTGGACCCACGCACCTTACGCACGGTTGAGGAGGCGGTATCGACGGCGGGCACGTGTCGGGGGGTGCACGTGGACCCACGCACCTTACGCACGGTTGAGGAGGCGGTATCGACGGCGGGCACGTGTCGGGGGGTGCACGTGGACCCACGCACCTTACGCACGGTTGAGGAGGCGGTATCGACGGCGGGCACGTGTCGGGGGGTGCACGTGGACCCACGCACCTTACGCACGGTTGAGGAGGCGGTATCGACGGCGGGCACGTGTCGGGGGGTGCACGTGGACCCACGCACCTTACGCACGGTTGAGGAGGCGGTATCGACGGCGGGCACGTGTCGGGGGGTGCACGTGGACCCACGCACCTTACGCACGGTTGAGGAGGCGGTATCGACGGCGGGCATGTGTCGGGGGGTGCACGTGGACCCACGCACCTTACGCACGAAAAATCAATCTGGACCTGCCATCTGGCGCCCATTCACCGACAGCCCGCCCCCAGCCTCAGGCCGGGCGGGCGACGGGACGGTTGGGGCTATTTGAGGGGTAACAATTTTTTTATTGGGTTCCCGAGTTGGGGACGTTGGTGATGGTGATTGTTTTATTTAGGGTAATGTATTTTTGAAATTAATTGATTTTATTATCACAGTGATATTTTATATTTAACTTTCTTGTCTTAACTTTTTAATATATATTGCACTAATGCACTAATATATAGGTTAGTGCACTAATGTAATAAGTTAGTTATTGTACTATCTCGTGCTTGCATACGATAGACATGCATGTTCATGCATGGTCATGCGTGGACATGCATGGACGTGCTTGCATAAGATAGTACTTGGGCTTAAATGTCTATAAATAAAAGCAGGAGAATGTCGAACTAACGTTTGGCTTTATAGCATGAATAATTCAAATAGCCCCAAAAAAGAAAGTAACTAATACTAAAAAAAAACAAGATGAAGCATCGGAAATTCTTTAAAAATCCTTTTTATATCCCTCTTGCAATTCCTGTATGGCTAAAGACAGAACTAAAATTGATGTGGTACTAACTGAATAGAACTAACAAACTTATATAAATCACACCATAAATAAACAAACAAATAAACATACAAACAAACAAAACACATAAACAAACAAATAAAAACAGATAAGCAAACACATATAACATAAGCAAATAAGCAAATCAAATAAAACAAACAAACAATTAATAGTCCAGGCAACGAAAGGATATAGAGGGAATTGCATGGATCACAATTTTTGACTTTGTAACTTTGTTTGGACTAGTTAGGAGTAAAACATATCAAAAGTCCCCACCCTTAGTCCTTGAGCCGGCTGGGCTGGAAGGGCCTAAAGCTACAATTTTTTGGTTTTTCCTAAATATCTTGAAAACCATCAACTTTTAGTATTCCCTATTAAATTGGAAAATTAAAGAAAATTAAATTTCGTGTAAGAAAAATACATAACATGTCTACTTTGGTCCAACCATTTACAAGGAAAGCACTAATTCTATTAATATTTTTAAAAATAGCCCTTTCATAAGAAATACATGTAAATTTGAGGGTAACTTAGATGCCCAATTGGGCAAAGCTTTTTTCACCTAAAGGAAAATGAACAGCATTCAGGAAATATTGACAAAACTTCCAGTAAATTGACACCTCAATCATAAAAATTGGTCTAAAATTAAGGCGTTGGCGAGCTCACAAAAAATGTTATTTTGCAAGAAATTATAACAAATCGAAATAATTCCTTGAAAAATAACGGTTTTTGTGAGCTCGCCAACGCCTTAATGTTTGACCAATTTTTATGATTGAGGTGTCAATTTACTGTAAATTTTGTCAATATTTCCTGAATGCTGTTCATTTTCCTTTAGGTGGAAAAAGCTTTGCCCAATTGGTCATCTAAGTTACCCTCAAATTTATATGTATTTCTTATGAAAGGGCTATTTTTTAAAATATTAATAAAATTAGTGCTTACCTTGTAAACGGTTGGACCAAAGTAGACATATTATGTATTTTTCTTACAGGAAATTTAATTTTCTTTAATTTTCCAATTTAATAGGGAATACTAAAAGTTGATGGTTTTCAAGATATTGAGGAAAAAACAAAAAAATTGTACCTTTAGGCCCTTCCAGCCCAGCCGGCTCAAGGGCTAAGGGCGGGGACTTTTGATTTGTTTTACTCCTAACTAGTCCAAACAAAGTTACAAAGTCAAAAGTTGTGATCCATGCAATTCCCTCTATACCTTTTTTTGAGCATTCATTGCCTGGACTATAAATACATCCATTCTAAAATTGAATAAAAAACAACAGTATTAAAAATTGTTTGATGTAGGATTCAGCTTTTCGTTGAGCGTGTGGTACGTTGCTATCAACGCTAGTGCAATTTATAACGTTGAATCTGAACGAAAGACGGTCTAAACTCTTGTCTTCTCTTTGGCAAGTCGATGTTTCGTTTATAATAGCATCAGTACCAGGGGACCGAGCTTTGCTCGTGAGAACACAGTAATATTTCCAAACATACAAGATACAACTTTTAAAAACACTATATAAATTGATGGAAATTAAATCTAAAACAAAACACCTTTATGTAAAAAATTAATATTGCTGATTTGACCTTATAACTAACCTAAAACACAGCTGTTTGCCGGTTTGGAATTTTTAGATAAGGATTTTTGCGGACATTTGCCATCACTGATTAGTAAAAAACAAGTTTCACGACGTTTCGGGATCTGGAATCTGATCCCGTCTTCAGGTGGAATAAAACCTAGAACATAACAAGATTAGTAACACATAGTCAGGAAAAACCTGGACAAAAACACAGCTAAAACAGAGAACTGTAAAAGCAGTCACGAAAACAATAAGCTGAAAAGAAAAAACAATACACAAAATAACACAGGAATCACAAGTATCAAGAACACCAGACAGGAGAGAGCACGTCCACACCCAATCAGAGCTGAGCTGAGACTGGTGGGAGGAAAGCAAATGGCGGCGGCAACGGAAATGGCGGCGCCCACAGCCAACCAAATCACGGCGCGCTACCGGTGGCGAAAACCTGAAACAGAGACATGTGATATGCAAATTCCGTGTGTCTGTTTGTGTTTTTTAGTTAACTTTTAACCTGATTTTGCCCCTTGGCCTTGCTACGGGTTAACATGTTATGAGAATTTTGAACAGAATTGTTAGTAATTACCCTATTTGCTGACACTTTATTTTCCCTGTCTTTCAATTCTTTGTTTAATATTGGTAGCCATACTGGCCTTATTTCAAATGAAGATTGACTGATTGGTTGGTCTGCTAGTTTTATGTATGAAGCTTCAATTAGTTTTCTTTTGAAAACTTTTGGCTCAACTCAAACCGAAGATTTGTTGGAGGTACGTCGATGACACCTTCGTGGTATTTCCGCATGGAGACGATGAACTAAAAGACTTTTTAGGGCATCTTAACAGTATTTCTCCTTCCATCCGCCTAACAATGGAAGAGGAGTCCAAAACAAACTAGCATTTTTGGATGTGTGCGTAGAAAAGGATAGGGACACGCTTAGGACAACTGTTTTCAGAAAAAAGACACACACAGGGCAGTACTTAAATTTTCAATCAAACCATCAAAAATCTGTCAAAGAAGGGGTAGCTTACTCACTATTTGACAGAGCAAAGAGCATTTGCTCAAATCAAGATGGATTAAATCAGAAAATCAAAAAAGTAGAGCAAGATTTGGCTAAGAACGGATACCCTCAATCCGTAATAAGGAAGTGCAAAACCCGTAGGGCTAAACAGAATGAGTCAGAAAACACTGAAAAATTCGTTCCTATGTCAATCCCTTATGTGCCGGGATTATCGGAAAAAATTAGAAGAGTTGCTAGGAAGTTCAAAGTTAGAACCGCGTTTAGGACACAAAACACTCTTAGACAATGTCTCGTAAAAACCAAACCAAAAAAAGGCATTCAGGGATCAAAAAACTGTGTTTACAGAATAAACTGCAATAGTTGCTCTAGGCCGTATTATGGCGAGACAAAAAGACCTTTAAATGTTAGAATCAAAGAACACAAAGATAACACGAGGAAGGGCTTAGTGGATAAATCAAAAATTGCTCAACACTGCTGGTCTGAAAATCACCAGATGAATTTTGACGAAGCAAAAATAGTACACCGAGAACCTCATTTTTTCAAAAGAAAACTAATTGAAGCTTCATACATAAAACTAGCAGACCAACCAATCAGTCAATCTTCACTTGAAATAAGGCCAGTATGGCTACCAATATTAAACAAAGAATTGAAAGACAGGGAAAATAAAGTGTCAGCAAATAGGGTAATTACTAACAATTCTGTTCAAAATTCTCATAACATGTTAACCCGTAGCAAGGCCAAGGGGCAAAATCAGGTTAAAAGGTAACTAAAAAACACAAACAGACACACGGAATTTGCATATCACATGTCTCTGTTTCAGGTTTTCGCCACCGGTAGCGCGCCGTGATTTGGTTGGCTGTGGGCGCCGCCATTTCCGTTGCCGCCGCCATTTGCTTTCCTCCCACCAGTCTCAGCTCAGCTCTGATTGGGTGTGGACGTGCTCTCTCCTGTCTGGTGTTCTTGATACTTGTGATTCCTGTGTTATTTTGTGTATTGTTTTTTCTTTTCAGCTTATTGTTTTCGTGACTGCTTTTACAGTTCTCTGTTTTAGCTGTGTTTTTGTCCAGGTTTTTCCTGACTATGTGTTACTAATCTTGTTATGTTCTAGGTTTTATTCCACCTGAAGACGGGATCAGATTCCAGATCTCGAAACGTCGTGAAACTTGTTTTTTACTAATCAGTGATGGCAAATGTCCGCAAAAATCCTAATCAAAATATAAAATCACCATCACCAACAATGAATTTCAAACAAAGAATTTTAGATAAGGATAGTATTTATTAGTATTCTCCATGAGCAATACTGTAATTGTGTAATCTCCAGTTATTCCACTCCAAGATTCTATTATTCACCTCGATTCCACTCTACTTGCAACTTGTTAAATCACGTGCTTATTATAAGTGGCTTTTTATAAACAGCTGGAAGATTATTTGGCTTACATTTTAGTTGTTATTCCGTAATCAACATGGCAGCTCATATGGCCCTATGTCAAACATCTTCAAATTTAAATTTCACCATTCTAAAAATTGTTGTTTATACAATAAATTCAACCTCGTAGGTGAACTGAAAAATAAAAACCACACCTACGTGCAAACTGTTATTAAATTCGTCAGAGCCGTTTTCGATATGTGATTTATATAATATATACGGTACATATATAAACCGATAACCACTCTCGATGTAGTGGATAGCTCACCACCGTCGCTGAAGTACAACGTTGCTTGCAGCTTTAGTACATTATAAACGAACTGCTGACGTCCTCCACATCAGCTGATTCTTTTCCTCTCTAGGGCGAAAAAGATCCTCTTTAGGCCCGCAATACATGTAACGAAATCTGCCGTTTTTGCAGCGGTATAACGAAAAAAGATTTATGGACCAACCGGGGATCATGAAAAGTAAAGAAGAAAACAAAATGAGGAGATAAGGGAACTATGCAACAATACCGATATAGCAGGCAGAATTCTTTTTTAAACAAACTACAGTTTGATCCCAAAGTACGGTTATTACGTGAACTGTAAGGCATCATTGAAGGTTACCTGTAAGGCGAACGACAACATAGCACTCCTTGGCTAATGTAGCCAATAAATAATTCCAACGGTTTAGTTTATTCTGAGATTGAAAATGAAAGGAATTCATACTGACTTATTTATTTTGCGTTCTTGCAGATTCATTACTTTACACTAAACCTTGTCATACAGTATGCATACAGAAGCCGGCGTTGACGCAATCTGTGTACTTTATAGGCTGTACGATCTGGCGGGGGGCTACGGAATTAGAATGAAAGAATATCTTAATATAATGAAATGTTTCGCGCACGAGGACATTTGGCAAGACAAACTCTTCACTAATGATGATAATTGCCCAAAATATAATGTCGTGGGGAGCGGCGCGGGCGGCGCGCGGCGGCGGCGAGGCCGCGGTGTTGTAGTAAACATCACTCCACGTTCTGTTATTGTTACAATGAGTTGGCTCGTTACTGTCTAATTTAACGCCTCATTCAGGCTACACTATGAACTCGTTCAAGCTTAGCAGCCTCTTCTTATTCTTTGTCACGATTTATTATTGTGATATTACCGTGTGTAGCCTACTATTAGGTTCAGATTAAATAATTTTTAAACTTTATATTAACACAGTTTTTAGTCACCCAGGTAGTTACCAGGTGTTATGTAGTGGTTTGAGTAAAATATCTATCTATATAATTAAAATAATTCCTCGAAATTTGTCCAGAGCAAGTTGACCTTTAGAAATTAATTTTTCTACACATATTTGGTATCAAATTAAAGCTAACATTCTCTAGATGTGCCTTTTGTGGGTTTGGAAAACATCCCATGAAAATCCTTCACACATTAGGCTTTTGAAATTCTAGCGAAAGTGCTCCTATCTGTGGTAGACCTGAGAACTTTTTCCAATTCACATTTGTTTGTAACAAACAGATGATCAAGATTTGGAATAGCTCCATAGGTATAACACAGAATGCAGGGTTGTTAGCAAAAAACAGTCAACATTAATTCACATTATGATTTTGATTTCTAAAAATATTGATGTTTTTTAAGACAACAGAAAATAAGGAAGAGTATTTGTCCTGTTGAAACTAAGACCAACGGTGCTTAATTTACTGCATTTATTTTCTTAAAAAAGAAACTTAAAGAGGAACTCAAGAGATGCTCGGGATTTTCTAACAAACTATTCTCAGTGAATACACATCGATACAGGTTTCAACACACTGATGCATGTTTCAACGTTTAGAGTTTTAAAATATCAATATTATTGTAGTTGAAAATCAACCTAAAAAGTTCAAGTTTTAAAACACATTATCAATTTAAAACCTGCATTTTGTAAAAGTACTTGGAATGCGAACTATATCAAATTGTTGACGGTTAGTCTACCTGTATTTTATTCGATTTTGAAATGTTATTTGCTTAGGTAAAATTTTGCCAAACATGTACTTAAGATGCGAAACGAAAAGCGGGTAAATTTGAAAATGTAATTCTTTGGCCGTTATGAGCGTTGAATAATTTGTTTTTACGGCTATTTTATAAGTGTTATTTAGAGATTAGTTCATCAGTGGATCAGTGATTTGTCCATCTTCTTACCGTTTGTTGTTAAGACCTAACAGATGAATGTAAGAAACTGACGTATAGATGTTATGTAAAATTAACATAAAGATTCAATTCTTTTTTAAAGAAAACTCTAAATACCCCCGTTGCAGCAGACCTGCATACTCAGCGAATTTCAAATGCAAAACAACATATTTCAATCCAACATAGCGAGATTCAACATGTTTTTGTAAGCTCCATAAGAATAATATGGGGAATGAGTATGCAGGTTTTCTACTACGGGTATATCAAAACTGAGTGGTTTTAATTCAATATTTAGTTGATCTGAACTAGAAGAAGCCATTTACCAAGTTGTATCAAGATATGTTGAGAAATAAGCGAGATATAGCATTTTCTTTATTTCCCATAAGGTTAACATTGGGACAACGTACTGTGTTTAACACTTTCAATATCTCGGAAACCAATAGACATAGAGCAGTGATTCAAAATACTAAATTGTTTGTTTTTTGAGCTGAATTCAATAATGCTAGCAAAAGTTGGATAATTTTTAATTTTCTATGTAAAAAAAACTAAAAAAACCCGTTTTGGGGGGGTTTACCCCCCTGTACCCCCCCCTTCCAGTGGTCCGATCGGACTGGTTCACGAACTCGTCCGAGTGATTACCACTTTACACGTCTGTACCAAATTTCATTAAGATCGGACCATATTTACGGCCGCTATCGTGTTAACAGACATATATATATATATATGAAAATTCGAACGAATAGTGTTTTTTGCTTCTGGGGGCCCCAAAATGAAAAGTTAACATGGTCTCGGGCTTAGGTCTTACCATGAGACCTACGGTAATAGCTTATTCCTTTAAGGAAATTCGCTAAAAAGAGACATGAAGATGCGCCAAGCAATGAAAACCCACGTTCAACCCCCATTTTATGCAAAATGAATGTTGTTGCACTGTCGAAATTTTAAAGTATAGAACGAATACATAGACACTTTTAAAGCAGATGAAATAAATTAACTTCTCAGAGGCTGTGAGGAATTTCTTACCCTCATTGCGTTTCAAGTTATTTCAAGTAATAAGTTATTTTTAAAAGTTTGCCCCAAATGAGAAGTTCAGTTACTAGGACTTTAGTTCCGGTGCTATGACACAAAGAATTAGACTAGAAAATTTAAAACAGATCACAAAAATTCACACACTTCCTCATTGACAGTATTTTGTGCTGCAGAACACAATCAACATGAAAAAGCCTATTTTACCAAGTTGGTTTTAAGTCACGAAGTGACGCAGGCTACTAGGTGTGTTAAAAAAAATTTAACCATTCCCCCCTTCTCCCCCTTAAAAAAGGAACCTTTTACCCCTTGAATTTGTATGGACTCATCGGATTCTACAACTTAATCACTTAATCACTTTAATAAGACAGGTACCTCATGGAGGACGTTACCCTGAATATGAGTGAAGGATGAGTGTGATGATCGTGATGATAGTGGCGCGACCTCGTAGCCTTGTTACTGACTAAGGTTGGCATGTTCCTTAGACAGGATTGTTAATTAATAGCCCAACAACCAATGGCAGCTGGAGAGTAAAGACGACCTATATACCAAGTTTAATGGTGGGGCTAATTTTTTCAGATTGGTCTTTTTAGGACAAATCTTTACTGTAGGCCTACTAATAGCCAAATCTATCAAAATGTTAGTAATCTTCACAACGCTTTTAATGGTAGCATAATTTTTGGACGTTATTTTAATGGGCAAAATCCACCGTTGAAGAAACGGCAGTATCAAATGAGATTTCTAAAAATAAGCGCTCTTCCGCCAGTGCCTCACATTAGTCAACGAAAATAACTTAAATCTGTTACAGAACAAAAACCGCCCATTAGCGACACTCGTACTCAACTTAAGTTTTACATTATGTATTATGATTAATTTTTCAAATTAATTTTTCCTCCCAGTCATAAATTTAATTTTGTAATATCCAGATTCACAATGAGGATGTTTAGTTGTAATGAATAATTTAAACCAGACCATGGTTAGTAATGTTTTATTTGTTTGTTTCATGTGGGCTAAAGAAATGGAAGTATTGCCCGAAGGAAAAAACTTCAGATTGGTTAAAGAAGACGAACTGCCAGAAATTTTAGAGTTTCTTTCGAACTATCTTCCAGACTCGCTGAAGGTAAGACCTCCTTTGTACCATAATCGTTATTCTGTGTTAAGGATATTTGATATATGAAAATTTTAATTCGATATAGCTCACTAATTTGGGTCAGCTTAACGTAACCAGACACAGAAGATACATTTAGTAAGATTTTACTGGGACGGTTGATCAATGTTGCGTGACATATATTATCAACTTTTAGTTGAAATGAAAAAAATGCACTTAGTATAGTAATAAGACTAAAACTATCACCGAATTAAAAATTGTTCCTAGTTTATTGGTTCAATACCTCATTAGCAAAGTGATCCTATAGGTCTATTCAATTCCTAGATGTTACTGAGGGTTCGACTTTCTAGACGTCATCTTCAGGCGACGTTTAAAACACTAAACCATTCTAACACTTGAAAAATACAAAACTATTATTGTTGCTAAATAAGCATTAGTTTATAATTCCTCCGTACACGCGGAATGTCTCCGAGAAACTCACTTTCAGTTGGCTATGAAAGTAGAGTGTGTCCAGGTTAGAGGTGTTCTTAAATAAATTAATGAAACAGAAAACGTAGTAGAGATTTCTCTTTTAATACAAGCTAGAGATCGTCCAGTAGTCGAAAATTCGATCTAATAAACATTGAACCAAGATATAGGGATCAACTAATTTCGAAAAAACAACCCTTTTGCACACTTACCAATATGATGTTGTAATACATTATACTATGCATTTCCAATGTAAACGTTTATGGGGAGCGAATGATAAAAGTAAAACATCAATATAATTTAAATTGTATTGAAACTACTCTCAATTTTTGGCAACTTTTTTTATCCTACCTTAAGGTTATATTAAGGCCACGGCTTAATCTCATACTTTTTATTGATAGTTACCATGTTTTTCTTCCCCAATCTTTGCTAGAAAAATTCATTTAGCCTCTGCTTTCCTTCCAGTATCCCTTTTCATCCTTCTTTCCCTCAGTTTTTCCTTCCTTTCCTTTCTAACCTCTTCCCTTTTTCCTCCTCTTCCACTTTACTCTCTTCCTAGCCTCTTCCCAGCCTCCTTTTCTTTCCTTTCTCCCTCCAAGAAAATCAATAATTGAAAAAATTAATTCCTCTTTTCCATTAACATTGAACATATTTCAAGGTAATTGTAGTTATACTACATTAAAAATACTAAACCATTGTTAAAAGGGCTGCAAATAATTTTTTCTTTACTTTATAATGGGATATAAATAAACCAATCATACATTCTAAAATTTAAGAGCATGATCTTTAATCGTCAGAGTATAAGTGAGGTATTAGCAATTGAAACCTGATGATTCTTTTATAATCGCCCTGTGCTATATTTTTAAAAAATATTGAAACCTGCTTTCAACTCAAGATACAAATTTTTAGAGAACCAAAGAAACTTGCAATCAACCAATAAAGATTCTTGCAAGACAATTTTACTATTGTATTAACTTATGTCTTTTATATTTTTATTACATTGCAGTTTTATACCTAAAGGAAACAAGGAAAAGCAACTGCGGTAGCAGATTACTTAGTCGTTAAAAAGCTTTGTTTCCGTCGCTATTGCTATTTCTGTGGTCGTCGGCGATGCACCCGAAATGCCAAAACTAAATCTGTACTGTCTGGGCTTTTTGTGAAGTGTTGGGTGAATAATGATATCCAATCGCAGGCTAAATAATGAGTTATTCTTATTGGCCTTTCAGTTAATACGGTTATGCCAACATTTCACTTTAATTCAGATTATTTTCACGGAAATTCTAGTCAAGGTGGTTAAATTCTAAGAACTAAAAAATACCATTTTTTTGTATTTGTTTAATGTACGGATAGAAAATTCAAATATATTCGCATTTTCCTCTATTAAATTAAATGTCTAGTTATCGTATTACCTGCAAAAGAAAACAATTCAGAACAAACTATATCAATCTATAAGGCCCAAACCAGCCGTATCTTGTGAGAAACCATAAGTCTGACACCCAACCCTTTACTTGAATGAAAGGTCTCGATGAGAATCCCAGGAAAACTATTACAAACCACCTAACTACTACAGCGTAACGGCTTAATCTCACAAACCAATAACATCTCACCAGTCATACCAAGATATGAGATTAGAAGCGTTCTTTCTCGCTTGAGCTAAACATTTACCACTAAACATTAGCGGAAAGCGGAAGCGAGAAAGACACTTTAAACGCGAAATACATATAACATTTTTCCTACAACTGCATTTTTGGATTTCCAAACGATAAATACAATCATAGTTTCTCACGTCCATTGTAGCTGAATGCGCCATTATTATTTTGAGGTTATGAGCAAGTGTCGAACTCAGTGGAATCAAAACGAAAGTGGAAGCGCTGGAGCCCAACGACCGTGATTGGCTGAAGGTCGCAGAGCTACGATGCAATCAGATCGCGAGCGATAAAGACTTTATCGCTCGCTCCTCAGTACTGTCCTAAGTCCTGTTTTTGTTAAACAGCTGTTTTACGATTGGTTTTAAGTGTAAATAAATACAACTTACATTGATGGTTTACCCAAAACGACACTGGTTTACCCTTGGCTTTAGTAGGAAAATCCCGGGAAAAATATTATTATAGTTTGTTGATAACATTTTCCCTAAGGGCACAAATTTAAAGAAAATAGCTAAATATCAGATACATTTGTTTTTAATCTACAATTTATTGTTTATATAACAGCTGCTTGGCAGCGAGGGTCCACCAGTAGGTTATTAAAGACCGTGTTATTATTTTAACTACTAGTGTCCTAAATAATTGTGTAAATGGGATTTATAGTTTGTCCGATAATTCATGAAACCCAGTCCCAACGGAGCCGACCCTCACAGCCTCTCTGGCAAGTTATTATGTTTCCCCATTAAATTTTCTCTGAAAATTACCTCTGCGACATCTAAAAGTCCCTCGATGCTACTAGGCCCATATGCAAAATATTTCGAACTAATGAACAGAAACAATAAGAGTAATTTTAGAGAATTTATTCTTTTTAGTTTCCAAAATAAAGTGGTTTGCACCTACACTCAACTATACAAGATAAATAAAGCAGTATTGAAAAAATGATTTAGCAATGTTACGGGTACAGATTTAATAAAATAGACTTAGGAAGAGCGTACCGCCTGCAACCAGTTACATTACGTAACGTAAACTACATCATATCGACCTCCCCACACTTCCACCTCCTCTCCTCAGCTCTCGTCACCTCAGCTGCAACACTCGCTGCAAAAATCGTATGAAGACTACAAAGTCTCTTTGACAAAGTTACTTCCATGCAGTCACCGCATTAAAACGTAACTTTCGTGTTATTTAAACCTCCCCCTTACCACACCCTCATCGTCTTAGCATTAATCTTTGATTGTTGAATTACATAGTAATGAAGTAAGAGTTTTAAAATTTCTTAGCCAAAACATTTATTCAGCATACGACTGACGATTATAATTTGGTTCTGGATCCCGCAATGAACTTCAATTCGAGAGATTCTTTTAAATAAACCTATGTTTACCAGGGGTATATAATAAAAATTGTGTAAACAACACATTGTAACACAGCGATACGCCAATTAATTTTGTTTTCAAGGCGGTAGCTCAGTAGTAAAGTGCTGGCCCAGTTATTCGAACGTCACTGTTTCGATTCTACCAGTAGCACCGGGCGACTACCTACCATGCAGCGACACCTCTGGCTTGCTTCTGCGCGATTGTTTCCAATACTATTCCTCTTTATTGCCGCGCAGGACTACTGGCTCATTGTAACGAGTAGTTGAATATATATTTTCGTTCCCTTTAGGGAATATTTAATTTCGTTAAAAAGGTTAAATAATTTTTCAATAACTTTTAAATATTGAAAAATTTCCACAGTTTATCATTTAACAGAAGGGTTAAGAAAAGAAGAAAGCCAACAAATCACAACACAGCTTTACTGAATCTATTATTTGCCTTTAACATAGAAAGTCGCATACGCCTCGACCGAGACTGTGGGCCTACTCCTGTGTCGGCGGCGGCGGCGGCGGCGGAACCTTGATCGTGGGGGTCTCGCCCCTGTAGCCCTCCGGCATCTCCTCCCTGATCCTACGCTCTATGTTGGCGACGATGGCGCTGGTGGAGGCGTTCCCCAGCATGTCGGCCGTGTGCACGCGGTCCGTCTCTATTGTATGCTCTATCGCTCGCTGGATCCGCCCGGCGCTGACGTCGTGGCCCAGGTACTCCAGCAGCTTGACCCCCGCGCTCAGCACCGCCACGGGGTTGACCACGTCCTTGCCCACCATCTTGTGGCCCTTGTTGCGCGCCGCCGCCTCGAACACGGCGTAGCGCGGGCCCAGGTTCTGCGTGCAGTAGAGCCCCGAGCCGTACATCACGCTGAACAGCATATTCTTGATGATCCCGCCGTACAGCGGCATGCACACGATCACTTCGCCGTTGTATCGCTCGAAGTGCTTCATCTTGAACATGAAGGCCTTCATGGACTGCTTGAGAAAGTGGACGTCCGGGTACCGCGTGGCCACGTCCTGGACGACGGAGATGATGGTGCCCTCGGCCCAGTTCATGACGCCCTTGTTGTAGATGAGCCGCACGCCGTGTCGCTTGTGACGGGTGGCGTACTGGAAGGCGAACTCCGCCACCCGCCGCGTGTTGTACTTGGTCGTCACGCGCAGGTTCTCGACGCCCCTGCCGGTGGTGTGCTCCAGCAAGGCTAAGGCGCCCTCGGCGTTGGGGCAGACGACCACCAAGTCCACGTCGCTCTTCATCCGCGTCTTCTCCGCCAGCGACCTGTAGCTCTTTATCTCGCACGCGTTGATGCACAGGTCCAACGCTCGCTTCATCCGGTAGCTCTTAGGCATCAGCTCGTCGGGTTTGAGGTCGGTTCCGAAGTGCCCTTTGATGCCGACCCCGTTGCGCTCCACCGAGTAGATGAGGTTCTCCAGGTCTTCGTCTTCGGCGTCCTCGTTTATGTCGATCACCTCGAAGTCGACCGGGGCGTTGGCGCAGCGGAAGACGTTCCGCACGATGGCCATGAGCTCGGGACCGATGCCGACGCCGGTGGCCATGGTGACCGTGTTCTTGCCGCCGAAGGCGCAGCGAGGATGCGGACCGTTGACGGAGGTGGCGAAGCGCGGGTCGAAGAAAGGGTTAGGCTGGCTCTCCTGACACTCCGGGTGGCCCCTGGCGTACGACCGGCGGGGGGTCGCTGGCAATGCGGGGGTGATGCCCAGGCGGGGTACAACTCTCCTCAGATACATCTCTTCTAACGTCACTTGTGGATTTGACCGTCTGAAGTACTTCCCAATTTAAATCGATCGATTTTACCTACCTCAATCGGATATTTTCAAAACATTAGAACATAAAATATTCACTGTTTATTAAATAACATTCGGGTTTAAAATGTTTTCAAATTTATTAAATGAAATGAACATATCAATCATGATAGTTAATATCAGCTGAAATATATTTTTGTAGACAATCTTCCAGCTGATACCGAAGAAAATATTTATACACATGAATACATATGGGATTATATAAAAGTTTTGGCTAACCACTTAATAACGGAGCTATTTTTACTAATATCGTAACAAATCCCAAATTATTTTTCCATTCATAAAAATCGAATTTGTTAAGTAAACAAGAATAGTTTACATTAATTTCTGGCTTTTCTATTTATTGGGCAGCACTCACCATTTTTGTTCAGCTTGAAGTTCTTGTCAATCTGGTTTTTTCACACTACATTCACACAAGTTTTTACACATAACACAAACACACAAATGGCGAACTCCACAAGCTATTAAAACGACGTTTCGCGAGACAACGAAAAAAAAACGTCTCGCGTTATCAAGTTTTTTATTATTTACCGCGACGAGATGGTCGGTCACGGATCCGGCTCGAACGTCTAACTCGGACTGCCCGAGTTAGACGTTCGAGCCGACCATCTCGTCGCGGTAAATAATAAAATACCCCCGTTGCAGCAGACCTGCTTACTCAGCGAATTTCAAATGCAAAACAAAATATTTCAATCTAATATAGCGAGATTTGACATGTTTTGATAAGCTCCATAAGAATAACAGGGGGAATGAGTATGCAGGTTTGCTGCTACAGGTATATAAAAACTGGGTGGTTTTAACTCAATATTTAGTAGATCTGAACTAGAAGAAGCTATTTACCTAGTTTTATCAAGATATGTTGAAAAATAACGGAGATATAGAATTTTACTTATTTCCCATAAGATTAACATTGGGACAACGTACTGTGTTTACCACTTTCAATATCTCGGTAACTAATGGACATAGAGCAGTGATTCAAAAAACTAAATTGTTTGTTTTTTTAGCTGAATTCAATGGTGCCAACAAAAATTCGTAAAATGTTATTTTTCTATGTAAAAAACTCAAAAAACCCATTTTTGGGGGGGTTTACCCCCCTCTACCCTTCCTTCCGGTGATCCGATCGGGCTGGTTCACGAACTCGTCCGAGTGATTACCACTTTACACGTCTGTACCGATTTTCATTAAGATTGGACCATTTTTACGGCCGCTATCGTGCTAACAGACACACACATATATATATATAAATTCGAACGAATGGTGTTTTTTGCTTCTGGTGGCCCCAAAACGAAAAGTTATCATGGTCTTGGGCTTAGGTCTTACCATGAGACATACGGTAATAGCTTCTTCCCTATAGGGGAAATTCGCTAAAACTTGATAACGCGAGACGTTTTTTTTCGTTGTCTCGCGAAACGTCGTTTTAATAGCTTGTGGAGTTCGCCATTTGTGTGTTTGTGTTATGTGTAAAAACTTGTGGGAATGTAGAGTGAAAAAACAAGATTGACAAGAACTTCAAGCTGAACAAAAATGGTGAGTACTGCCCAATAAATAAAAAAGCCAGAAATTAAATAATACCTCGCCAAAAAATACAATGTCATTTAGAAATAGAATAGTTTACATTGTCAAACAGCAGTTCTACTTCTCTGTGCAAAGGATCTTTCTCTATGTGCTTCAGTTAAACCATACTTCTCATATTAACTGCGTGGGATGAATTAAACTAAGTTTAAACGGAGATTTTTTGGAGAAAGTGAATCCGTGGGTTAAACTAGCGTTTAAACTAGATTCAGAGTTAAACGAGATTTGGGGAAAGCGCCCCATAGTCCGGTAAAATCATACATCGTGGTGTACAAAAGTCGGGTAATTGTGATTTTGGAAATGTTTTAGCGGTGAGCTGATAACATAAAATCCAAGTTTTCGACCTCGAGCCCCTCCAGGTTGCCACAGGGCGCGCTCCTTTCTGTAACTTCTTTCAAATTTCAACATATATATGCATACTACACTACGCAGCCTACAGAAATCTATCAAATTACAAATTTAAAGACGGCAAAAATTCACTACAATTTTTAACTCTGAAGATTTTATGGATCCGGAGATATGGTCTTTCAAAGATAAAAAAAAATCTTTCCCTAGGTCCATTTGATGAACATGGACAATTTTGAAAGATTCGGAGGCCACTAAGGCAGAGCCCTTAGTAGTTTGGACAAAATGGATAGCTTAATAATAATTTCCGTGCAAATTTACATATGTATGCCAAATGAAATACTAAACGGCCAAACTATCTTCGAACCAGTTAACTTAACACATATTGTAGTTTTCTACATGTTTGTTTCTACATGTAGTTATATTATGGAAAGAATGAGTTTGTTTGACATAAATTTCCTCGAAAACTGTTTGATAGTTCTTCTTTTGTCAGGCAAATACAGTACACCAGGTAACACTGTAATTTTAAACAGTTATGACTGATTTGTAAGTTTGATTTTGTGAACTTATGAAATCTGTGGCTTTGAGCTATCCAGTTTAACATTATTATTATGCAAATCAAATCGTTGGCGTTGGTCCTTGAGTGAAATAAAATAATTTTAATCGTTAGATTAGTGTTTTTTTAATTTGACTGCGGCATTGATCGTAATACATTTCAGGGCTTATGTCAATTTTAATGGGCTATTTATTTACGATTTATTTATAAGCTCAAGTTTAAACGAAAAATCGTTTTAGTATTCATACACGGATATTACATAAAAAGTAAAGGCATAGATTGAGCAATTCATAAAAAAGTTTGCAGAAGAATAAACTTTAAATTAGCTCAGAGCTTAACTTTTGACGGCCACCCTTCCCTCTCCGGCGTAAGTTTAGTTACGAAATTTTACTTTTGTACTATAATAACCAGTATTTTCTTTGGTTATTCTTACAATTTTAG
Source organism: Flexamia atlantica (assembly GCA_035578135.1). NCBI lineage: Eukaryota > Metazoa > Arthropoda > Insecta > Hemiptera > Cicadellidae > Flexamia > Flexamia atlantica. The sequence continues at coordinate 38,450,867 of JAQJVK010000001.1, forward strand.
AATAAAATTACAATATAAGGTTTTATAGCCTAATTATTATTTTTTTAACAAACTACACCTGATAACTAAAACTACAGGTCAACTCCAAATAGAGATAAACAGGACCATAAATCTTATACATACTATCTCCCCTTATATTATCCATGATTGAATTATATAATTTTATGACTTTTAAATATGAGGCTTAATTTAATGATGTAGATATCATGCAATAAGGTAACCAGTAAACTTCCAAATTTTTAACTAAATCGTAGAACCATGTCTGTGAATTGAATACCCCTCGCGTATTAATAGATATACCTACTGTAGAATATATAGATATAGAATTATATCAATTTCCCATAAGGATATCATATGGGATGAGTACGCAGGTTTACTGCAAAAGAGCAGTAAATACTCCCGTTGCAGCAGACCTGCACACTCAGAGAATTTCTGAAGCTGAGAATCATTTCAACATAGCATAAGCGATACACGACGTTTTTTAATTCCCCCAGAAGAATATCACAGGGAATGAGTATGTAGATCTGCTGCAACAGGTATGCAAAGTTTTGTTGGTTTTAAATCAGTATCAAGTGGATCTTATTTGTGAGAAGCCATATACCAAGTTTTATCAAGATACATTGAAAAATAAAGCGATATATAGAATTTTTCTTATTTCCCATAAGTATAAAATTATGACAATGTACTCTGTTTACCACTTTCAATCGGTAACCAATAGACATAGAGCAAACATTCAAGATTCTAAATTTTTTGGTTTTTTGAGCTGAATTTAATGGTGCAAACAAAATTTTTATTATTTTTATTTTTCTACGTAAAAACATCAAAAAACCCATTTTTGGGGGGTTTATCCCCCTTCACCCCCTCTTCCGGTGGTTCGATCGGGCTGGTTTACGAACTCGTCTTAGTGATTACCACATTACACGTCTTTAACAAATTTTATTAAGATTGGGCAATATTTACGGCTGCTATCGTGTTAACAGGCATACAGATATACAGTATATGTATATATACAGGGTGTTTGATAAATATATACAAAACTTTAATTTTAAACTGCAGTCTAAGTTCTTTATGAAGTAAGCCTAAATAGCGTTAAAAGAAGGCAAATTTCATAGGATTTTCAACGGTATAAGGGAATATATCTTAGCTTGAAATGCACTTGAGTTTTTGGGATACGTTTCAAAGCCGTTGAAATTCAATTTCAATGTGGTAAGGATGGTTCACAATGAATTTCACTGGATGTAAATAAAAAACGTCTTAAAACGCTTAAAAATATATTTACACTTATACTGTATTTATATACAAGATGATAAATATATGTAAAAATGGTGGAAAATGGCGATCGATTTCGATTGGTCACACCAATCATCATCAGACCGGTAAAGAATAAATTAATATAATAAGAATTAATAATATAGATATATTTTAAATCAGACAAACTTTTTACAGCCTACGATATATTGACTTGGCCTCTGATTGATGATTGCGTGGTTCCAGTTCCACCAGACGCTGCGGACCTTCCTGCACGACCGCGTCTGGGACTTCCACTTCTACGTGGCCCGCGACTGGCCCGACCGGCCCGTCTGCCTCCACTTCCCGGGCATGACTCAGACGGTCAGTTCACTGCAAAGCATTTAACAGTTTAAAGGTGTAAAACGATTGCTATTATGATTAATAATACTCATAATATTGTTAATGGTTGTTACTCAATAGATAGGAAAAAGCGTTGGCGTTATCAACAAGAAACTTTTTTGGAAATTTTACAAAAGAGTTCATGATGGTTAATAATGGTATTAAATCAGAAATACATATTATATGTTTCTTGTTGATGAACTGTTAATAATGGATATTATATAGTTTTACATTTAGAAACACACCAATATTTTAAGTAATAAAAAAGTTATTTAATATATTTGTGTATTTCTCAATGTAAAATTACATATTATATGATTAGTCATTTTATTTGCATATATATAAATATAATATTTTATAATAATTATCTATGCCAATATTTTGAATTTTTGCTTGTTGCTTCACCAAAATGGAAAAACACTGGAAGGTGCTAAATATAAACGGTCTTTTGGCAGCTTCCAGAGCAATCCCTAGTTAAAGTAATTATTGAAATCGCGTTATCTCTGAATAGTAAAGTATGTGATTAAATTACCTCCTTTCACGTTATCTTTTTACTTAAAAAATTAAAATGCTAACATAACTATGAGACGGACTGTTCGGATCGGAAGGTCAATACAGTATAAAATGCCGAGGCTTATAACTCTGGTGAAACTCGGGACACAAGTAGAAATAATACCCTCGTCGCAGCAAACCTGCGTACTCAGTGAATTTCTAAAGAATTAATTTTTATATGGGAGCTTATTACTTATGTACAGGAAAATCTTTCAAACATTTTATGTAATTAATGCAAGAAGTATATTACATATCAATTCAAGAGCTTTAGATCTAAAGGGAAATGATAATGGGAATCACATCGGTATCCATTCCAACAATATTATTTTTGTTATTCTTATAATTATTAGTCTAATATTTTTTTATGTATCCTTGTTATAGCGTAATAAAAATTTAAGCAAACATACAATCAATGATTTAAAATCAGTCAAAATAAAAACAAATAAAATAGTCACATGAAAAAATTTAATCCAAACATATGATTTATCTTAAAATTTAAATAAACTTGTTGCAGCAAACTTACATGCTTAGTTAATTTCTAAAGGATTTATTTTTTATATGTGGGCATATTCTACATAAGTTAGGGAAGTTGTTGTTTTGAATATTTTGTGTAAATATTAATCTAAATTAAGTAAATTTTATCATTCATGATCTTATTTCTCAATAATTATTCATATTCTGATAATTTTTAATAAATTTACTTGTTATAGTATATGAATGTCAGCAAACATATTATCAATCTACTCAGATCCAAGAAATAAAAACAAATCAAACCATCACATGAACAAATTAAATTCAATCATGTGGTTTGTTTTATTATTTTTTAAATCCCATTTTAGGGAAATTGAATGAAAAATTTGGGTATTTCATACCAGAATTTGGACAGTTTATGTCCCTTCAGGGAAAAACAAAAGACAACGTACTGCATTTTGCAGATCCGATATCTCAGTAACCGATTGATGTAGAGTAATAATTCAAAATGTTATATTGTTTATTTTTTAAGCTGAATTCAATTCTGACCATTACATTTACATAAAATTAATAGAACTATGTTAAATCTTGAAAATAAATTCTATTTAGTCAAAAAAACCGCCTTAGAATGTACCGATCTTGCTGGTTTTCGAACTTAAAGTCATGAATATCGCTATAAATGTTTGTTCCAAATTTCATCAAGATCGGACTTTTTTTACAAGAGTTATCGTGCCTACGGACACACACACACACACACACACACACACACACACACACACACACACACACACACACACACACACACACACACACACACATATATATATATATATATATATATATATATATATATATACCAAAAGGAACGAACGTTTTTTTTTTGGGCTCTAGGGACCTCAAAACCAAAAAATAACATGGACCCGGGCTTAAGTCTCACCATGCCACCTACGGTAATAGCTACTTCCCTATAGGGGGAAATTCGCTAAAATGTATAAAATATTTATATATTTGGTCGTAGCTCGAAAAATGAATATACATGCTGTAGTATTGGTGTTTGAAAACTGTTGAGATAATGGCTTTGACTAGCTGAATGGACATAAATTATGAGTAACAGTAAACGGTTTGGAAGTTCGACATGACATATCGTTATGAAGTACACACATCTCTATACAATCACTACTCACCACAATCAGTCTTACTCTAGTCTAAAAATTTCAGGTGATTGTTGGACTTAAAAAATCACAGGGATCTCACATTGTTCCTCTTAATTTATTACAAGCTGAGAAACACTTTTCTATTTCTTTTCGTCGTGTAAGGAAAGACATCGAGTAGATTTATGGCATGGGCCAGCCGCAATGAAATATTTCGTAGGGATTCGAGAACTATTGTTTGGTTTTGACGTTTACCACTGTGCCTAGATTAATTTGTTAAAGGACACAATCCTCAGTGAGTTGGTTAAATTTATCTATTCGTCTCCCATCGTAAATGATAAAATTTGCATTTGCAAATTCAAACTTACAAATTTGTACATACAAAATACAATATTATTGTATTCGACAATCCAAACTAAATACGAGTAGTTTTATGCAAAAAACTGTTCTATTTTGGTGCGCCATCTGAACAGAGTTTGGGAATTGCAAACAAAGTCTGCAAGTAAAGCAATTTTGCGTTTTATAAATATTAAGTTGTGGGGAAGTAAAGCCGGCATGTTGGATAAAAGGTAAAATAACAACTTGTGATGCATACAACATCAACGAAACCATCAATTTCTGGATCACAAAAAGCGAGCAGACAGACGTTCTGAAGGGTAATTAAGTAATTATTAGAATATTAATATTCAAACCAAACTGTTCACTGGTTTAGTCGTTGTAAAAGTCAATATGAAATGTAATAAATACTTAAGGTATTTTATACAACAATCAAATCTTTATTAATGTGTCAAGACGTAAATATTGTATTGAATCTCATGTTTACGAAAACATTTCATGAATAAGGTTTTCCTCTATTGTCATAAACCCCGGAGGTTTTAACATACCATGTTGCAAAAGTAAAAAACAAAATATAAAATCACCATCACCAACAATGAATTTCAAACAAAGAATTAAATACATATTTCCGAATATCAATGAATTGACGTCAAATTGTGGAATTACACCTGGGAAAGATCCTCAAATTGTTGATACAAATCATACATGCAGCTTATTGGTTTGCATCTATAGAGTCGGAGACTCCGGCAATGCAGGGAAGGGCTGAATCCAACCATCCATACCCAATCACCCAATGAGGCGGAACCGCCGTTAAACGCTCTGAGATATACCACTGCAGACCTCCCAGTCGTTAAACTGACGACAATATTGAAGGATCAGAGTTCACAGACTGTTAAAACATTTAACAAACGGTTATGTGTTCACCAGTTAGTGAGAGTGAAATGTAGAAGTTATTGTTTCATGCAGATTATCATCTAGTAGAATTATTTTTGCACGCTTACTTATGAACGGACGTTGATTTTACTTGGTGCAAGGCTTCATTTAAATTATTTACTTATGCACTTGAATTTAATTATTCACTGAGTATGCAGGTCTGCTGCAACGGGTTATTTAGTTTTTTATTCAAGAAAATAAATACAGGAAATTACGTTGATTACTAAAAACTGTTGGTCTTGGTGTCCATTAGTGTAGATACTATTCCTTATGATGAAAATATATAATTTTCTGTCGACTTATACAATAGCTATATTTTGAGGAATCAAAATCATAATATGTATGGATGGTGGAACGATAGTAAGTAATGTCTTTCCACCATGGATGGATATCAACTGTATTTTGCTAGCCCTCAGATTTTAATTCAGTGCCTGCATTGTGGTATCATTTAGTTTTTTTTTTGGTTTTTTTTGTAGGAAGGTGTGAATTCATTTACGCACACCCTCGCTCCTGCGAGGGTATAGTGTGGGTCTCAGCTGTTAAACAGAATAACCACCAAACACACCTCCCCCTCCCCCTAGGATGACCGGGGAGGGCGGTCACGACGGCGACGTAGCAGGCGTCTGCTGTGTCGCTGGATGATCTGGCCGGGTTTGTCCTCAGCTATGTAATTATTTTAATTTTAACCATTTGTTTTGTTTACAAATGTGAATTGAAAAAGTTCATAGGTTTTACAACAGATATTAGCACTTTCTCTCAAATTTCAAAAGCCTCCTGCACGAAGGCGTTAAATAGTTATTTGTGTGTTGAGTGATTAAAATACAACATTCTCTCACGAGTGAAAATGTTGGCGTCCGAGCTTGTGAGGGCGATAATTTGTATGAGGGAGACGATTTGCTTTGCTCTCGAAATAAACACAACTTTTCCCCTCATCTGCAATAATTGATGAACGAACGAAGTGAAGTGAATCTAAGTATTAGCGGAGTCAAAGATTCGTTGTGCGTCACTTGTGTGAATGACTGTGTGACTGTACGTTACTCGATAACTCAAAAACTGTTGTACTGATAATTTTCAAATTTCGCACAAACGTTTAGTAGCTCTCCGAAAAGATGCCATTAAAGTTTTAAGCGAATTCATTGAACCTTTTTTAGCGATTTGAGTTTATGAATTAGAAAAAATGCCATTAAATTAGCATTAGCGAAAAATTGCGTTTGTTCACAGAGAAGAAATCAGCAGAGGTCGCATTCATATGGCAGTAGTGTTGCGGGTAACTGCCTAACACCAGGAAGTAAAACAATATGGAGACAATAGACTTCCGGGCGCCCCCCTACCCCCCGCGACCACTCACGGCACTGCTCGACACCATATTTAGCGCAACATTAGATGCGACCTCTGTCTTATTTCTTCTCTGTGGTTTGTTGAATAATGGGATGCAAATTAAGATAATTTCAAATACACGAGAAACTTACGATTAAATATAAGGCTAATTAATTTTCTGTATAAAGTACGTCATATAATGTGTGTTTCACGAATCTCCAATTGCTTTAAAAAGGTTTCATGATTATTACTAGAAGAAAACCCAAAATTCACTTGCGAAAATCCTGAGGAAACGTTCTCCCAATGCCTTTTACTAAATCGTGCACAAGAACCCCACCAGAGATCAGCAGCTTATTTTCACCTGTTTGGGATGGTAAAAACTTTTTTTACTTGGAGGGAGGTTGAATTTTTGTATTTTTTCATATTAAAATACAAATATATTAAACATACAGTTGCGGTTGATATTAACCTTTAAGGGCAAAACAAATTTTAAGGATTTGGAATTCACCCCCAAAAATTTTAATTAGGGGCGCTCCGATTTTTTCGCCTAACGAACTAAGTCCAAGATATCATAGAAAGTAATGACTCATAAAATTTGAAGAACGAAAATTTACCATGGTCGCATGCCTTAACGCTACTTATGGTCGCCAATAATAGTTCACTGCTCCATGGGATATTCGCTAAAATCGAAGCCACAAGTGACGGATCACCCGCGCTGTCAGGGGCTTAGAAGCGGTAAAGTGTCTGGAGTTGAAAGTTGCTCTCAGCGCTGCTGACGAAGCGGATTATAACTCTGACGACTAACACTCGACTCTATACAGGTCAACAGGCAGGGCTATAAATCAAAAAGAATTATAAGCATCTAACAATGGTATTTTTTGTAACTCACTTTTAGTGATGTATGTTCGTTTAATATATCGTAAATATAGAGTATTATTTATAGTAACTTTTTTATTTTTTTTTGTGACACCTATTGAGAGATACTGTGAATACATGAGAAACACTTGAAAAGGGAACTATAAAAGTAGGTGGGGACCAATTTCCAAAAATGGATTGAAGGTTCATTTTCTCGTAAGTTATTTTGTCGATTAAAATGTTAAGTATAGATTGAAAATAATCATATACTGAGCCTTTTCTAAACTCAATTTCGAGAAATAGTATATAACCTTGTGACTTGACCATAAAACGTATATGATAGGCCTACTCCACACGTAAAAACACATAGCCAATAAAAAATGTTTACCTTAGCATCTTTTAGTCTTCAGTTTTGGTGTAATGTGTTCAGTGCGGCTAAAATAATTTTTGCAATGTCAAAATGCTCTACAAATACGCAGCTATTTGATTATTTTGCGACCTCAATTAAGAGAAGCCCAGGTCGAGTCCCTGACGGGCTTCACCCCATCCGCGCGCCGCCGCTGCACAATGTGGCTGTGTGCACCACGAAAACTTATCGCGGAGTCATCGCGGTTGCCAATTGTGGGCAATGTCGGGGTACTTGCATGTGACAACAAACTGTTGTTAACATGTTAACTATTTCTTAACATACCTTGACAAAACTTGGTATCTTCTTCTAGTTTAGATCTACTAAATATGGAATTAAAACCACGTAGTTTTAACATACCTGGGGCAGCAATCCTGCATACTCACTCTTCATGTTATTCTTATGGAATTTACAAAAACATGTCATTTCTTGCTTTGTTGGATGGAAATATAGTTTTGGCATTTGAAATTTGCTGAATATGCAGGTCTGCTGCAACGGGGTATTTATACTCTACATTGAATTCTGACTGCTATGATGACATCATGCATCGTACAATTTGTTGAAGAAGAAAGGTAATGTTGGTTTCAGCAAGATGGAGCAACATGTCGCACGTCAAAACAAACTGTACAGACCTGTAGAAGGGAGTTTTTTTGGAGGCAGACTTGTAAGTAAAGAGTTATACCCCTAAGATCCCCAGATTAGTCCCCACCAGATTATTTTCTTTGGGGATACATAAAATGTAAGGCCTTCTAAAACAACCAACAGGATATTCATCAGCTGAAAACAAACGTAAGAAATTTAATGCAATAAATTAAAAGAAGTACTTTAGAAAACGTGTTCAGGAATTTGATGGGGAGAGCACAGATTTACATAATATCATTGAAGGATTGTCTAAACACTTAATGTAATAAGCTAAATGTGATCAAACTGAAATAACAGGATGTATAAACATTTAAGGTCGTAATTTCAATGGATGTATACATCCATACATACATTATACATCCATTATATATCCATACATTATGTATGTTTTTATAATGTATGTATGACGTGTTTATCTATATATGCAACCTTACTTAAACATGGGTTGCATAGAAAGTGCGAGTTTAGGAACGTTTTGGAGAATGGAAAACGGGTGTTTTTTGTGCAATTTCATAAAAAGAATTTTTAAGTTGCAGGTAAAAGTGTTGAGCTTGTTTGGAGGGCAGGGTACAGGATTATAACTGAGAGGAAATGCGAAAGAGGATTAGTATTGGTGATAACGAGCTGTGTAACTCTTTGGACCTTGTATTCGTTAATAGCCTTACAGGCCAGTAAATATGTCCGAAAATACGGGATTGTCATGAAAAAGGTCGGGTAGTTGAGATCTTTGAATATATTGTTAACATAAAATAATGAGTATATTAATATAAAATCCAAATTTTCGACCTCGAGGTACCCCGGCGCCTCATACTAATTCTGTAGTATGAGAAATAAAGGAGCAGACGTGTAGGTGCCACCACGCCAAGTCACCTTTCAAGCCCGAGGTTGCGGGTAGTCGTTGGCGTACACGACAGACCGTCACCTCAAACGGGCGCGTCAAGTAGCCATCCGACAGATCACCACCACGCTCATTTTCTTCTGTATAGACAACGAGAACCTTTACAACCTTCCTCTATGCCTGATAGGCTTATTTATTATCTATGGATTATTTAAGTGCTTAAAATATTGTAAAGTGGTAATAAATCATAATAAAACCATTAATATAAAATAAATTTCCAGTCATTATTATCTTCTTTTTTATCAGGTAAGTAAGAATGTAATTTTACTCTCATCATATTTTAGTACTTGTTGGGCCGAGCCTTGCACGGTAATATTTAATGTTTATCCGTTCATATATAATTAAAGTAGAAATAATGTCTTGATGAACTTTGACCAGCAGGCGATCTCTAGTTATCCTAATTATGATCCTGAATTTAAAATTTCATAATTTTACATTTTTGAAATATACATTTTTATAGATATTGTTTGTACAAATCCCGAAACTTTCGAATAAGAGACGGAGAGGATTATAACACAGTAAAGAATAATATTATTGTGTAAATATTATGATTTGGCAACCCTCCGTATTCCGGGGTGGCGATTGGAAGCGACAGATCCTCACCTTACACGAGCGCGTCAAGTCGACATCCCGACATCTCGCCACCGGGATGGCTTGCCAGTGTACTCCGAGGTGACGATTTGGCGCCACCGCACACGACAGATTGCCACCTACACCGCGTCAAGTCGACATCCCGACATCTCGCCACCGGAATGGCTTGCCAGCGTACTCCGAGGTGACGATTTGGCGCCACCGCACACGACAGATTGCCACCTACACCGCGTCAAGTCGACATCCCGACATCTCGCCACCGGGATGGCTTGCCAGTGTACTCCGAGGTGACGATTTGGCGCCACCGCACACGACAGATTGCCACCTACACCGCGTCAAGTCGACATCCCGACATCTCGCCACCGGGATGGCTTGCCAGTGTACTCCGAGGTGACGATTTGGCGCCACCGCACACGACAGATTGCCACCTACACCGCGTCAAGTCGACATCCCGACATCTCGCCACCGGGATGGCGTGCCAGTGTACTCCGAGGTGACGATTTGGCGCCACCGCACACGACAGATTGCCACCTACACCGCGTCAAGTCGACATCCCGACATCTCGCCACCGGGATGGCTTGCCAGTGTACTCCGAGGTGACGATTTGGCGCCACCGCACACGACAGATTGCCACCTACACCGCGTCAAGTCGACATCCCGACATCTCGCCACCGGGATGGCGTGCCAGTGTACTCCGAGGTGACGATTTGGCGCCACCGCACACGACAGATTGCCACCTACACCGCGTCAAGTCGACATCCCGACATCTCGCCACCGGGATGGCTTGCCAGTGTATTCCGAGGTGACGATTTGGCGCCACCGCACACGACAGATTGCCACCTACACCGCGTCAAGTCGACATCCCGACATCTCGCCACCGGAATGGCTTGCCAGTGTACTCCGAGGTGACGATTTGGCGCCACCGCACACGACAGATTGCCACCTACACCGCGTCAAGTAACCACCCCGTCTAATCTCTACCACTTTAAAGGTGGCGATCTGACGTGGACGACACACGTCAACCCGCCACCTCAAAAGAGGTTTAAAACGTTGGCGATCTGACGGAATGGCTACTTGTTGGAGTGGCACCTAGACGCGTTCCCAATTAAAGATTTAACGACTTGATTACTTCCAAAATTTTGTTTTATCATGGATTAATCCTATCCTTTCAATTTGAATCCAACAGCTATTACATGTGGGTAAGTTGTGTTTTGTTAGGTTGAGTTAAATATGCGTTTACAGAACAATGTAAGCTATACTTTTTTATTGAAATTGTGACCTACCCAGGTAGGTATTTTAAGCCAAGTATGAATGACAGATGAGTGAAGGATGATTGAGGTGCGATCTTGTAGTCTTGTTACCGACTAAGGCCAACATGTTCTTTAGACATGACTGTTAATATACTATCGATTGAAATAACAGAAATGCGAAATAAGTTCAAAAATGTGAACAAATCTTTATGTCAGCAAGTCATCAGAAAAGTAAAGCTCGTCTTTACCATTAGGCTTCAGGTGGCAAAAATGTATCTTGGCTACTCAGAGGGCACGTATTAGTCCTCATCAGTCCTCAATTTAGGCCTGATATATCATAGGGCATGTTAACCTCCTGGGATGTAAACTGATGTATACAGACGACAAAATAGTCGCAAAGTGCAGATTCATGAATTAATATATGAATTATTTAGCTTTTTCCAATAGATCGAAAATGTGAAAAGTAGACAATAAATTACATTGTATTTATGACAACAAATCTATTGGTCAAAATCCTTATTCTCCAAAAAATTTTCCAACCATGAAGATCGTATCATTGATTGTTATGCTAGAGAGGAAAAATTATATATGGGAGTAGTCTTGGGGCTTGAATCCCCCTCACCCACGCAAATCCCATATCCAGTGAATGCTAATACTCCAAATGAAATGTCCCTGCAGAAAAAAAATCGTTCCGCAGGCCTTCCATAGTATTTAAAACTGAAAATGACCGTCTTTTGAGAGTAAATATTTAAAATTTTCCCTAAGTGCACATATAGAGCTAACAATAGTACATTTCATCATTAGGGATTAAAGCGATGTTTGTGTTATGTTAGGTTCAACTGACAATAATCAACTATTGATGTATTGAGCCTATTGAAACAACGATTGGTCGACTACCAATTTAATACAATTGCTATGTCACCATCGACGCCGCGCTGATATGTACTAGTTTGACGTTTTTGCGTTCGTGCGTGTTGATATAGTCAACTGCTGATATTGAAAGATGGTGTCGTGATGAACACAATATCTTGATTCGGCGACTTGGCGCCGTTTACGTCGTGTACTGCAAACCGTGATACACGTGTGTATCACGTTTGCTGCATGCTGCCTTGGAGTCAGGAACTTAACATTGCAATAGCTTTATCATCGACCTGATTCAGTGCATGTAATTTCTTGTGGGTCCATATGCTCTGGTTTTGTGCTCTGGCGTAACACAATGCTTTGGAAAAATATAGTGGAAAACACACTGATGGAATCAAATAACTTTTAGGGTACATTTCCGAAGGATTAGCCCACAGTGTTTAAGAGGAGAATATTGTTTTGTTTATATAGGACACTCTAAGTAGAACCAATAGAATGCAGACGATTCTCTATTATTCTTTAAAATTAAATCAAAGTTGATCAGTCAGTTGAAATTAAAATATGTGTTCTGAAAAGTGATCAATCAATGGAAAGTTTGAAACGCCAATTGAATGAGGTGGATGTTTACACGCAATATAATTTAAGATAATACAAAACCAATAATGAGACTGTCAAGTACTGACGTAATATTCATCGAAGTTGATTACAACCTGTGACAATATTCGTGACAAACACGTCAACCAAAGGTATTCAAAACCCAAAATACAACCATATACTAATGAGATTTATGTCTACGCATGGTTTCGAATTAATCTATTCTTGAATAAGGTATAGAAATAGTTTTTTCTTCAATGATTTGTTAGTATTTTGATTCAATTCCTTATCCATACTTCAATTACATATACATCTCATAGTTGAATTAAAACCAAATTGTTGACATGTCATTTTGGTGGGATATGGTTTAACGTATAAACCATTAAAGATTTGCTTCCCTAAAGCAGAAATTCGGTCTAAAGTCACAGTCGGTCATACGCACTAAAAGTCTAAAGTCGGTTGAGGTAGTCCGTCATACGCACTGTCCGTTGTAACGTTGGACCTAGGTTTCGGCTATGGTTGCCATCTTCAGCTACTTAGTAGGAGTAACCTAGTAGGAGCTACTTATTAGGGGTAGCTGAAGATGGCAACTAGCCGAAACCTAGGACCAACGTTACAACGGACAGTGCGGATGACGGACTACGCTAGTTATAAAAAATATGGCGTGTGTCCAGATCGTTTTAAAATTTTTTAAGCTGGTTAAAAAGTATAGGTTAAAGATATGGTTTACACAAGCAAGTTCCAACAAAAAAACATACATTTTGGTGCATTTGTCATTTTACTCCTCTCCTCAAAATTCGATTTTGGAATGATTTCCCTAAATCAAATGCAAGTCCCCATCGGGTGTCAACTCATTTTGAAGAGCTTATAAACATTTGCGTTTGTAGAAAATAATTAAATTTACATCGGCGTCTGCTTGAGGCAGCCAAAAAACAGCATTGGGAGCCTCCAGTAAAAATCAACTGATTGTCCGTTGAAAATCATTTGTAGATCAATATCATATTGTATGTATTTCCTTAATTTAACATTGCATATAAATAATTTATTTAAAAAATAATGTTTTTAACATATAAATGATTTATATTTAAAAATAATGTTTTTAAAAATATTTATTTATAGTCATAAATAATTTGTTGTGTGATTCACTGGCACTTACACAATTTTAAAACCTAATTACGTACACATCCTTTTTGCCATGTGAAAATTCATAGTTCAATTCATGCCCGTCTTTGGTTTTGACAGATGTTCGTCTTGGATACGTACTAATCAGGAAATACGATTCACTTAGTGTAAAGTAAAATTGCATTAAACAGTTTTAAGTCAATTGTTGAAAAAATATTTGTTAATTAACATAAAGGCAGGATATCCCTTTTTTATCTGAGGATTTGTTCCTCTTTCTCCACCAAAGCAACTAATGATTTGGGTCAGATCCAACCAATCACTTCACTCTAACTGAAGTTACCGGCTGCAAACGTTTAACTATTACTGATGTTTTTTTCACAGTAATCGTTTACTTACATCTTAAAATTTAATTTCAATCAACATTCATTGAAGTTCTGATCCAAAAAAATGATAGTACGATGAACGTGTAACTATGCGAGTTAAAAATGTAATCACGCACATAATTTTAACTAGTGTTATTCCTATCAAAATTTGTCACAGGAATAAAATTAAAAACTAAAATTTTTGTTATTTAGCATTGACTCGATCGAATGACTGGGCACACCGAATATCGCTTTCGTTTCCAAGCTATGAGTTTTAACCTGACAAAATCTGACCTGGTTGAATAAGGAAATTCAACTTTTGAGATGAATGATTTGTTTACAAGAAAGGAAACAAATAGGGCTAGGGGTCTACACGCTATTAGAGATGTAGGTAGAGAGAATTATGGCTAAAGGCAAATAAATTATATTTAAATTTATAAGTCTTTAATTTTTCATTCAATCGGACACATTTTCTCACACTATAAAAGAAAAAAACTGTACATGAACAAGTAACGTGAATTGCAACACAAGTATGTCAGTAATGCCCTACATCAAGCACACCGGTGCCGTGCTTGGTCTTTGATCTATGAGGGGCCATCAGACCCACAGTTTGTCACCAACGCCGACCATGTAAAACATTCATCAAAGGTCAATAGACTGCAGTTAAGCCAACTTCCATGTGGCCAAGCGTTCGTCAACGTTGTTATAGTTTAGGTCTTAGCATCTCATTCTAAATACGTTTAGTATATCATTGTAAATACACATATTAAATGCTCCGGTTTTAATGCCTCAATATAATTTTAGCTCTTTATGACAACACGGAAAGAGGGTGTAACAAATACTGTGTTGAGTGAGTTACCTCGGTGTCACGGCGCAGCAGCATGAGAGGGATAACGAACACGTACATTCAGCAACTCGCGAGCAGTTCACCGATGACGTGTTTACGTGAGCTGCTGTACAATTAGGATATTACAAATATTCATTTCTTTATCATGCGGAGTTTCATATCAACCCATACCATATCTCTAAGGCATGCTAACATGAGTCACATTCAAGCTTTCATTTATTTATATTTAAAGATTACAAAAATGTTAAGTATTGTGGTATTTATTGAATCTAATGTTTTTTACACATTCAAAATAATTTTAGTATTTTATCTAGAATTAATTATTTTTTCTATTGAAAAATAACTTGAAGCTGTGGCTGAGGATGGTTGTGTCTATTTTATTATAAACTTCGATTTGAGACATGATTAGGTTTATAATTTAATTTAAATTCATTTCACAACTTAAATGTTGAGATAAGTGAAAGATGTGAGATAAGTATTTCATTTAACTTCATTTTCATACTTTATAATTACTATTGCTATAATTCAGTAATTAATTTGAGTAGTTAAAAACACAACAATGATAAATATATATGTTTTTATATTGGAATATGATGCTGTAAATGATTTACCTTTTCGTTCATATAAAAGGAAAAGAAAAATTTATTGTCTCTCCATCGATTTACATATATTTCCGCTTCACTTATTTTATTAAAACACATTTTAACGTATAAGTTTTATTTGTAGTACAGAATAAAAAACAACAGAACAAATCCCCCGATCAGGCCTTTGAGAACAAGGTTTCAAAGGCAATACTGATGACGTTAGATCAACTGACCTATATGAAGGGGAGCCTTAAGTAAAATATTGCTTTACAAAGTCCGCTTCGTGGACGTTTTATGTCAAGGTAATGAAATAAACAGTGAAACATTACGCCCCCCTCAACGAACGCCCTCCAACATTATAAACCTCCCCTACTTGCGCTGCGAGATAACCCTCTCTGGGACATTTCATCCTGTTGATATCCCTTAATGTTTGTATTACAACAAAACGTATTTTGAATCAGATGTTTTTCAATCACAGATCAAGACAATTCATACACGTAAATTTAAATAATTTATTTAAGCGGTACGCTTTTTTTAAGACAAAAAAACAGGAGATCATCATATTTTGTAAGAGATTCCACAAAAATAGAAACCACAAAAATAGAATTCTAGTTTAAAGAAACTCATTATCATGGTCGAAGTTCCTTTCTCGTCATGGCTTCAGAAGTCTATCAGATACATTATTCATCTTTGTGTGAGGATAATAGTTACAGTAATAATAAAATCGTAGATCGGATAGTTTAGTGAGTCGGTGGCGCAGTTGGTAGTGCACTCGGCCCTGGTTCTGAGACGGTAGAGTAGCAGGATCGAGTCTCGATGATGTCGCATACTTTTAGCGGTACTGTTCATCCTTGTGCTGTACCGGCTCACTCCTTGCTTTGCTTGATAACTTCCACGCACAGGCCTGAGGCCCATGCGGAGGGGCAAATGCAAGGTCAAAAGAGGCCGCCACCGTCTTTAAAAAATAAAAATACCCCCGTTGCAGCAGACCTGCATACTTAGCGAATTTCAAATGCAAAACAACATATTTCAACCCAACATAGCGAGATTTGACATGTTTTGGTAAGCCCCATGAGAATAACATGGGGAATAAGTATGTAGGTTTGCTGCTACAGGTATATTAAAACTGGGTGGTTTTAATTCAATATTCAGTAAATCTGAGCTATAAGAAGCTATTTACCAAGTCTTATCAAGATATATTGATAAATAACCGAGATTTAGAATTTTACTTATTTCCCATAAGGTTAACATTGGGACAACGTACTGTGTTTACCACTTTCAATATCTCGGTAACCAATGGACATAGAGCAGTGATTCAGGATAATAAATTGTTTGTTTTCTTGAGCTGAATTCAATGGTGCCAACGATAAATTTTATTTTCCTATGTAATAAACTCAAAAAACCCATTTTTTTGGGGGGGGTTTATCCCCCTTTATCCCAGTGGTCTGATTGGGCTGGTTTACGAACTCATACGAGGGATTACCACTTTACATGTCTGTACCAAATTTCATCAAGATCGGACCATTTTTATGGCCGCTATCGTGCTGACAGACATATATATATATATATATATATATATATATATATATATATATATATACTTTTTAAACCCCGGAACTTGTTGGTCCGACGTCTATTTCTCTGCAGAACAAAGCAGGTCCGATAGAACATGGTGGTCCACGCTTAGAAGATGCTGGTCGGACCAGCTTAATGTGAACAAGTATATAAATCCGCCATCTTGGTTACTCAAGTGGACCAGCATGATGTGGACGTTTTTACACCAGCCGCCATGACAGTGGACCCACAAATGATGTATCAGCGTATATTATATATGCTGTAAAATCAGAAGATGTTGGTCTCTGATGAAAACTTCATTCAAAAAGGAGGGGAAGTGTATAACACGATCTTTAATACCCCCTCCAGTCCAAACTAGAACAACTGTGCAGGCTGTTCTTCCAAAAGTTGAATGGCCATTTTTATAATATGTAGCCTACTGTAGTAAAAGCCAGTTATCATCGATACTAGGTAATTATTGGAATATTTTTATATGAAATTCATATAATCCAATCTCAACAATTATTTGTAATGAATGCATATGTCATATTGCTCAAGGCTTGTATTTCATATTACTGAGGGTTGTTAAAATATCAAGAAAGTAATCTGTACGTTTTGTTTTTGAAAATCTTTCACTATGTCTCATCTACAAAATAAATTAAGTATACTGATAAAATCAAATAAAAAATACATTGGACCATGAAACGTTCAAATTAAAAATTTTTCGTCAATATCAGCTAAAATATTAGATAAAAATACATTTTAACTAAACATTCTTGTATGAAGATTTTGTAAATGGTATCGCCGATGCCGAAACTTAAGTAAATCACTATATGTTTACGGTTGAATTGACGACAGTTATCCAGGTATGTGACCTTTTTTCCAAAGAAATGCAGTTACAATTTATTTGAGGCACATGCATAACTAACAAAACCTGTAAATAATGTTACTATGTCCATGTGCAGACAACATATTATTAGAATTTTAGTCAAATTAAATACATACTTATTTTGACTGCTCAAACTCATGTTAATGTGGCATGCTGACTTAACAGACACATTCTTATAAGCGCTCTTACAACCGTATTCCAGGTTGTAATACGTCAGGTTGCGAACAAGGGAGTATATGACTAAACTGTGTCATGTGTCATCCATGTGTGGTCTGCGTCTGGAGGAGTGGAGAGAGGAGATGGAGAGGGGAGGCAATGTGAAACCATACTTTTGACCATTAAAATTCTATTTAATTATCAGCCCTCCATTACAGCAAATCATTCAATAAAGATATTTGAAATGTGTGACAATTTAGGTTTTATAATTTTTAACTGGAGAACAATAGGAGATGCTGAGGGTGAATTTACATTTTTAAATTCGATGGGTGCTTCTGTCATAGCTTAGCTATAACATATATAAACTGTTTACAGCAAGTAGTCGATTTCAAGGTCGCGGATCAGATAGGATCAGATCACTTGCCGGTGGAGTTTGCGTTACAGATAAGCAGAGAGGGTGAGTGCGGGGAGGAGGCGATGTTTACCTCTGGCATGGTTTTTTAAATAATAATGTAGTACCGATAAGCAAAAAAATCATGTGTTATGCTGCTATAGTTCGAGCAATCTTGTGTTATGGTTGTCATTGTCAGGTTTGGGGTTTGTGGGAAAACGACTTGGTTAATGGTGTTCTTTTTACTTTATACGTTGTTCTGTTTGGCTTACTAAATTGCACCCCAAATTACGTATTATTGTTAGAGACAGGTTTAGAAGAGGAATATATTTACACTTTAAATATGCATTTGGGGTATGTTTTGCACGTTCTTGCGTTACAACCAAACCGTCTGCCAAAGTTAATTGCTAAAGAAATAATAAAGAAAAATATGTATTGGAGTAAGGATTGGAAATTATTAGGTAGAAAATACGGAATTGAAATTAATTTAGACAATTGACCGTTAGATGAGATTAGAAGGCACAGGGACGTAGCCAGGATTTCGGGAAGGGGGGGGGGGGTCCAGACGACGTAACCCCCCCATTTTTTAACGAGAGGGTCGTGAGTTTGAGGACACGAGATTATGCGTAACAGGTAGTAGATACTGCTTGGTAGACTATTAGGCATCATTATCTAAACTTTACACTTAAACCCATATCATTTAAGAATGAACAATTAATATTAGACTCTGATATTAAAATACAAAAGAATTTATCAGTAAATAAGAGGATAATATTACAACTCAAGTAGTTGACAAAATAATAGTGAAATTCGACCCGCGTAACAGTGCTGAGAACTACGTTGTTGTAAAATACCACAATTAGCTACTTTAGCACTTAAATATAATAAATTCATTTCCAAAAATATGTCATTATATTTTTATACTAGCAGTTGCCCGTGGCTTCGCTCACGATAAAAATTGTAACTCCCTGCTGCTCAAATGAAGATAGGGCCACATACTGAGTTTATGATTAAACAGATAAGGTAAAAACAAATGACGGCTTTAATTTAACTAACTAAATTAAATTTAACTTTTATATAGTACACATCATCTAAAAAATCACCAAAACAACCATAAAACCATTATGAAAGTAACAAAATTGTAAATCAGCTGTATCCGTATGGAAGGCTTGAACCATCTGCTTGTTGAATAAACATTGAAAACTAAACGAAAGATCATCCATTCCATTTACTTAAGAAAACTTATAAACTTTGACCTCGCCAAGACCCCTTAAAAGTTTGAATTAAAAAAACGTTCTTAGCGGATGCTTACGCCATAAAGAACGTCCATGCAAAGGTCCAAGACCAAGGTTGTAAGACAAGTGGTTTGGGCTGTGCAGTGATAGGTCAGTGGTATTGGATAAATGTAAAGAAGGTAAACTTTCATTAATCAGAAAGATGTTTTCAGGAATCTGCAAAGACCGCACGTCTGCTGCGACTGGAGTTATTCTATTACTACCCACCGCAGAAGGTATTTCTATTTGGCCTCCCTGTACTATACATGCGGGCAGATTCAGCGCCCCGCCGACAAAGCCCTCAAGTGTGTCACTGCCCTAGGAAAGCTTACGCCCAATATCGTCAGATATGCTCGCGTGTATGGTATTGAGTGGCACTTAGGTAGGATATAAATACCCCCGTCGCAGCAGACCAAGTATACAGTTTTCTGTTTCATGAAAGTATATGTACGTAAAACGTTGAATTTTCCCTTGATTTAATGTCAAAAAACGTTCTAAGGTTTTTAGGGTCTATCTTGAACGAAAAAATACCCCCGTTACAGCAGACCTCCAGACTATGCATGACCTTATTTTATTTCTTCCATAAGAATAACATAGGGAATGAGTATGCAGGCCTGCTGCAACAGACATACAGACATTTTGTGGTTTTAAAACAATATCATGTGAATCTGAACCATAAAAGCCACATATACCAAGTTTTATTAAGGTGTGTTGAGTAGTAACCGAGATATAGAATTTTTATTATTTTCCATGAGGATAAAATAGGGACAATGTGCTGTGTTTTCCGCTTTAAATATCGTTCAAATGGTGTTTTTTGCTTCTGGGAGCCCCAAAGTGAAAAGTTATCATGGCCTCGGGCTTAGGTCTTGCCATGAGACCTATGGTAATAGTTTATTCCTTTAAGGAAATTCGCTAATTCCGTCAATGAAATTCGCTAAAAGACAAAAGCAAAGTCTTTTTCTAATGATGTACATAAAATAAATGGTTTAAATTAGCTCTTTCAATAACAGCTGTTACAGGGAAGAAAGGTCTTTAAATTATCTCTAGTCAGTGATTTATTTTATGTTCTATTCCTGACAGCTGATTTGACATACTACTTTTTTTTGCTTTTTACATCTGTTTAGATATAAACAGTTCATCAATTATTTTGTATTCTACCACAACTTAAACTTGGTCGAGATAAAATAAAATCGTGTTTAGGATTTTGCAGTTTGATTTCAAAAGTACTTGTGATTTAATAAATTGCCTAAAAATATCAAACATTTTATACTTAATGAGTAGATTCCATGAGCAAATGGATTATGTACGAAAACTAACGATGGATTAAATGCTACTTTTATATAGTACATAAAAAAATAAATATTATAAACCAAAACATAAAACTGAATGAAATTATTAAACATCTGTAATCCATCAGTGAAGGTAACTACCATCTGCTTGGAACACTGAAAATGTAAACAAAACGTCATCCCCTTTAATTATTATGGGGAAACTTGGTTGAAATAAAATAAAACACGGTTTTTAGAAGCTTGCCATGTAATTTCAAAAAGACGTACACTAGTTTTAAGTCGTCTAAAGCCTTCTCATATGTGCATACTACACAGGAAAAAAGTTTCAGCCATATCAGTACTCTAGTTTTTGCGTGAAAAGCGGTCTAAAGTGTGATGTTGAGCGTTACCAACACACATCGTGACATAAATTGAGAAAAGGCTTGATTCAGATTCTCTGACCTTCAAAACGCAAAAATAACCGAAAATTTCATAATTCTAAGCAATGTACAGACAAAACTCTAATTTTATTTATATAGATTTATTAATAATTTAAAATGTTTACGTAAAAAATCTGATATTATTTATTTTTGTTTATTTTTTACCTTTTTGTAAAACTCAAAAAGTACCGATTATATTGTATTTCAAAAAATATATTTTACGAAGTAAAGAGTAAATTCGGGTCGGGAAGAGTTGAGTCAATCACAGGTGGGTAATGATCTGTAATTGAAATTTTTATTTGTGGAAGAGATAAATTTAAAAGTTGTGTAAATGAAATGCCCCATACAGTAATCAGGTTCGGAGACTTAAAACTGTCGCCAATAATGCGTTTCGGTTTTTTTAGGGTTACAGTATTATCATTCTAATTCTTCCCTTACACTCAAAACTTGTTATGTCTAGAGAGCACAGTGGGTTAGGCTAGTTTACCATTGTGACCGATTCCTAATCATGAGATTTGTCAGTGTGTTACGTTACGGCACAAGACCAGTAGGGTATACTATAGTTGTGAGTACGCGAAGAGACAGCCATGGACGTGTGAATAAAGATAGGATTTGCTCTTGCGTATCTCGTCGAGCTCTTGATCAACATTATTTATTTTGCCTTCATTAACTCTTGATTAAAAACTCTTTACTGCTTTAGAAACGCAGGTTTAAATTTATTTTTAAATCATTATTATAATGCGTGTAAATGACATTTAACACTAATCATTCGTTTTACGGCAATTTTAAAGTTTATATTTCTCCTATAGTATATTAAGCCATTAATAGTCAGGTTAGGTTTAAGGCCTTCGTTGATACGCCGGATAGTCGATGTTCTTCTTTACAAGAATGAGGTAATATTTTAATAACTATAATTAAAACTATTTGTAAATTTTATCTTTTACTTCTTACCTCTTAAATCACTGGAAATATTTATTTTCTTCCTTATCACATAAGCGTTCATTTTTCTTTCTAAACATTACTCGTTAAATGCCACACAATAAAACGCACGTAGTTAGCCTACTCTGGTGAAGAGTCGATTATAACTGACTCTCCCAACGTGGATTACATTCAGTGGTTGTAAATAATCTAATCTAATGTAAAAAGGTAGGCAAGAAATAAAGAATACGAAAATAAGATAAGAACTGTTTATATCGTCTGCTTCCAAGAACTGGCCTGGGAACGCAGCTGGACAGATAGCAGGCGTCAGCTTCGATTGCGATAACACCACTTTTGTAGGGATCGAGGAGTTTGTATTTTTGGCATGAAAATCGGAAGTTCTTTGTTTGAAATTCATTGTTGGTGATGGTGATTTTATATTTTGATTAGGATTTTTGCGGACATTTGCCATCACTGGTTAGTAAAAAACACTAACCAGTGACTGGTTGTTGTTTTTTACTAACCAGTGATGGCAAATGTCCGCAAAAATCCTAATCAAAATATAAAATCGGAAGGTTAAATTTTGTTTGTACTTTGTACTTTTGTACTCTTTTACCTTAATATTGCTTATATTATTTTTGCGCCATGCACTGATAAAAAGAGAGTGTAATTCGTAACTGGATTGAATAAATATCATAATTATTAAAATAATTAGCGGGAAGGGGGGGTCCGGACCCCACGGACCCCCCCCTTGGCTACGTCTCTGGAAGGCAATTACTATCGGTAGTTGAGGCGGTGCGGGGGGAGAGTAGGGAGGCATGTGTTCAGGCGGCTAGGTCCGCGCGCTACCACACAACTTACGGATCGCTGGAACGCGACCTTGGCGATAGCGCTTATCTTACTGATAATATGCCAGGTAAAATAATCCGTTGGGTCTTCAAAGTACGCACTGAATCTGTCAATCTTAATTACAAATCCTGGATATTAAATATAAATTATAATTGCGCTCTCTGTAATTTAAATGAAAACGAAGACTTGTATATAATTTTATTGCAATATGTCCGATTTTAGCTCACCTAAGAAAACGATTCTTTTTTTAGAGGGAACTAACTCACCCAGACTTCATTGAATATTCAAACGGGAGGAATTGGCGTGGTTTGGCTAATTTTTTATCAGAGGCTTGGAAGTATAGATGGGAGCTTATACTAGAGTTTAATTTTTAATTTCTACTAAGTAAATTGTAATTATAACCATATTTTTGTTAACATGCTGTTTGTTTGAAATTGCATATTTCAAGCTGTCATCCCATCAGACGGTCTTATGTGACCATTGCTGATATAAGTGCAAAGGCTAAACAAACAAAAAAAACAAGGAAGTGTAGATTTAGTAAAGTATTGATTTAAATATTTATTTTGTACAACAGTTTGTGTATAAGGGTATGCAATGTTCATGTTGTTAAAATGATCAATAAAGCACTTTTTCACTCATTCATTCATTCATTAGTTAAAACTTACCATGATGAAAATATATGATGTGATAGCCCCGCCCCATACAACTAGTATACAAATACATATTTTTCGTTGTTATTCCTGTGGTTAGCCCATGGTTTTTAAAGAGTCTAGTTCTTTCTCAATGCAAATCTTAACGGTCGGAAACTAACCAAATAAGATAAAAATGTGTATATAATGTACTACTGTACAAAAATCAATTGACTAGAGCAATCTGTAACATTCTGTGATATGCAGTGATAAATAACGTACTGCCAGTGGTTGGTACACAGCGGGACGAGCGACGACGTGAACTTAGTAAAGTCTGATTTAAATGCTATGGCCAAGTCCGCCCATAGTAAATATTTTAATTTTAGCATTATCATGTGGCTTACAGACATCATTTGTAGGGTGTCCATATGTCCTAGGTTGAAAAAGAGGACACTTTACACACACGAGGCCTAAACCCCCATCGAGCAGAAGCCCTTCTCTCCCCCCCCCCCCAGTTACGAAAGTAGTTGTCAAAAGGATCGGAATAAATTATTACCTTACGTTAATTATTCACGATGCAACATGATGATTTTTGAATATGTTGAAAAAATAAGACGTTCATAACTACATAATGAGGAACATGTTGAAGCTTGGATGTTTACAAACAAAAGCGGTTTGAGCTGGTTATTTTGGTTTGAAAGAACAATAAAATGTCATTATTAATTGAGATTTTTAATAATTTAAACTAGCAGCCCGAGTCACTTCGTGACTTAAAACAATGGTAAAATAGGCTTTAGTTTCATGTTGTATGGAGTTTTTCAGAGTAAAATACCTTTCAATGAGAAAGTGTGTGAAATTTTGTATTTTTTTTTAAATTTTCTAGACTCTGCTTTAAAAGTATCTATGTATACCTTCTACACTTTGAAATTTTGACAGTGCAACAAAATTCATTTTGCATAAAATGGCGATTAGTTTTCATTGCTTGGCGCATCTCCATGTCTCTGTTGTTTAAGAGTTTTCTTTCAAAAGTATTGACTATTTATGTTAATTCTACATAATATCTACGCGTCAGTTCCTTGCATTCATCTTTGTTAGGCCTTAACAACAAACGATAAGAAGTTTGTCAAACCTTTGATCTACTGAAGAACTAATTTATAAATTAAATGCATTTATAAAATAGCCATATTCCTTAAAGTCTATCTATTTAATGCTCATAACGGCTGAAAAATTCAGTCTTCAAATTTACCCGCATTTTTGTTTCTCATCTTGAATACACGTTTGGCAAATTTTTACTCAAGCAAATATCATAACTTTCTAAGGAATGCCCTCATTAAATAGGCATATAGTTATTGGTACATTTCAAAATCGAGTAAAATAGGCAGGCTAACAGTTAACACCATATCCATCGCATTCCAAGTACTTTTAAAAAATACAGGTTTAAAATTTACATTGCATTTCAAAACTTGAATCCTTTTGTTAAATATTCATCTAATATTGAAATTTTAGAACACTAAACGTTGAAACATGCAACAATGTGTTGAAACATGTATCAGTGTGTATTCACTGTCAACAGTTTGTTAGAGAGTCCCTTCTCTAGAGCACTCCCTGATTTACTTATGTTCCTTTTTAAGTTTCCTTTTAAGTTAATACAGTAAATTAAGATGATAACAGACTCTTGGTCTTAGTTTCAATAGGTCAAATACTCTTCCTTATTTTCTGTTGTCTTAAAAAACGTCAATATTTAAGAAATTAAAATCATAATCTATATAAATAAAATTAGAGTTTTTTCTGTACATTGCTCAGAATTATGAAATGTTTGGTTATTTTTGCGTTTTGAAGGTCAGAGAATCCGAATCAAGCCTTATCTCAATTTATGTCACGATGTGTGTTGGTAACGCTCAACATCACACTTTAGACCGCTTTTCACGCAAAAACTAGAGTACTGTTATGGCTGAAACCTTTTTCCTGTGTTTTATGCACATATGAGAAGGCTTTAGACCACTTAAAACTAGCATACGTCGTTTTGAAATTAAATAGCAAGCTTCTAAAAACCGAGTTTTATTTGATTTCGACCAAGTTTGTTTTGAATTTCCCCATAATTCAAGGGGATGACGTTTTGTTTACATTTTCAGCGTTGCAAGCAGATGGTAGTTACCTTCACTGATGGATTCGTCGTTACAGATGTTTTATGATTTCATTCAGTTTTATGTTTTGGTTTATAATATTTCTTTTCAATTGACATGTACTATATAAAGTTAATATTTTCCCATTCATTATATATTTATCAGGATTTTCAATATTTTCATCCTGATCTGACCCTCGGATTTCACCACAGACCAAGGCCGCGCACAGACCCTCTCAAGATCACATATTATTAATATCCTTATGCCAGAATTATAAGTGATGAAATGTTTATATTCAAACAGATGTTAAAAGCAAGACATTTCATAGAATGTAAAACCAGCTGCCTGTAAAAAATAAAATAAATCACTGATTAGAGATACTTAAAAGTCCTTCCTTATAACAGCTGTTAATGAACGATCTAATGTAATCCATTTTTAAAAAATTGCGAGACGGCTATGTTATTTTGTTGTTGTTCAAAATAGACCCTAAAAACATTAGAAAATACTTTAATGGCATTTAATCAAGGCATTTTCTACTCTACGTACATAAACTTTCATTAAACAGGAAACTGCTTTAAGATTCACTAAGTACGCACGGTCAATATAATAGCACAGACTACTATGAAAGCCCGTTCATTCTCGCTTGGGTACATTCACCTATAATAGCACAGATTCAACGATAGGCCTACTTAGTATAAGCCTTCCCAGGCAGGGACACCCTTAGGGGTTTTATCGGCGGGGGCGCTGGAATGTGCTGGCATGTGTAGTATAGAGAGGCCAAATAAAAATGCCTCGTGCGGGGGGGCCCCGCAGCAATATTTCTAAGTGCTCCTTCGCAGTAGACCTGCGTTCTTAGCGGATTCCTAAAAATTTCTGGCTGATGAAAGCATATCTACTTTATATTTGTCAAATACCATGCACTGACCTATCATCGCACAGCCCAAACTACTTGAACTTGACTTAGAACCTTGAAACTTTTCATGGACGTTCCTATACGGCGTGAGCATCCACTGAGAACGGGTTTTTCAAAATTCAAGGTTTTCTGGGTTTTTTCGGTCTAAAATCTTTCTGTAAAATTAAATGGATGATCTTTCGATTAAATTGTCAATTTTCATTTAATCAAGAAGGCGGTTTAAGCTTCACATACAGATAGGTCTTTACAGCTGATTTTTATAGTTTGGTTCCTTTTATCATGGTTTTATGGTTGACTTTTTTCTTTTAGGTGATATGTACTATATTAAAGTTACCAAGAGTTTTTGTACCTTATCTATTTAATCATAAACTCAGTATGTGGCACCATCTTTATTTAGGCAGCGGGTGTTAAAATTGTTATCGTGAGCGAAGCCACGGGCAACTGCTAGTTAACTATGAATGTTAACTGACTGTAGCTAGCCCCGCATCTCTGGAACTATTTCAAATCTTAATCATCTGTTTTGTTACAAATAAATATGAATTATAAAAAGTTCACAGGTTCTCCCACAGATAGTAGCACTTTCGCTGGAATTTGAAAAGCCTCCTGTGTGAAGGCTTTTCATAGGATATTTTCCAAACCCGCAAAAGGAATATCTAGAGATTAATAGCTTTAATTTGATAACAAATATGTGGAGAAAAGTTCATTTCTAGGGGTCGATTTGCTCTGTACAAAATCCCATAAATTCTTTTAAAAATATAGAAGATAGATTAAATGTCTTTGGTTCATCCCCTAACCAAAAAATCCGGTTCAAAACTGCTTTTGTTTGTAAATACTGCACCCAAGCTTCAACATGTTCCTTCGTCCAAGGCAAGAAGTGAGCCGATACAGTACAAGAATGAACAGCAATGGCAGCGGCTGTACAAGACAGTATCACTACCATGCCTCCGAAGTCCGGCGCGCTACCGACTGTTCCACCGACTCACTGTCATATTCATCAATATCATACCGTATCATACATAACACAATAATATTAACAAAGGAAAAAATGTTTATTTTTGTAGGAGATATACATATTTATCTGTTAAAAAGAGAGACAATTTCTTACTCTTTCCTTCGCGTAGGCCTTAAACTCTTCCAACGTACGTAAAAAACGTCAATATTTAAAACATTTGATCAGTGTTATAGCATGACAGCACATGTCATGCAGTAACAGCAACAAACGACATCAGCAGTATCGGTCGTGTAGTGTTTCGGGAAGAAATTCTGAACAAAATAGTGACATTAAAACGGTTTATTATGCATAAGTAAAATCTTTATTATCATTTGGAATTATTGCGTTTGGATGTGCATACATACATGAGATAGATACATTATTTGAAATGATGACCTACCCAGGCAGGTATTCCTATACTCTTATATGAGCAATGATATCGTCCGTTCTTGTATGCTTGCTTGCTTGCACAACGATCTCAAAAACGGCTCCGAGGATTTCCTTTAAAGTCTGGAAATAAGTAATTTATGACTCAAAAACTCCTTTTATGCAGATTAATTACTTGGCCGGAGAAAATCTATTAACGTAATAAATCGAATTTAAAAGTTGTAAAATTTTAACATTGGCCTTATGGGTTGCCGTGATGGCAACGAAAATAAACTAGGAAAGAGTAAACCAATGAAGTAATCATAACAGCTGTTTGGAATCTACAGCCGTCAAGGGAAAATACAGCAGGTGGGATGAAGAGTCCATGGAGCAATAAAAAGGTTTCTATTTATCAATTTTATTACATTGAAATATTTTATAGTAATTGGATGAACTCGTAAACATGAAATAACACCGAGCAAGGCTCGGTCCACCAGGTACTTTAAGCTAAACATGAATGACAGATGAGTGAAGGATGATTGTGGTGCGATCTTGCAGTCTTGTTGACTTGTTATTGACTAAGGCTGTCTTGTTCCTCAAAACTATTTTACAACCACTCTGTCATGAAAGTTCCCCTAAAAATGAAAAAGATACCCTACGGACTAACGTTTTCTGAAATTGGCGTTTTTAGTCTGAAAACTATTTTTATAATTTCTTTTCTCCACATATATATAGCCATTCTGGCGGGTGTCTATTTTGCTCCACGGTTAAGGGTCATTATGGAAACATCGCTTTTGCTCCACGAGAGAGGGGCCTGCGCTTCCTCTCACCAAAATTCTCTCTTTCTCTCACCTACAAGCTCCAAGTTCGTTCTTGAATACTGTCAGCTAAACTTAATATGCAACTTTGCTTTTTGGCCTAAACGAAAATATTTATAACTGAAAGAATGTTAAACTACTTCAATTGTAACAGTAACGACAAGTAAACAATAATGTTTAAGAGCAATAGCTTACAAAATTAAATAGTATTACTATGTTTTATCCATCTTTCATTTATTTTACAATTAATCACGATTAGAAACATGGAAGCTTTCTAACACAACATCAAGCTTTTAGGCACGAACATGAGATTCTAGGTCACTACTATAGATTAATTGTAGATTTATTCAATTGTGTAGTTTTTGCAAATTGCTTCTTTTCTTTTAATAAACCATGTAGCCTTAAAATAATGTGACCTTGAACCTTCAATTGATTTAAACTTTACTTTTTATAGGTACCAATATTGGTCTCAAAACAGCTTTATTAATATAGTACAGAGTAGCAACAGATCGAGATGGAAGACTGGGTACTGTACTAGGGAGAAAGACTTTAACTATTCTAAGCTTGAATTTTGTGAAATAAGGTTATTTAAATAGTGTTAAAGCCCGTCGAAAATATACTCTTTCGACTCAAACGTGGTTTTCTGCTCCATGCTCATGCCTAAAATCTCTATCTTTTGTCAGAAGGCTTCTATGTTTCTAGTGAATTATTGTAAAAAATATATGAAATGTGGATAAGTATTAAATAGCAACACATTTTATTATGTAAGTTATTTCTTATACACAATATCGTTTACTTACTCCTAATCTTACAATTTAAGTAGTTTAATATTCTTTCAAAAATAAATATTTTCGATTAGACAAAAAATAAACTTGTAGTATTACGTTAAAATGGCATTTTTCAAGTAAGAACCTGGAGGTGAACGAAAGAAAGAATGTGGGGGAGAGGGAGCGCAGGCACCTTTCTCGTGGAACAAAAGCGATGTTTCGGGCGGTTCTGAAAAACTACCTGCTGACCCGTGGAGCAAAAGCGATGTTTCCAAAATTACCCTTAACCCGTGGATCAAAAGCGATGCAGCCCCATTCTGATACAGTTTTTGAAAGAATTTGGCATTATTATAATGCCCGTTTTTCTAGGATTGTAGGCATCGCAATCCTGCAATCAAATAAAAAAACCTTTTCTAAGGAAACTACTTAAATATATCACACTTTTTTTATCGAAGTATTGGTCAAAAGTTTAATAACCCGCATTTTTTAATGTTACATCCTTTTCCAACTTTAAGAAACAAGTTGTGGAGTTACTTGTATCTTTATAGGCCCGGAGTAAAGTGAGGCCGATATCATTATGGGCCCGGCCTGACCCCTGTTCCCTGCATCAAGCGGAGGTACACAGGTTTTTGCTGCGATGGCATACGCAGCGGCACCGCGGCGGCAGTTATCTCAGTGCGCGACACCCTGTACGCACGGACGGCAACTTGCGGCGCGCTACGCAGCGGCATCTAGCTGGCTCTGCGTGGAAATTTCTCAAAAACACATTTTTTCTTTGTCACATTTGTGCTGAAATCGGAGTCCATCTGAATGCTAACTTCTTCCCACGCATTTCTCTTCTTAATCCTATCGTGATAATCTTTCAATGCAGTATTCCAAATGCATGGTCGCTTCTTAACTAGTTCTACAGGGTGAGTTTAATTGTCCCCCCCCATACCTTTTTTACAATTCTAAAAATAACTATCCTAGACCCCACCCAAACATTATTGGGTAGCAAGTATACCTCGTTTTGAGGGGGTACTCATTTTCGGCCGCCATCTTGGATCCGCCATATTGGATACAAGTATTTTTTTCAAATTTAAAGATAGGGTTGCGACCCCTTTTTTAACACTGTTTTTAATTTTGAATTCAATGCCGCAATACGTTTTTAGATATCTCTTTTGTTTTCAAGTTATGAAACTTTTTGTGAACAAGTTTTCAAACTTGATTTTCTGTTATACAGAGCTATTTTTTTACAATTCTACCTCAGATATCAACAGCCTAATACCACATAACATTGTTAAATTGTTGGTACTTAATTTTTAGAAAGTTGAAATTTTTGGCCGCCTTCTTGGATCCACCATATTTGATAAAAAAATTTAATATGAAGGTAGGGGTGTGACCCCTTTTTTAACACTGTTTTTTTTATTATAAATTCAATGCTGCAATCTGTTTTCCTAAATCTTTTTTAGTTGTCAAGATATTAGAAATTTATAAAATAATAATATTAGTTAATAATCCCTTTTTATTGATTTGTTTATTTTTAACTCCTCCAGATATCGAAAACAGATTTCCACTCAAAACTATCGGTTAATTAAACATTTTCCGTTGTGTTACAATCATCGGACGCCATCTTGTATCCGCTATATTGGTCAATTTTATTCGTTGGACTCACATCAGTGGACGAACTGTATACAAACGAGGTGAATTTATACAGACCAGGCGAGTCGCCGTAGTTGAGCTGCAGCAACAACCGACGGCACGTGGGAATGCTCCCAAAACTGCCGCGGCGGCACTGCGCGGTGTAGCAGTCCCCGGCGCGGCGGCTGTCTGCTACTCCGCGCGGCACCGCTGCTAGGCTGCTGCCACCAACCGCCCATTTTGTACTCAATAATTTGTCTCTGTTGTCCGCTACGACGCACTGGAGTTGCCGCCGTGGAAAAACCGCTCGTGTGTACCCTGGGAACCCAGAGCCTCCTACCCCGGTCCTGGCCCCGAACGACATTCCTCCACCCCCCCCTCATCCATGCACAACCCATGTACATTGCTCGTGCAATGCACTGACATCATTGTTAAAGATTTTGCTTTTTATTTCTTTCAACAGTACACTCTTCATCGTTTGTCATTAAATTACTCAACATAAAATTTAATTTCAAATAAATTCAATATACATTTCAATTTCCATATTTTTTAATTTAGTTTATTTTTTATTTTAATCAAATTTATATATTTGTTTTAAAAATTCTACTTCATTTGACCCTGCTCTGCAACGCAGAGTATGTACAGGCTATTCGCCCATGTACGCTCTTCCATACATTCCTACACTCATCTCTCATTCATACTTGGCTTAAAATATCTACCTGTTTAGGTCGTCATTTCAATTAAAAGTATTAAAAAGTACAAACGTTTGGTGTAATTTTAACAAATAAATTAATTTTGCTATACTCATGTAACGAAAGTTTTTTTTTAAATTTTACACTCTGTGTACAATTATGAACTCTAGGCCTAAAAATGAATACTTAAAGGTTTAATATAAATTGTATTTTCAGATTGCCTGAACACTTTTTAATAACAGGTTTTCTCACCTGACAATAAATATTATATATTAGCATTGTTTATAAAGTCAATGATATTAGTTAGTATACATTCCTTATTACAAAATTTAACTATACAATGATTAAACCCAACAATACATAAATAAGAATTCTGACACACTTTAAAGAAATAAGCAAGACTAGGAACTTTTTAATCTACATATTTAAGTTAATATTACGTGTTGGTTCAACAAAACAGCAATCATACAGGGTGTATAACCAAGATCACACGCACCGTTTTAGTAAAAATGTGAATGAGTGACCATAGAAGTACTGAACAGAGATGAGATAAGATAAAGTTAGGAGACTGTTGAAATTATGTGTAAACACAAGTCAAAGTGAATTTTCCTTAGGCTCACGCGTGCTCAAAGCATATACGTGTCTAAAATATAATGTGCTATATGATGTATGATCAAATAAAAATGATTTAATTTAACTTCATTCATTTCTCCAACTTATTTTTAGCTCTCGAGTGGCCAATGTCTGATAGTGCAAAGGCTGCACTAGAAGATGCTGGTCGGACCAGCTCAATGTGGTTAAGTATACAAGCATAAACCGCCATATTTTTCTCATGTGGACCAGCATGATGAGACAATTTTTACAATTTGTCTGTTGACATTTCCCCTCATCCCCTCCACATTCTCGTCACGTGGTGGACCAACAAGATGAGAACGATTATACATGGCATGTTATATAGGACCAACATCTTCTGAATTATAAAAAAGGACCAACAAACTCTGTGTTTTTTTAATGATGGAATATAAGCACTTTTCTGTGAATATAAAAGTTCAGAATCATTTATATTTCCACAAAAACATTATATACTCTGTGTAACATAATTAGAGCTCTTCAAAAAGGGTAGGTCCCATGGACCTGCATAATATAAAACTTTACACAAGACCAACATCTTCCATAACTTTACAAATATATATATATATATATATATATATATATATATATATAAATTCGTACGAATGGTGTTTTCTGCTTCTGGTGGCCCCAAAACGAAAAGTTATCATGGTCTCGGGCTTAGGTCTTACCGTGAGACCTACGGTAATAGCTTCTTCCCTATAGGGGAAATTCGCTAAAAGTTATCATGATCTCGGGCTTAGGTCTTACCATGAGACCTACGGTAATAGCTTCTTCCCTATAGGGGAAATTCGCGAATAAAGTAATAAATAGATTGTACAGTCCTGACTATGACATTGTTTATTAAAGTCATTATTTGTATACTAAGCGACCGCATTTAAACATGGACCAATTACGTTAACAATATCATAAAGGTCAGAACACTCGTGTTTCTGATAGTACAACAGAATATTGAGACCTTCGTGAAATAAGGACCCAGTAAGGAAAACACCTCACTACATTTTCTTGAAATCTTTGAGTAATATGCATAAAAATTGAAAACGAGGATAACAATCAAAAACCCCCAGAAGACAGAAGAAATACAATGACATTTTACTTTCAAAAATAATTTACCGGTAGCTTCTGTTGATTTATTTATGTTTTCTTTTTGTTTACTCATAGAAGGATCTTGTATAAGTAATATTAACAGTATGAGTTGTCTGATCCTCGCACTAGCCAACCGCATGACCGACGAAATGTGACATTGAGTTCAATAAAACGCAATTTTCCTCTCGTCTATGTCGAGTTAACGTGAGCGAACAGTTGGAGGATATTACATTTATATAACTCACCTGCCACAGTTGGTTGAACAACCATCAACCAGTGCGGTAGAATTTAATATCATTGTATTCAGAAATATTTCATCATGCAATTGTATTTCATGATTGGCTCCTGTTCACTCCATAAAATTAAATGTTGGTAAAAGGTTGGAGTGATGTGAAAGTTAATTTTTTGAGGATCGCAAAGATAGTTTCTCACGTGGATCATTCAAAAGATTTGGGAGAGTTTGTTTTTTCATGGCCGGTTTCGATCATCCTTGGGATGCGCAAGTCTAGATGACTCACCACTGTACAGACTCTCTTTAGCTGTTTTTAATTAATTATTGTTTGTTTTGAACAGGATTTTGATCCTATCGGAAGAGCATTCCTCGAGACCTCCATAAACTTCTACCTTGCTCAGGCCTAGGTGTCGAAAATTTGATTATTTTACATTTTATTGTGCTCAACCCCTAACGTTATTACACTACATTTGTATAATTGCAAAATAATAAAAAACAAACAATACAATACAATCCAATACAACACTATAGGGGATGAATTTTATTTGTCTCTCTACATTTATAAAACTAGTGTATGATCATTGATATTTAAAAAAATCATAATCAATTCAAATCCTTCAACGCTAAAACACCCTAAGTGCAATCGAATGCACGAGACTCCCCAGGGGCGGAGTCGGGGACGTATCGGCACGACTGTAGTTTGTGGTTTATTTCGCTTTTTTCGCCATCCAAGAAATTTTCAATTTTAAAGCAGGCAAGTCTTGCCCACACTCAACACCTGGCAACAGTGGCGTAGATAGACTTTGGCCAAGGGGGGGGATATGACCGGGGGGTTCCAAAAGAACGAGCTGAACACAGGGGGAGTGGTTTGTGGTTTGATGTCATTATGATCTTACATCTGCTTTATTCTTTTTTGTATGTATACGTTTTTACTTCATTCTCATAATTTTGTTAAGTTGCTTTCACGTAGTTTTGGTGCTTTTATTAAAAATACCATCTGTCATTTATTTTACTTAGGCTTGAAGAAATTACTTTTTATTTCATTTTATAATAAAATCACTAGATAACAAATGAATACAGGAATCTGCATCAGTCCACTTCACTCCATTCTCTGCTAGCACTGATCACTGAAATATTGCTTAAGCACAGTTACAACAAGTAAATCTCATAGTTATTTCACGCCACTAGTATCACCTTCACTCTCACTTCTTCGTTTTGGAGCGAAAAACCCCGTCAGTTTGCATCACTGTTTCGACATCACATCATATTGTAGTCACGTCGCGTCACATCGCTGCGAATTACGCAAGGTCACAGAACCAACTGACGGAGTTATAAACGCATCCTACACGTCAAAGTGACATCAGATGCGTCAGTTCCGGTGTTGGCCGTTAGAGGGAATGTAGGTAGTGGGTGAATCTAGTAGTCCGGGAGCTGGAGGGGTCAAAAATTACGTCATAAGGTGCACATTTAAAAGCTGTGCCATTTTGAAGGTACATCCTGGGAGGTTTCAAAAATGGGTTTGTGGGACCTCAATCTGGGGGCTTTCTCCAAGGTGGACACACTTGAATGTGACTTTTTTGTATTCTCAATAAGAATAACATGGGGATGAAGTTTTCATGTTTGTTGCAACAGGTATGTATAAATTGGGTGGTTTTAAGTCAATATCCAATAAACCTGGACTAGAAGAAACCTTATGCCAAGTTTTATCATTATATTTAAAAAAAATAAGGATGATATAGACTTATTTTCTCCCCATAAGAATAACATGGGAAAAATGTGTACAAGTTTACTGCCACGGAAATGCAAAAATGGGGGATTTCATGCTAATATACAATAGTTCTTAACTAAATGAAGCCACATATCAAGTTTCATTAAGATATGTTGAGACATAAGCGAGTTATAAGATTTTATTTATTTCCCATAAGGTTAACATAGGACGACGTTTTGAGTTCATCACCCTCAGTATCTCGGTAACCAATGAACATAGAGCAATGATTCAACATACCAAATTGTTTGTTTTTTTTAGCTGAATTCAATGGTGTGAACTAAAATTTGATCATATAAATTTTTCTACATGAAAATTGCCAAAAACCCATTTTTATGGATTATTTTCAAGTTTGTCCACCTTGGAGAAAGCCCCCAGATTGAGGGCTCAAAACCCGATTTTTGACACCCCCCAGGATGCCCCTTCAAAATGGGATAGCTTTTACATGTGCACCCTATGACGTAATTTTTGACCTCCCAGCTCCCGGTCTATAACTTCTCTGTGGTCTATAGCACAGAGAAGTATATTACTTCTCTGTGGTCTATAGTATTTTTATTGGCTACTTCAGTTCCAACGAGAAATAATGTAGGCCTGTATAGCCTACAGGTTCACTCATTTTGATAAATATAAATATTTGTATAAAATAACGTTTTTCTGGTATATAGGACTAAAAACATTCAGGACAAAATGGACAACATTTTTCTGTAAGATGTAATATTATAGGCGGCGAATTTTAATCTAATACCAATTCGGCTGTGAATGGCACGTTTTCAGTTGCGTTCTCAGACTGATTTATTGTCTGTCTTTCATAACAGGGTATTTACAAATCGGGGACCATCACTGACTAAGGAACAGAAAATGCGAAATTTTGCTTTGATTCTGTTACAGTAACAGTATACTTTCAGTTACGCATTCGCCGCTGCCACTAATACTCCAAAATACGGTATTGTATTTTTAAGCCTCTTGTCACCGATCCTGCCGCGTTCGTTTGGCGCGCAATACCTCAAAGGTAACATTTTTTGGCAGTTTTTCAACTACTACATAAATAATAACAATAATATTTTTATTTATATATTTTTACAAAGATTTTTTATTTATTATTGCGGTAAAAGAATTACTTCCTAGTTAAAAGTCGTAGCCTAACTTTAATTTTTTTGAGTATAATTAATTTGTTTTCATACTGTCGGGCCAAGGGGGGGATATATCCCCCTTATCCCCCCCGTACCTACGCCACTGCTTGGCAATGATCTTGGAATATTATAAAAGTATATTCATGCCTGGAAAAATAAAATATCCGTTACTCAGCGGATTCTAAATGCTTAAATAGGCGAATATAAGAACTTTTCAATTATAGCAAAACCATTTTTACATGTAGAATAAGAGCTCATTCAGCAGGATCAATCCATTAAATTAACTTTATTTAAACTGTTTCACAAAAGTATATAATAGTATATTTCACTTCTATCACGAAAGTAGTCCATTTCGGGGCAAGATAGTGTTTTACTTGCGAGGCGTAAGCCGACCATGCCCTGGCACCCCCTGATATTTGGTGGATTTGTTGGCAGTGAAGAGGGAAAATGTTTTAAACATAACTTTTGTGCCGTGCCCGTCACTTTTATATATATAGCGCCAAACCAGGTACTGGCCACAAAGCCTGAACAGAGGCTAGTCCATCTGAAAGTTCGAGAAAGTCAGAGGGAAATTAAGTTTTTGGAACGCCTACCTGGGTTCCTCCCACTCCGCCGGCAGCATCTGCGTAACTTACAACCTTCATACCCAGCTACCAGCGATAAGTATTAATGCTTAGAATTAGGGGGTTTTTATTAAATTAGTCGATATCAACCTAAAATGTTCTAGTTTGGGTTAGTTTGGGGTGCCGGGGGGAAAAATTCTAGTTGGGGATTTTGTAAGATGTGAATTTCTGTGGTATTCGCCTCTCCAGAGGCGATACCTTCAATTTAATACAAATGTAGTTTCATCAGGGAAAATTGCTTGTCTTATTATCTTGCCAAAGTAAATTACTTAGCTCAATAGTTAATTAAAACCTTTATTGAGAATCATAGTTATCACCCATTGGACAGTTATGCTTAATTTCAGACAGTGATTCCCAGTCACATGCCAGGTAGGCCCTTCTGGCGTTTAATAAGGTTGTACATGGAATTAATTACTTAATTATTGTTCATCAAAGCTGGCTTAGGTGACCATATGGCAATGGGTACGATCGGCCTCAGGGTAAACCTTCCACCTAGTTAAATTATCCTATTCATTTCAAAGTTGTAATAGTTGCTCTGGTCAATCCTTCCTGATAATACAGGATTACCTTATTGTACCACTCACATCCACATTGATCCATAATGTTCCACCCTGGTCCATATTTGGCTATTTCCAACAACCTTTCTCACCATTCTTCCAACAACCAACAACTCCAGCAGTTACAAATTGGTAGCAGATATAAAACCCCTTGCCATATTGTGCTTTGAATAATTTAACTTAGCCAGATTTTTACAGCCTAAATTGGTTTTTAACCTGAAAAGGTCCTTGTTAATTCCTGTTTTCTTTTCCATGTACAGCTTAAGCCAGCCTGCCACTGATAAATAGGCCTAAGCCTATGAATCTTAATTTGTTGGCTTTATTTTGTTCCAAATGTTTCCCTTGGGTAAAATTTTGTTGAAATTTGAATTTTCCAGTTCTGGGTTTAGATGAGTTAAGCAATTGCTTTCATGATTTCAATAGCCTAGGCTAGCGGGTTTCCCAAATTGGTTAGGCTACTGAGCTATTGTCAATCTTGTTTTGGTTCCGCTAGCCTATTCAAAAAGTCATTAGGCCTACTTTTTCTTGGTATTTTATAGCTTAAGTTTTTCCGGATTTCCTTGGATTAGGCATTTTACCTAATTGTAGTTGGAGAGGATCATTGGATCCCTCCCGGCAACCCATCACCAAGCTAACCTTTTATAAAATAGTTCATTAAAGTAAACAAGTCCTATTAATTTACTTAGCTCCGCTCCGCCAAGTGTAGGTAGGCTATGTTTGTTTGCTTTTGTTGTTCCAGAGCATCCAGGCTGGTTCCGGATCATCGCCTTCTTGTGAGCACAAGTTATTAAATTATTAATTCCTTGCAAGTGGAAATTTTAAATAAATGTTTTTTTTTATTAAATAAATTATTAATATTTTTGGGTCCAGTGCAAGGTAAGTTTGTGCATTGAGTTGCACTCGCTGGAACCCAGTTTCAAATTTCATTTAATTTTGCATTTTTATATTGCAGTGCAT
This sequence comes from Flexamia atlantica, assembly GCA_035578135.1. Taxonomy (NCBI): domain Eukaryota; kingdom Metazoa; phylum Arthropoda; class Insecta; order Hemiptera; family Cicadellidae; genus Flexamia; species Flexamia atlantica. The sequence goes on from JAQJVK010000001.1 coordinate 38,489,906, forward strand.
TAAATTATTTGCAAATTACAGTGCCTTTTCAAAATTGTGTCTTATGGTGGTTATTCAGTGAACAGTGTAGTTTTAAGTTGTTTTTTTAATTGTAATATTATTAAAACTGAATGCATATGGAATGTGCCAGCCTTACATTTACCCTTGGCCTATTTTATTGAATTTTTACTGTGCAACTTGCTCATTTTGTTAGTTTTAAGGCAACTTTTATGGTTATACTTGGCGGAGATGGTTTTTTGTTTCCGATATAGCAATTAGGCTGTTTATTAAGCAGTGCTTAGGGCAGGATTAGGTTATGGTAAAGAGATGTATGAACCTAGGCCCACTAGCCAAATCAAATCTCACTCTGCGAACAGTTTGCCTTTTTTTCAACAGTTTGAAAATTAAATTTTGTCAGTTGAAACAATTTAGTCAAATCTCAAACGGGTTTTTTCTTCCCCGGGAAACCTCAAATCACACCTTGGTTGGTGATTGAATATTTTTTTTAAAAGCTTTTGAATATTTTTAAAAAAAAATTTTCCCCCTGCAGAAATTTTTTTTTTGAAACTGAATCCCAAATGGAATCACCACAAGTGACAGAGATTCAGGTGTTAGGCGACTCATTCGCAAAGCGATTTGTGACATTTTTAAACCGCCCTGAGCAATTAAATCAACCCTTCGGTCTTCGCTGCAGTTTTGGAGTGGGCATTTCAGGCGCCAAGGTTTGCGCCATCAAGAACCACATTAAGAATCAGCGT
>JAQJVK010000001.1:39090742-39425742 GCA_035578135.1 Flexamia atlantica
TTATTTAAATATTTTAATGGTTGTCAGAAATCTGGACAATTTTATGTCCTAAGAACCCTTCTTGGGTGACTGGGGACAGTTGTGGAAACTGGCAACCGCCCTGGAAACCCAGGATGTATTTTTTGACAAAACTTTGAAATCATACAACATTAAAGAAAATCTGTATAATACACCTCCTTTTTTTCAATTTCATAATCTTAATCATAGGACACTCACATTGTTGGGTTCAGCCTTTTCATGTTACTGAAGTCAGCAACATACTCCCAGATTTCAACAGGTTTGGAATTTTTAATGATTGCATCAATCTTGGTTTTATACTGTCGCTTTCGCAGCATCAGCCACAATATGAAGCCCACGACGCACCAGAAGGCGACCCTCCTTTTACTCCATACAGTCCTCATCTGAAAAAAAATTAAATTAAAATCATTAATAAAAAGGCTACATCAATAAAAGAACTTTGTTTTTATGTAAGGCAAACTATAAGCAGGTGCCTACGGTACTTTTAAAAATCAAATTAATAAAATAATAAATTTAAAATTAAAAAAATTAAGTTTTCATGCATACCTTATATTACAAGTAAGTGTGATATAGTTGCACAGAAACTCATGCTTTAAAGTGGCTTAATTATATTCAGAAAAAACACTCTCTTTTAATGAAATAATCATGATTTGTTGGGAGAAGGAAAGACTTTTTGCATATAAACTTATTTTTGATGTAGTGCAGTTGATGGATGATCTTTTATCAAAGTGATCTATAATTATATATCTATGATCTATAATTTATAACTGACATTTAGAGACCTAATAAAATCCTAATAAAAAAATTAAGTTAATTATTAATTCTCAAAAGAAATCAAATCATGTTTAAAATTATTTACGTATATTTAAGAGTTACTAAAAATAACTCAAATTATTTTTCAAATTATTTATTTTAAGAGCTAGCCTTAACTTTGTTTTTTCAACAAAAATATGTATTGCAAAGAGAACAGTAAAATCAACTAATCCAGTACTCTGTATCTTTTTGCGTTCCGTAACAAACAAACAAAAATATAGTGATGCAAACTTACCATGAAAAACTAGCACATGAAATGACTGAGAACGCCGATAAAAACACTTCCTTCACAGCTATCAGAGTCGCGCCCACGCAGCAATAGCCATATGCCCATGTCTCAGTCCAACACCGACCACCAGTGAGCCGCCACAAAACCAAAACACCAAACCCCTCTCCCCTCCAACGGCAATGGCACGCAGTGATGCATCTGGAGTCTGTCTGGAATGAAACATTAAATTTCCCTTGGAAGACTTCACCAGCTGTGAAGAATTAAATTTACCCATTAATTTATTTCTACTCCCATTATGCTTCACAGTAGCCCAGTAAAACGCTCCTTCCCAAACTACCCTACTATTGGGTACTTTCCAAATTACTCTATCAAAGTAGTAAACTTTGATAAGAGCTTGAGGAATGAGTGGAAGAGTGTCTTCGCCCGTCCGTTGACTTTTCCAAATCTTAACAGGGCACATACCGTTCCCTAGGTCACTGTGTTTGTTGGCTTATTTATTTATATTCCCCTTCCTCTTTTGCATTTTTGAAACTTGAAATATCTCGTTTCATTTCATTTTCTTTTTATACGCATTGACGTTGGATGTGGCTCATTCTCACGCACGGAATTCCAATGTGAGAATTAATTTCATATAATACAAAAATGTCTCATTACTATTAATTAAGTCATCGAACATAAGAACTTTTCGAATACTTATATCAAATTGAAAAATGAAAATAGCTTAAATTTGCTGCAGGAAAAGTATATAATATGTTCAATTTGGCCCAACAATTTACAAAAACTACTAGTTTTTTTAATATCTTAACAAATATTCCTTCCATAAAAAATACATGTAAATTTGTGAGTAAAATAATTTTCCGTCTAAAATAAACAAACACATTCACTTAAAAAGCAAAATAAACTATATCCATGAAATCTTGACAAAATTTCCAGTAATTTATTTATTTATCATTTATCATGATTCATTTATCATTATAATTTATTATGCCTTCAAGCTTTGTAAGTTTTGTACAGTTTTTATCCTACCTGCAGGGGCTGCTCGTGATATATAGTTGTGTTTTTGAATATTCATAAAGAACATTGTATGCTATTCTGTATTTTTTATGCCCAACTAGTGTCATAATACATGTAATTAATATGAGTTTTATGTATCATAATGTTTGTAATTAGTTTATAAGGTCCCTGTTGATAAGCCATTGATGACTTACAGGGCTAAATCTGTAATGTTTTTGGGAATAAACGAATTGAAATTGAAATTGAAAATTTGACAACTCAATCATAAAAAATTCGTCCCAAATAAAGGCCTTCGTGAGCTCATGAAAAAGTTAGTTTTGAGGGATTATTACAATTATGTGGTTACTAAAACGTTTTTTGTGGCTCGCCCACACCTTTATTTTGGAACAATATTTATGATTAAGATGCCGATTTCATGAATCTAATTTATTTTATTTTAGGTGAATAACCTTTGCCCCTTCGAGGCAAAAACAATTTTCCCCATATACTAATAAAGATAGGGGAGGAAAGTAAAAGTTGGTTTAGATTGGTTTCCTTTACCTTAACTTATAAATTTAATTATATCTGTAAAAGACCCTTCATTCAATAATGATTGCCCTTGGTGGTCGGTGTTACCCCGCTAGAGTACTGGGAAATTTTATCATTTTCGATTCGTGGTTGGTTTAGTGAATTTTCATTATGTACTGTAGACCATGTTCACAACTAGTTGGGTGACTTTAAAAATATTTAAACTGGTTTACAGGATAAAATATACTTCTAATTGTATGTCGATTTGTCGGTTAATATGTTATACGTTTTGAAAACATCACAAACATTTTATTTTTCTCGGAAAAATTAACAGTAGGCTAGTTACGTACGGGACACCACAAAATTACATATCGTAATAGTTGTGATAAAATAGTTTAATCTATTTGTAAAAGAGGTTTTTAGAGCATTGAAAGACATTTTTGTTAACCACTTTACACTAATTTTTTATGCTTATCAATGGTTACTTCAGAATTACTTTGAAGTTTTCTAGTTCCGGATGGGACATGTATAAAGGTTCCGTATGGGAGTCGTGAGGTAAAACGATCTTACCGTTTTAAGAGTAATTTTTATGTTATAACATACGGGTGTTGTTATTTCATTAATATATACTGAATTAAGGCTTTATTTGTGAATATCTTGTGTTAAAGCTTATGCAGTATGCTCACATTATGTACAACATTTTGATTCTTAGAAATACAGTAACTTGATTTAGGCTCAAAAACTTAAGACAGATCATAGAAAACAAACAAAATGAATGTTTAATGATCTTGTTTGGTTTAAGTTGGAGGACTAAAAAATCATTAAAAGTAAAATTTTAACTGTTTTATTACGTGGGTTGAGGTAGCATTGCTATTTTCGAAGGAGTTTTCTCTAAAATAAACAGAAAAAAAACTTAATTTTAATTTTCCTGTTCTGAGGCTCATTTTAGAATGGCTGTGAAGTTTGTCGTAAATAGAAATGTAAGGTTTTTTTACTATTCTAAGCTCTATTATAGTGTAGAAAAAGGTTTTAGTAAAACAATAAAAAAAATATACTGTCTGGAATATAAGAGAGTAATAGGTTTGAAATTATTGATTAAAATATCTTGATACCGTAATGTAAAAAAGTGTAACTAGCTATTTTAAATGTCTGTATGACTAATAATAATTAATCACCTTTTATTGTTGATAAAAAGCATTGTTGCGGGCAGTACAGGCAGGCCATCCAGGAGCTTCGCCAAACACAAAAGAAATGATCAGTGTTCTGCAACTTAATATGCAGAGGAGCAGGACAGCAAACGACTTGCTGTTCCAGTTCGCCACGGAGCAGGGTGCTGACCTACTGCTTCTCAGTAAGCAGTACCAGAACCGACGCTCCGCGCAGTGGTTCTCGGATCCCTCCGGCACTGCGGCGATATGGATCTTGGACCTCGGGAAGGTGCCTGTTCTCGATTCCGGATCGGGCAACGGCTTCGTTTGGGTGAGGAGCAGGGGTTTCACTGTCTTCTCCTGTTACCTCACGCCTAACCAACCGATCGTAGACTACCGCCACATGGTCGATTCCATCGAGGAAAAGATCATGAACACCTCTGGCGGGGTCATAATCGGTGGCGACTTTAACGCCAAAGCCGTGGAATGGGGTTCCCCGCGGACCGACACTCGAAGTCGTTACATATCCTCGAGTCGGCTGCCAGGTCGGGCCTCTGTATCCTCAACACGGGCGGCATTTCCACCTTTCGCCGTCCGGGGTGCAGAGAGACGATCCCAGACATATCCCTTGCCTCCGAAGGGATTGCCCAGCGGATCTCCGACTGGCGTGTCTGCGAGGACTACTCCTCCAGCGACCACCAGGCGATCCTTTTCAAGGTCCTTCCCGAGGGTGCGCGCTTGCGCGCTGAACCTGCTCCTCTGGCTCGACGCTGGAACACCAGTCGTCTGAGCAAAGAAACTTTTACAAACGTAATTAAAGACCAGAGCATTGAGAATTTCATAAGCGCCGAAGATCTGGCAGCATCGACGATGCGTCTCATCGCGACCGCGTGTGAGCAGTCGATGCCCGGAGTTTCCCGCCGCCACAGGAAGAAACCGGTTTACTGGTGGACGCCTGAAATTGCGGAACTCCGGAGGAGATGCCTTGGTCTCCGACGAGCTGCGCAGCGAGCCAGGAACCGCCCTGATGCAAATGCCAGATCGGCTGAGCATAGAGCGGCCCGCCGAGAGCTCCGCGGTGCCATCAACCGGAGTAAAGTCAGGTGCTGGAAGCAGCTGTGTCAGGATATCGACAACGACCCCTGGGGGATGGGCTACAAACTTGTAACCCAGAAGCTAGGGGTTCGCTCACCACCTGCGGTCATGGAACCACAAGCCATGGCCGCCGTCGTCGATACACTGTTTCCCAGCCACCCAGTTCGGCCAGTCAGGGAATTCGGAGAGGTAGGCGCCTTCCCAGTTTTCCGGGAAGAGGAACTCACCGCTGCCGTCCGATCCCTACGACCCAGAAGAGCGCCCGGTCCCGATGGCATTCCGGCGGAGGTGCTCAAGCTCGCTGCGGAGGTGAATCCAAGGCTTCTGCTCGATATGTTCAACGCGTGTCTGGCGGAAGGCGTTTTCTTTTCTTCGTGGAAGGTTGCCCGCCTTGTTCTTATCCCGAAGGCGAAGAGCACACCGGGGACCCCTTCTTCTTTCCGACCCCTGTGTATGCTCGACACGGCCGGGAAAGTGCTTGAGAAGCTCCTGCGCGTCAGGCTGACCGAGGCCATCGTCTCTGCGGGGGACTTGTCCCCGCAGCAATACGGCTTCAGATCCGGTCGCTCTACCATCGACGCTATTCAGGAGGTAGTTGAGGCAGTGCGGAGGGCGGAGGACCACAACCATTGGTCGCGCCGCGTGGTCCTTCTCGTCACGCTCGACGTGAAGAACGCTTTTAACTCCGCCAGGTGGAGCGATATGCTGTGGGCGCTTGAGCATACGTTCCAAGTTCCCTCCTACCTCCTGCGTATGATAGAAGCGTATTTGTCAGACCGCGTTCTGTTGTACGACACGACCGAAGGTCAGCGGCGCATTCCCATCACTTCCGGGGCTGCGCAGGGGTCCATTCTCGGACCAGATCTCTGGAACGTGTCCTACGACAGCTTGCTGAGGCTAGACATGCCCGATGAGACCCGCCTCGTTGGCTATGCTGACGACGTCGCTGCCTTGATCGCTGCGAGGAACGTCGAGCAGGCAAAACTGAGGCTTAGCGTTGTAATGGCCAAGGTCAACGGGTGGATGCGAGATCACGGCTTGTCCCTGGCTATCAGTAAGACGGAGATCGTCGTCCTCACCAAAAAGAGGATAAACACCGTGTTCCCGGTGCAGATAGGTGACGTCACACTCGAGACTAAGCCTGCTGCAAAGTACCTGGGAGTCATGGTCGACAGCAGACTGTCTTTCGGCGAGCAGATCCAGCGCGCCGCCGACAAAGCCGCTAAGGGTGTCGCTGCCCTTGGTAGGCTTATGCCCAATGTCGGCGGTCCTCGTTCCTGCAAGCGCCGTCTGCTCATGACTGCCGTCCAGTCAGTCTTGCTGTACGGGGCGGAGGTATGGGCTCACGCACTCGAGAAGCGAGTCTACCGAGACCGGCTTGCCCGAGTCCAGCGCCGAGGAGCTCTGCGGGTCGCCTCGGCCTACCGCACAGTCTCCGAGCCTGCTGTGATGGTGATCGCCGGAGTCATCCCCGTCCTCTTTCTCGCGAGGGAGAGGCAGGCGATTTACCGGAGGAGGCCTGAAGTGGGCCGGGAAACAGCTGCCAGGGAAGAGCGCGATCGCAGCTTCGACTCCTGGCAGCGCGACTGGGAAGCCGAGCCGAGGGGACGTTGGACCTTCCAGCTCATACCTTCCGTCCGACCATGGGTGGAGCGGCAGCACGGCGAGGTCGATTACTACGTGACCCAGTTTCTTTCTGGACACGGGTACTTCCGAGCCTATCTGCACCGGATGGGCAAAGTCGCCAGCCCGGACTGTCTGTATTGCCCCGGCATCCCAGATACGTCCGAGCACACCTTCTTTCAGTGCGACCGTTGGCACGTCCGCCGAGCCTCGCTTTCATCTGAGATCGGCGTGATCGTCAGCCCAAACAACATCGTTGGAGCTCATGAGCTGGAGCTTTGCTCCAGGGAGAGGGCAACTGGAACTGTGTCAAGCACTACGTCCAGGCCATTCTTCGGGCGAAAAAGGTCGACCTCGATCGGCCTTAATCCTCAGCATTTCCCCACGGAGGTTGCCCTAGCGGCGTAATATCAAAGGCCTAGCCCGAAGTAATGTGTGAAACAGTTCCAGGCTAGTGTCCTCGGTGCCGAGGGAGGTGGTTTAGTCGGTAGTTCACGGGACATCGAGCTCGTGGGAGTCCGACACTACTGAGGGGACAACGAGCCCCTCAGTGTGCGTAAACGCATTCCACCTCCTACCAAAAAAAAAAATTATTATTATTATCGGCAAATACGCGAGATTATTTTCCGCGACCGATCGTGAAGCTACACTCGCTGTTTAGTTGCCATCGCTAAAACGATCCCGTCCCGAAAATTTCCTGGAGTGGATAAAAATCCAGCCCGGAAATCGGGAATTCAATTTTTCCGAGAATTTCCCGCAATTTCGGGACCTTCCTGAAATTTCGAGTCCCGACCATACCTAACAGCCAATATCGCCGATCGCAAATAAACGGCAATGCAGCTTTGCAAACCTCATGATCGGCTGCGAAAACCATCGCGCTTATTTACCAGACGCGAATGAACGGCAAAAATAGCTTTGCGCTATTTGCGAACGGCCGCGAAATACGCTAGCGCGTATTTGCCGATCACGGATAAACTGCCGATTTTGCTTTACAAAACTCGCGATGGACCGTGAAAAACGATCGCGCGTATTAGCTGATCGCTGATAAACAACAAATGTAACATTGCGAACTCGCATTTTATAATAAATTTTATTATAAAAGGTATTCATCGCGAAAAAAGCTGAGATTTTGGATTTTTCCTCATTAACTCTAAGAAAATAAGGCTACAATCCTTGATGAGACTTTAAACGTTTTTCATTTATTCATCTATTTGCGTGTATTATTTTGTGCATCCCCTGTGGAAAAAAAATAAATAGATAAATTGAATTGAAATATATATTGTTATCATGATATAGATATCAAAATCTGCTTTGCTTAGGCCTATGCCTATAACAAACAATGGGCACGTACTTGGGTCTGACGTTAGCCTATGACTAGATAATGAATTAATTAATCTGTTAAGAATCAAAGCCAAGTTTTTTTCCATACTTATATTTTGTACCCTTCCCCTGTTTATTATTAATAGCACCATGGATCAATGACAACGGTAACTTGATTATACTGCATGCTGCATGGGTATGAGAAAGTAAATATGCAAATTTTAATTTGAGAAAAGGTTGACCATTCATTTTGTTAATAGTGATTCCCTGAGATGCAAGAGCTGCCGAGTTGGAGCGAGAGGTCTTCAAAGTAAATATTTATTTGTGCATCTAGGAACAAAAGCACTGCAGACCCATGATGCACACAAAATTTTTCCTCCACCTACACCATTAACAATAATTGTGACAATATAACGTTACCTTCATATATGATCTTTTTCTCCTTTAAACTAGGCTAGATTAGAATCGCATATAAATATATAACATAAGCAATTAAAAGCAATTATAATTAAACAATTTAAACAACCTTTTATTCAAACATTCACACTATTTTTAACACTATTTTTCTAAAGTATTATTTTTTTTTAATACCACCCAAAATCTGTAGGTAAGAAACGATCATGGTTATAAAACGTTCGGCCGTTCGGCATATTGGTAACAACAAGCTCTAAATCAGGTGTTTTTATATTCAGTGTCGCCAAGTTAATTTATACAAAAAATTATTACCTGGCTATTAAAATGCATACGGTTTTGTTTTATTAAGTTAAAACACTGAAGTTCTTGAATTAAATTTAGAGTAAGGAAATGAAAATCGACAGTGTTGCCACATTTTCTCACTTTCCATCGCGGCGTTTCCGGATTTCTCTTCTCATGTTTCTTATGAGATTACTTTTAGTCCCGTGGGAGAAAAAGTAAGTAAGTAAATCCTATAGAGTATAAACTAGTACTTTAGTATTCTATTCCAGGGACTAAAAGACCACTTTAGATAATAGGTGGAGGAAAATAACATTTATGTAACAAGTGAATATGCCTGTTAGCTTTATTCCCTTAAAATTAAGCCTTTTCCCTTTCTTTAATGTGTAAACAGAACAGAAATAAACACAGTTATCTACTTTCTGTCGGCACCTTAATAACAATTAATATAACTTCTGAATGAATATTTTATTTAGAGTTTCAATAGTTTTCCAAGGAATTTTAAGATACATTTCACACAAATCCGGTATTAATTTTAATGGAATCATTTGCGACTTCTCAATTTTGCGAAACATTCATAAATTAACCAGAGAACGAGATTAACTGAAGGGGGGCTAAAAGACTCACAATCTCCGTCTATTACAATTCGGTTAATTAGTCAGTATTACCGTTCGAAAAGCGCAATGACGCGATTAAATATGTATTTATACTTTTGTAGAAAAAAGCGTCAGAGTCGACATTTCAAGGATAATGAACAAAATAAAAAGCTTCTAAGGCAATCAGATTTTAAATTAAAATTTCATAAAAAAATAATGTTTTCGCAGCAAGATAGAGAAAGCGGACTGAAAGAAGCAAAATGGGCGCTGAGGTAAAGGGGTTGAAAACTCAAACAATGACAAATATTTGGTAGAGATTTCAATATGAGAAGCGGCTGTGATTGGTCGGCGGCGCGTCGGTGCGGCGGCGCTGGCCAATGGCGGCGCGGCGGGCGCGGCGGCGTCCCCCGGCACTCGCTCCCCTGCTGCCGTCGCGACGCCACCTCCAGCCCGACACACTGCAGCGTGCACTCACACATGTTGACAACCGTGGATCTCCACGCTGATTCCCTAAGGACCTCAGCCATCCCCATAGACTGAGCCACGGTTTTATGTTATGGATCAATTTTGATGATTGATTTGCAAATCATAGTGATTTCTCTTAATATTCTCTAGTATAGTCTGTAGAGTCTAGTTTCCCTACCTAAGGCTTCATCCATTCGGGAATGAAAGTTAACATCTTTCCTAATAAAATAGTTTGATACATTTATTTTTTAGTGTGATTAATTAATATAATTGGTTGAATTTTAATACCGAGAAAGAATCTTAAGAAAGTGAAGGAATCTCATGTTTTTAGATTTTTAGTTTATTTTTTAGGTGTTCCTATTCGTACTATTCTTACTAATTCCCCAATTAGGAGGGTTTGTTTCACTGCCCTTCTCTAGCATATTTCAATGGGGGTTGGAGGTAAGCAATAAAAATCGAAGTAGTTAACCGTGATCGGCTTAACTCAGCGTGATCTAATTGCGAGGTTTGAGGTCACTTAAGTGGCTGGTTATTCCTTAAATTATCTAACGAGAAAGCAGTTTCAGTAATTTCGGTGCCCGCGACTGTATAACGCGGGGTTTGGTGGTGAAAGCTTTTAAGTCATTGACCATTGCTCCCTAAGAATCACATTAATATGTTTTACAGAGCAATTGTATAATTATAGTTTAAAATCATATTTACATTTTTGACAATGGGGATATAAGACTTAAAACCATCATTCAAATACTCAAACATTCTAAGCATAAACTTTTTTGTAACTAGGAGGATATAAGGAATTGTCCTATTTGATGAGACTCACGCTGAGACCGATTTGTTGTCTCTATTTTAAATAGCCACGTAGTGTACCTGCTTTCAGAACATTTTAAAAATAATTCTATCCCATATATTGATAGTTTTAAAACATTTAATTATTTATATTATGAAGTAAATTAAGAAAATTGATTAATAAATACTGTATAATATTAGTGTAGTTTAAAATTAAACTTCATCATAAACAGAACTTATAAATACTCTAATCAAATCAAGCCAGAATTCAAATGCTAGCATGATATATTTTATTCTAGGCAGCATATCTCAAGGCTAGACTTAGTGTAATCGTAAGTAAGGCGGACGAAAATGTACAGAAGGATTGAAGAAGTGTGATACATACTAATTACTTTTTGTAAGTTTACTTTGTTTAAAACTAATTAATATAAAACATAAATACATTGACTTTATAGCTAAAAGGAGACAGCTCATACTTACATATATTTTAAAGCCAGGAACTGAGAACACGCGAAATAAGTTCGTCACTCGTCACTAGAGATTGCGCTAGGATGTGATTTCAGACTGCGCTAATAGCAATATATTTCGCAGTCAATGTTTTACATGATACCATTCCTGTAACTATCCTTGGTATGGGTATTATTTTTATATAATATGGATTGTGGACGAACTTATTCCATATGCCATATATATTATTTGTTGTAATTATCGTGATAAGAAGTAAAACTTACCTAGAAAAATATGGAAATTAATGAAATATTTAGAAATGGGAAGCTTTTCCTACTTGTACAAGTTTGTTTGTTTAAAAGGAATTGGGAAATTTGTCTTGAAATAGTTCATTACAATCAAGACTATCGATTTACATATGACTGTTAATGTTCCTTCAACAATGTTTGGAAAATAAATTTGTGGAATCAAATGTTGAGTTTGGCATTTTAACACTTCTGTGATAAGAAATTATTACGTTTTATTAGATGATGAGGAATGTGACACGTAGGAGCTAGAAAATGAATTACAGGCTTATCAAGATATTTTTTAATTGGAACTACTTTACATTCATTCAGCCTGTTAAATGAGTTAAAGGGAGATTCCTTGCTGTAACCTTCATATGGTACTGTTTACTTACGTTAGCAGACATATACTTAAAACTATGTTACAACACCTTTCGGGGTAAACTCGAGGGTAATATGAGGATGAATCTACCAGAAATTATTTTTGAGGAAATGTTACACTTTCCTTCTTTATTAGCGAATTTCCCCTATAGGGAAGAAGCTATAGGTCTCATGGTAAGACCTGAGCCCAGGACCATGATAACTTTTCGTTTTGGGGCCCCCAGAAGCAAAAAACACTATTCGTTTGAATATATATATATATATATATATATATATGTGTGTGTGTGTGTGTGTGTGTGTGTGTGTCTGTTAGCACGATATAGTTCATGAAAAATATAGTTCATCACACGGACCTAAAGCTGCTTTTCGTTACTCGGTCATTTTTCAACCTCGGCTTACAGCCTCGGTTGTAAAACTTGACCTTGTACGTAAAGCGTCACTTTAGGTCCTTGTAATGAAATATACTATTTTTTGACTAGCTGAATATACCTGAAAAAGTTTTGGACAGTCAAAGCTGGACACACTATACAAATAACTGTGTTCTTGTTCAAAAGGAAATACTTTTCCAATAGTGTAAGTGAACTACAGTATCCAACCTATACACAAGCTCTCCTATTACGTCCACAACATGGCCACCACTCATTAATCTTCCTCTCAGGTAAAAAATGTTAATTTTTGTAGTGAGTAATCATTCACGAGCCTGCTATGACTGTTTAATATTAATTTTTAAAATATTTATAAACTTTTTTGGCATGGGCGGATTTAAATCATAATCTTTTGGGGATGCCATCAGCTCACCTAATGTTTGGAGGTGCTGTATGCTGAAATTAAAAATTCAGAATTCAAGCTCCTATTTAAATGGCCCGTTTTAGGTCATTTTTCATTACATTATATTTTATGTTGCAGCTCATGAAAATTCTGAAAAAGCACCCAATAAAAAGCAATAAAGCATTTGTAATACTACAAAAACGGAAAAGAATATAGATAGTTTTATAAAGATCCCATTTTTTAGCGAATTTCCCCTATTGGGAAAAAGCTGTTACCATAGTACTCATAGTAAGACCTAAGCCCGAGACCATGATAACTTTTTGTTTTGGGGCCCCAAGAAGCAAAAAACACTATTCGTTCATTTTCATATATGTGTGTGTGTGTGTCTGTGTGTGTGTGTGTGTGTGTGTGTGTGTGTGTGTGTGTGTGTGTGTGTGTGTGTGTGTGTGTCTGTTAGCACGATAGCGGCCGTAAAAATGGTCCGATCTTTATGAAATTTGGTACAGACATGCCAAGTGCTAATCAATTGGACGAGTTCGTAAACCAGCCCGATCGAACCACCGGAAGGGGGGGTAAAGGGGGATAAACCCCTCCAAAAAAGGGGTTTTTGAGTTTTTTACATGCAAAATTAAAATTAAAAATAATCTAATTTTTTTTGGCATTATTGAATTCAGCTCAAAAAAACAAACAATTTAGTATTTTGAATCATTGCTCTATGTCCATTGGTTACCGAGATATTAAAAGTGGTAAACACAGTACGTTGTCCCAATGTTAACCTTATGGGGAATAAGAAAAATTCGATATATCTCTTATTTCTCAACATATCGTGATAAAACTTGGTAAATGGCTTCTTCTAGTTCAGATCTACTAAATATTGAATTAAAACCAACCAGTTTTAACATACCCGTTGCAGAAAACCTGCATACTCATTTCCCATGTTATTCTTATGGAGCTTAGAAAAACATGTCAAATCTCGCCGTGTTGGGTTTAAATATGTTCTTTTGCACTTGAAATTCGCTGAGTATGCAGGTCTGCTGCAACGGGGGTATTTTCATTGCTATCATGGCAACTCATAAGGCCAATGTTAAAATTTTACAGCTTTAAAATTTGTTTTACCACGCTATTAGATTTTCTCTGGCCAAGTAATTTGCATAAAAGACGTTTTTGAGTCATAAATTACTTATTTCCCGACTTTGAAGGAAATCCTCGGAGCCGTTTTTGAGATAATTGTGCAAACATACAACCAACCAAGCAAGCAAGCAAGCAAGCACGCACGCAAGATAACATTGCTCGTATAAGAGTATAGGAGGAAGGATTTGTAGCTCAAGCACACTATTTTGAAACCGGTTAGACTGAGAAGATTGAATAAATAAACAAATAAATGTTACCATTACTTAAAATATTTTTTTATTTATCTTAAGAAACAAGTTATAAATTTAAAAGTATTTATTTTACTATATAGCCAATTAATTATTCACTTTAATCACTTTTTGATTAGTGTTGGAAGGTAGCTTTTACTGCCTATTTTACTGACAAAACTAGTAAGAATAGACAATAAAACTTATCCTGTGTAAATAATGTATGTATGAAAATTTAATGCTAGTGCTCCCCTTAATGATGCCGCAACTACCGCAGCGGCAAATGCACATAGGAGTATGAGAAATCATCAAGATCTCGAGGCAGTCAGGATAAATAAATTTCTATTTTTATTTAAGGATTTTCATAAGCGGTTAAAAAGAATTGACAGACCTTAGGCACTGGCTTTTTGGATTTATGACCAATATCTTGAGGAAATTTTGTTGATGGCAATTGTCATGAAAGTCGAAAAAAATGCTTGAAATGTTTCATCAAACCATAAAATAATATTTTCTTTAAGCATAAGCATAAATAATTTAACTAATTAAAAATCTCTAAACCTTATTTCGCTGCCAGCTTGGAGTGAGATCGAACGTCTATTTACTTTAATGAAACAGTAATGTGTGTCTTGAGTCTGGTTGGGGGTGTGAGGGTGGCCCCGCCCCCCGGCGCCGGCGCCGCCCCCGCCGCGCCGCCCCCGCCGCCGCTCACTCGCGTCCGTGGCGCCCCGGCATGCACGCCGTCGTCGATCTCCCGCACGCCCTTAGGAGACCCGTGAGTTTACAACCTTTATAAATTTTAATTTATTTGTATGTTTTGGAAGTAACTCAATAAATAATTTTTGTATTTTTTATAAATTATACAGCATTATGTTTTGTTTTCAGCAAAAATATGAATATAATTTATAAATAATTTGAAACCATCTATAAGATCGTTTAAAATACTGTATGGCAGTAGGTTGTTTATACAGTTAAATCTGCGGAATAGGTCGTTTCTATCACAACAGAGCAAAGAAAGACGCTCAACGAATTCGTATTGCTTCGATTGATGATGTGCAGAAGCTAATGAAGAAGTAATAATCATTCTTGTGAGCTGTGTCTATATAAATATATATAATCTATTAATTTAAATTTGTATCTGTAATTTGCATGTGTAATGAACTGCAAGATCTAAACGTTTTTTGCCTAAACATACGAAGCTTACGGAAAAATTATGATGAATTTAATGTTTATTTCAATAGTTTAACAGAAAAATATTCTATAATTATATTAACAGAAGTATGGATGAAGGTTGGGGAGGAGAACAAGTACGAGTTACCAGGATATAATATGCTGTTTCAACCTAGACCAGATAACGCTTCAGGTGGTGTTGTTATTTACTTGGACTCTGCCCTCCACACTTCTCATGAACTTATCCTCCTTCCTACTGCTGAGATTATTAATGTTATTATTGATTTAAATTTTGAAAGTAAATCTATTAAGCTATCACTGTTTGCTGTGTATAGGCAATGTAAATATACATTTAATGAATTTAAACATGATTTTGAAAATATTTTAAGGTTTCAAAATGATCCAGCATTAATTATTGGTGACATGAATATTTGCATCTTAAAAGATAAATTGAATAAAGGCTCTGGTAGAGAGTATTTAAATTTAATATCAGCTTACGGTTATGAAAGTCTCATTAATGAGCCAACTAGGGTTTTTAACAATTCTGTCTCATGCATAGACCATGCGCTTTTAAGAAATTCTAAATATATAAAATTTGAAAGTAAAGTTGTTAAACTGGGTATAACTGATCACTATGCAATATTTGTAAAATTATTCGGACTGCAAAAGGAATCAAGTAACAATAAGTTTTGTAAAATAGTTAATTATAAAGTGTTAAGGAGACAACTTTTAAATGCTGATTGGACCCCTGTCACTAATTCAAATGATGTAAAATATTGTGTTTCGCTTTTTTATAATATTTACAATGAATGTTATATAAAATCTTGTCAACTTAAGAAATTGAATAGTAAAACTAGGAAGAGGAGTGAATGGATAACTGATAACATTATCTCTATAGTAAACAGGAAAAATAGTATTTTTTCACAGCTCACAAGAGATAAGGGAAATCTAGCCTTAAGATTAGATTATAAAAATATTGCAAAAAATGTCACTAAAGAGATAAAGAAGGCTAAGTTGAATTACTACACCAATTTAATTGAAAAATGTGATGGTGACTCAAAAAAATATTGGGGAGTGATTAAAAAGATAATTAAGAGTAAAGCAAGGTCGATTGATAAGATTAAAGTAAATAATTCAATTCTTAAGGTTTCTGGTAATGAACTAGAAGTAGCAAATTTTTTCAATGAATATTATTGTAATGTTGTAACTGATCTAAGGTATAATGCTTTTGGCTGTGATTTATTTGTAAAGAGTAACAAACAGCATGATGTCCTGTTCCAAGAGTTTGATTTAACGCATGATGATATTCTAAATGCAATAAAAAACATAAAAAATAAAGGAAGCTGTGGTTTAGATGGGATTAATATTTTAACTATTAAAAATAATTTAGATGTTTTTATTCCTCTATTATTTCATATTTACTCTGTATCTTTTTCTCAAGGAATGGTTCCTGATGAGTTTAAAACTGCATGTGTTACACCTATTTATAAGTCAGGGGTAGATTCAGAGGTTTCGTCATACCGTCCCATATCTGTGATAAATACTCTGGCAAAAATCCTCGAAACAATAGTTAAATGTAAGTTGATGGAATTTTTTAATGAAAGGAATGTATTTTCAACTCATCAATATGGGTTCTTACCAAATAAAGGAGTAGACTTAGCAATTGAAGACCATATAAACAGTATTGTTTCCTCCATGGACAAAAATAAATACACGTTATCTCTATACCTAGACTTTCAAAAGGCATTCGATGTCATAGATATTGATATTTTAATTGACAAATTTAAAATGTATGGTATTGGAGGTCAGGCACTTGCATGGTTAATATCTTTCTCAAAATGTAGAAAGCAGGCTGTAAAAATAAATGGAATTATTAGTGAAATTTTAGATTTAAGATATGGCACAGCTCAAGGCGGGGTTATGGGTCCAACCGTTTTTCTTTTATTTATAAATGATCTGTTAAATATTAAATTACACTCTAAAGTTTTTGCCTATGCAGATGATACAGCTTTGGTTTGTTCAGCACCGAGTAGAGAAATGTTAATGTTAAATGTTAATTTAGACTTAGATATAATATCCAAATGGCTAATAAAAAATAGATTGTTGATTAATGTGAATAAATCCAAATGTATAATATTTTTTGATTACGACCAACCAAAGCAAAGCCTTCAGAAAATCTTTGAACTATTTTGCCATAAGCATCACTGTCTTTATAAATGTGAGTGCCAACCAATTGAGATTGTAGAATGTGTAAAGTATTTAGGAATGTATGTGGATCAGTACTTGAAATGGGATCAGCAAATTAATAATCTTTGTAAAAAACTACGTAAAATCAACTATTCTTTATATTATATTAGAAATTATATTAAAAATAAGCATTTAAAAAGTTTGTATATTTCTTGGTTTGAAAGTACATTACGATACGGCATTATACATTTTGGAGGTATTTATCCTACAATACTAAAACCCCTTGTAATGTGCCAAAGGAATGCTGTTCGCACAATTAATAATAAGAGGAAAATGGATAGAGTAACATATTTGTTTGAAGAGCAAAATATATTTAATGTAAGTCAGTTGTATATGTACAGTTGTCTAATGCACATCCATAAATATTTTGTTAATTACCAACTAAGACAATCAAACAGAACCACTCGGCTGGCCCAATTTACATCGCTACTTATTCCAAATTACAGAAAAGAGATAAGCCGACATCAGTTTTGCTATATAGGACTTAAGTTATTCAATCTATTTATAAGAATAAATGGTAATGAAATATGTTATGAAAGTAAGCCTAAAGTAAAAATGAAAGCAAGAGCATTTGTTGCACAGCATACAGAAATTCCCCCTTTGCACTTATGAATCATGATTACAAAATGAGGCATACTACTAATCTAACTTGGCATGTTGTTATTTATTTGTTACTGTTTGCTATGATATTTTATTTATTTATTTATTTATTTATTTGCTATTTATTTCCTGTGCTTGTTATTAATTTTCCTGTTGCTCGTTATAATTATATCTTGTTGTTCGTTGTCCATTTTCATAGTTTATTGTTTATGTTAATCTTTATAATGAATTATTTACTGTTACATGCATGGATTGGTAAAGGATTGGTAAAGAAAGAATCATCAACTTTTTTTATTTTTAAATATCTTTTCTTTTCCCTGACGGACCTCCGTGTTTTTGGACTAAAGGGAAATCTGTGCATTGAATGCAATGTTTTTCTTTCAAATAACGCGAAAATAAATAGATGTGTTCCTCTCTTGTGGTGAAAATGATATAGGCTACTACGCTATAAAAATAGTTATGAAATCACCGTATGCAATTTCGGCGTACAAAACAAATTGACCTACTGATATTAATTTTGTTTGATGATTGAAAAAATAAAAATACATGAATTTTTAGCAAAATTTTTGTTCGCAAAATATCCCAACTCTCTATTTGACTGGGGACAATCCGCTAGAATGCGGGGCGACCCTAATAGTTTAGATAAAAAATAAAAAAAAGTGGGGGTTAAAAGCAAAACCTACAATCTCCACTCCAGGAAAACTTTCGCTCCTAGTGATGAAAACTACTATTGTGGTGATGGTGAAATCTAATGTATAAAGTTGTTTTTTTCTATATCTTAAACCTTCTATATCTTAAACCTTCTCCATGTACTTTGTCAGAAAACTCTTTTTTTTTTAGTAGTTACTGCAGATTATTGTTTGGTTATTGCTAGTTGTGGTTAAGTTGTGGTTTTGTAGATTTTACCATTAAATTGACTTTTAGTTGTAGGTTTTGCTGATTTTTTATTTCACTCCGATTAGTGAAATTGGATTTTGCCTCTAATACATATAAAAATTTAACATGGATTTTGCAAACCTTGCTTCTAAAGCTACTTTTAAATTTTTAAAATAAAATATTTCTTATCTGTTTTGCAAAAAATAGTGATATATTCTAAACCTCGACACAACGCACCACACAATAACTCATTTCACTTATAATCCCCCCCCCCCCCAAAAAAAAGACTTGGCAGCTGCGAAGAGTGTTGGTACACCTCTTCAGAATGTTAAAAGGCATCGTTTAACCTTCGTATTCAAAGTTATATTTTACATTTTTATATATTTTCATTTTTAGCAACCATGCACTGGCGTGGAAAATGAAAATACGTTTTGAAATAGAGACTATACTCATTCCTAGCAATTGTTGAATTAAATTTTCATGATCGAAAAGATATAGCACCAATTATTAAATATAACAATTACAAACAATAGCACCCTTAATAAAGTAATAATTCAAAATCAATAAATATTGAAAGACTAAGAAAGCTGTAACACCCTAAAACCAACAAAATTATATATTCTTCTTGCAAATCTATTTTTTAATGCATGAGAGTAAATGTAAAAGGGTTACTAAACCCATTATTAACCATTTATTTATCAATAAATTAAATGGTCATTTTTATTGTTAATAATTGTATAAATTCCAGGCTGTAGTATATGTTTTTCGAAGGTTGAGCATAGTAATCGTCTAGTTATTGAGAAGTTGGAGGGTACAAAAAACATAAACATTTTAAATCTGAAAAATGGTGATTTATTATTTCATGGTAAATTTGAAGATCAATCAGTTGAGGTGTAATCCGGTGTAATTGTCAGATTCCTTGTCCAAGTCGTGTCCATGTCAGGTCCGTGTACAGAAGCCGCGACGTGTCCGTGTTGTGCTAGACCCCCATCATCTGCAACTAAAAATATATATCATGGCTGGAAGGCCTGTTTTGATCAATTTAAATTACCATAATAATTTTTAAAACGACCTATTTTAGTTTAAGAAATCAGTTAATGCATTTTCATAACCTTTTAATCATCCATAAGTATGATTAAAATATGAATAAAATTGATTTAAAATAAAATTAAAAATTATTAAAATGTAAATTACAATTTTCCATTTTTTATACATGTTACGATCGTGGGTCTTTCCATTGAGTAAAGATTCGTAACTTATCTATATTATTAATACGCTACATAGAAACTTTGCTAACGATAAGGCTTTTTTATTTTAAGATTTACCCCCACGTATTATATATCAAAACACGTGTCTCTATGTGCAGATTCACGTAAGGCCTTTAGATTTTTAATTTAGGCAATAAAACTCAAAAAAGTGCGAAAAATAATTTGAAAAAAAATTTTGTTTAGACAGAAGCGAAAATGTAAACAAATAAACATCTGATCAGAGGTGTGCATACAGAGGCTTCGTACGCGGAGCTGGATCAATTAGTGGAAAATTGCACTGACAAAAATATCACTAACAAATCCAAGGATTCTGCAGCATTCACTTGGCGGGATGGCATTACCAAGTCAGAAATGTGGCGCGCTACATTTTCAATGAGAAAAAAGAGGAAGAGGCTAAGGATTTTCATACTGCTGCCATAAGGGAAAGTGAATCTACTTACATACCGACAAAGCAATTACATTCAAAGCCTTATTACTGGTACCGATAGCCTGGACAGAAACTACAAAAAAACATTAGTTCCTACAACTCTGTGCTCGCAACGGCAAGCAAAAGAACTATTAAATTGAAGAAAACAATGGCGGAGGGTTTTTCATGTATAAAGTGTACGCAACAACTTATCTCTCAATTATAGCAGCTTACAAATGTGAGGAAAGCATTCGTTATATGCTCAAATTTGTATCTATTTGTTGTGTGATTGGACGTCGAAACTGGTGATCAAGAAAGAGTGCTAAACAAAGCCAACGGCTATTGCAGCAACGAACTCTTGAACAGCTTAACTGAACACTTGGTTATTAAAGTTAATCCCTAAGTGCAAGATTTCAACTGATGATTTGCGTTCTGAAAAAATAATCCAGATCAGTGACGGATCTACACTTACTGTCGCCCGAGGCAAAATCGAAGTTTGGCGTTCCCCTCCCAATATTATTTATAAGAAATATATTATATTTTTAATGTGTCTTTTTTGTGATGGATAAGCAATTATTAGTATATCATAATATGATTTTATCTCACGGTTCTTATGATTTTTTACAACCGATGCTGTTCATAGGCTGCGACGCAGCCTAACCTAGAGCTGTTATTGCCATAATATGACCGATAAATTTGCTGGCCGCGGATGAAAAACCAAAGCATAGGTGTCTACCAGATTTCACATATCAAACTTCCGTCTTTTTCTCTGACCTTTCCCAGTTATTTCAAAACAATTCCCGATTAGTGGAATCGGCCATGTTGCCTCCTAAAACGAATACTTGAGTCCAAACTGTGTAAAGTAAAATACAATGTTATTTGACGGCCGCGATGCGACCGAGTGATTTTGCGGCCGCGATATGTCCCAGCCGCAATGAGACCACAGAGACCAAGAGATTTGCTGGTCACAGAAACACTGACCGATTTTTTCCGGCCGCAATACGACCAAGAGATTTACCGGCCGTGGTATATACGACCGCGATTTGACAGCCACGATGCGACTGCCAGAGGTGTATCCGGCCATGAAAAAGGGCAAGCGGTGGTTGCAATGTGACATATATTTGCCAGCCGTGATCTAAACGACAGATTTTTCGGCCGTATTTTGGTCAATGAATATGACGACCTCGAAAATAGCGCAATACTTGTCAGCAGTGCAACAACAAAGGAATATTCCTGCCAGCAAAAACTCATTATCTGTTCAAGATATTGCCAATAGATATGACGGACGCGAAAACAGCGAGAGCCTTGTTGTCCGTAATGCGACCAAGAGATCTGCCGGCCGCAAAACAGGCAGGCGATTTTCCGACCACGAAATGAACGAGCGAGTTTTCGGCCGCGGGACGAGTGAGCTATTCTCCGTCCGCGAAACGAGCGAGCGGCGGTTTTCTTGCCATTAACCAACGAGAAATGTGACGGTCACGAAAACCGAGATAGGCTTGAAGGCTGCGATGCGACAGAGATTTTCCGGCAGTGATGCTACTGTGAGATTTGCCGGCTTCAAAACGAAAACTTTGACTTAAAATTATTTTCTTATTTTTTACTTAACCGAAACCAGCCATTGGGGCGCCGCTGGCGCCCCCTACCGGCCGGCGCCCGGGGCAGGCGCCCCCGCTGCCCCCCCTTAGATCCGTCACTGATCCAGATGAGCAGCATATACAACTCGGAATACACATTGTCTGAGATCAAAAAGAATATTAGCGTCCAGACGACTACTTAACTTAGGCCTAATGATGTTGCTATTAGTCTATTTTTAGAGCAAACGAAAGCGAACCACCAAGAGCGGGCATGACTTAATGATTCATCCAAAAGATCAGCCACTTAGAAGTGTAAATTTTCTCCAATTACAATACAGTATAATATATTAGTAATTTTGCCTCGATCCAATGGCTGACCCGTTGCTTTTTCCATAAGGAGATGAACGTTGACATACAGATCTAAAAAAAAAAAAAAAACTGTAATGAATACGCAAGTGCATAGCGAACATCGCTTACAATGCTGCAATACGCATCCTATCGATTGGCTATCAGAGAAACTTTCGGCACGCTACATCATTCCAAAAGCCTATTTTTACAATAGATTGTCGACATATAATGTTCGCATAGAAGGCAGACGATCATTTATAATTAATTTAATAATCGTGCGAATTCGCACGGGTTCACCTAGTTTTACTTTATACTGCATATAATTAAATGAAAATTTCACTTAGTTACATTTGTATAACATTAAAAATAAACTAAACAGTTTTAGCGAATTTCCCTTATAGGGAAGAAGCTATTACCGTAGGTCTCATGGTAAGACCTAAGCGCGGGACCATCATAACTTTTCGTTTTGGTGCCCCCAGATACCAAAAACACTATTCGTTCAAATTTGTATATATATCTATATATGTGTCTGTAAGCACGATAGTGCTCGCAAAAATGGTCCGACCGGAATGAACATTGGCATAGGCGTGTAAAGTAGTAATTATTCGGATGAGTTCGAAAACCAGCCCGATCGGACCACTGGAAGGGGGGTAAAGGGGGATAAACCCCTCCAAAAATGTTTTTTTGGGGGTTTTCACATATAAAAATAAAAATAATCCAATTTTAGTTAGCACCATTGGATTCAGCTCAAAAAACCAAACAATTTAGTATCTTGAATCATTGCTCTATGTCCATTGGTTACCGAGATATTCTAAGTGGTAAACACAGTATGTTGTTCCAATGTTAACCTTATGGGAAATAAGTAAAATTCTATATCTCGGTTATTTCTCAACATATCTTAATAAAACTTGGTTTGTGGCTTCATCTAGATATCTAATGTATTTTAGTCTAAAACCCCCGCAATTTCCATTTTTGTTGCAGCAAACCTGCATACTCATTCCCCATGTTATCCTTATGGGAAATAAAAAAATTCTATATCTTCCTTATTTTTTTACATATCTTGATAAAAGTTGGTATACGGTTTCTCCTAGTTCAGATCTACGAAATATTGAATTAAAACCACCCAGGACCTGTTGCAGCAAACCTGCATACCATTCTCCATTATTCTTATGGAGCTTACAAAAACATATAAAATTTCAGTACCTTGGATTGAAATATGTTCTTTTGCATTTGAAATTCGCTGAGTATGCAGGTCTGCTGCAACGGGGGTATTTTTAGTGTGGAATGAATTGGCCAGGACATAAACATTTTATAGTTATTTTTGTTTTGTTGTTCGGACTCACCCACCTTTTTAATTTGATTCCTTAGCCGGTGTAAATCCTGGTACAGTAAGGTCCTTATACTCCGGATTAAAAATCCGGATTACACAACTAAATAACTCGTGACGTTTCGCGTGAAAAATATTAAAAAAAACATCACGCTTCTTCAGACTTGCCGGATGTTCGGGCAGCGCTGCCCTATTGAGAATACCCCATCTAATAATCTATAACATTAAAAATAAACTAAACAGTTTTAGCGAATTTCCCTTATAGGGAAGAAACTATTACAGTAGGTCCCATGGCTAATCAGAAAAAAATATAAAAATGTTATGGTTTTGCTTGAAACATAAAACAAACTTATACAAATATTTATGGTGGAACACTCATATCGTGTTTTGCAAAGTGATGCAAACTCTTTGGGGCTATATACGCTGCAGCAAATAGTAGCCTATAAGCTGATTACTTTGTAATTCATCGTAGTACATTAGCTATATTAAAATAAAGTTAGGGTATAAAGTTGATTGTTTAAAAAACCCTAAACTTGATATAAAACGTGTTCTGTATGTTTCAGGAACACAAAGAACTTTATTTTAGAAAAGATGCCGTGTTCCACCAACAAATTTCTTTATGGAATAAAAAGTTTTTTATGGGTGTTCACAAAGTCTTGATATGATTTAATAGTTTTGCTGTACGAAAACCATTAGAGCCACACTTAACTTCTATGCCTTGTTTTGAAGGGAATTTAACTAAGTTTTATTTCATTAAGTGTTAACACCTAAACAAAGCTGACTGACAACAATACTTTATTATTTTAAAACTTTATTAAATTCCCTTAAAAACAAGACATAGAAGTTAAGTGTGGCTCTAATGGTTTTCGTACAGCAAAGCTATTAAATCAGGCCAAGGCTTTGTTGACACCATATTTTGCGGATTATATATTATACATTGCAGTATTACACCCGATATAAAGCACATTGATCTATATCGCCAGTTGTATTGATCTATAGCCAATGAATTTAAAGTACGGTACAACATATGCGTGACCAAGCCAAAACCAAATTAAAGTAGTAACTGTAACTAAGTCACAATTGCCTTAAATAAAAATTGGGAACAAACTAACACTGAGATACAGCAACAACCATGTTACTATACCGTCACAGAAAAGTGGTACCGTTATACTTAAACAAAAGATGAAACATATATACTTGACTGTGTTTGCAATGACTCCATGTGTAATTTTATTGCCATAAACATTTTTTACAATATGCTAACAGTTAACTGACAACAGTAAAAAGCTTATGCTTATGTGTATGCATACAGTCATTGTTTAGCTTAGAGAATCCATTTGGTTAAGCGACAAATTTTGCGTATGTTTAGTCTAATATCTTAATTTATACAGTTCAGTGATGAACTGTAGACATCTTATTCCTAATTTTAAGCTATAATGCAAGTTCTTTATGTAGATTGATAATAAGAGCAAACTATCTATGAAACCATCTGTGAATTACCTATGAATTCAATTACAAAGTTATCGTTGATTTTAAATATAAAACTCCAAGACAATTGAAGGGGTCCCCCGACAAAAACCTAGTTTCGAGTAATCAAGTGTTGAAATATTTAGATTTTTGGATTTTTGCGGACATTTTCCATCACTGATTGGTAAAAAACGATTTTCATGACGTTTCGGGATCTGGAATCTGATCCCGTCTTCAGGTGGAACAAAACCTAGAAGATTACAAAATTAGTAACACATAGCCAGGATAATCTGGACAAAAAACACAGATCCCGAAACGTCGGAAAAGTTGTTTTTTACTAATCATCAGTGATGGCAAATGTCCGCAAAAATCCAAGCCATAATATAAAATCACAAAATCACCATAAAAAACAATGAAATTCAAACAAAGATGTGTTGAAGGTTGAATTCTAAAATTTACGGTTTTTTAAGGTTAGAACTTATAATCATGGATAATTTTTAACACCCTATTTATAACATCATAATGTAGCCTTATATTGAATTTTTATTTGCCATTAAACATTTTAAAACATTCTACGTGTTTTTTAGGGATTATAACGTTCTAAATGACTGGTGCTTGAAACGTCATCTGACAGACTGCTCTTCTACTTTGGAAGAAAACATTAGGGATTGTAGGAATACCAACAGAAAAAAATAAAACTGAATATAGAACAATTTTACTGATGTAAACGTACAAAAACGTAATGTTAATACTAAATCGTGATAAGTCTTTTTGCTAAGTTATCCACATGTGGTGCTTAAAATGTTATTCTACTCACTTCTATTGGGGGCAATTTCCAGGCCCTGGCTTTTTAGTTTTAGAAATATAGAGTAATCCAACTTTTCTATTTTCATTCCTGGTATTATCTTTCTACTTTCCAATATTTACTTCACGTCTTTTATTTTTATTTACGCGATTTTGGTCCTTGGGTGACAGCGCAACGAACGGCGGGGATTCCATCTTTCGGCGAATAGAACGTTAATCACCAGAAAGTCCGTGCAGTCCCGCGAAGCACGCAAACTTCGACAGACGAAATCAGGACTACCAACTCAAATCTTCAAAACAAAATATCCCAAGGTGTAGCTCGTGTCCTAGAGAACCTTTTTCACTTAATTATCTCAGATTTTGAAATTTTGTCTCTAAGAACGTTTTACGGGGGACCCCTTCAATTACTGTTTGAAAAACGAAAAGTTGCCAGAGCATGATGAAAACAAAAAGGTACCTGATGAGAGGGTCTAGTAGTAGCCGACGACGGCCATGTTGACGTTGGTCCTCTCCTTGCCCATGATGATGCAGTAGTCTGATGTTTCGTTGACGGAAATATCTGATACAGTGACAGTCAGCCGAGCCTTATATACCGACCCGCCGCCTCCGCCGACCAATCCGCGCCCGGCGTCACCTCGGCTGATCAGGATTGTAGACTTTGGCCATCTGGCGTGGTTGATAAAGATGTAAAGTGTATCATACAAATTACTAACCACTGATTACAATAATAATATTTAAATTAAATATTGTACAAAATGAAGTTGAACTTAATTAGATTTTTTATTTTTATTAATTTATTTTACAAAAGAAATTTTAACATCGTTTAATTTTTTGAAATCTACTAGCGTTTTTAAGGGACTACATCCTATTACACTGAATTTTAGTCCCATAAAAACAACGTTGATTCCCTTGAATACTACATGTGGTTTGATCTATACATTACTACCTATCTTGAATTATATGGGTTGTGTCTCAGAATGTGAATAAAAACTCGTAAGTTTTTACTCATATTCTGCATCTCTGCAGGAAATCCGTGGTCATGTAGCAGAGACTCAAAGGTGTTTTGCCTTATAGCGAATTTCCCCTATAGGGAAGAACCTGTTATACCGTACTACTTATGGTAAGACCTAAGCCAACTCGTCTATGATAACTTTTATTTCGGGGCCCCCAGAAGCAAAAAAACGTGTTGAAAACGTTTATTTTCATATATCAGGGTGTTCAAAAAATGTGGGGCAATAATTTACGTAGTGATTCCTTGGGTGAAAATAAGCAAAAATGTTTATATAAACATATGTCCTAAAGTGTCCAAAAATCAAACTTGGTATATGGATAACAACTTTTAAGAACTATTTCTGTAAGAAGTATCAAATTTCTACTTTGTATCATTTCAAATTGGTGCCTACTTTTTTTTCAAAGCTAAATATCTTAAAAACTGTAAATTTTTGAAAAATTATAATAGAGACAAAAAAGTTGCAAAATTTAATCCTATTAATGCTGATATTAAGATTATGATAATCGAACGGCTAATAACAGAGAAATTTTAACTTTTCTGCATAAAAACATGGTTCCTTAGAACATTCTGTCTGAAAATTGCATGTTTTTATTCGGAAAATTTAAAATTTCTCAATTATTAGTTGTCCTATTGTTATAATCTTAAAGTCACCGCTAATTAGATTAAATTTTGCAACTTTTTTCCCTTGTATAATTTTTCTAAAATTTACGGTTTTTAAGATAATTAGCTTTGAAAACAAAAAATAGTCGCCATTTTGAAATGGTACGAAGTAGACATTTGATACTTCTTACACAAATAGTTCATAATAGTGGTTATCCATACACCAAGTTTGATTTTTGTACTTAAAGTAGTTCGTGAGATATGATTAAATATGTAAAAGTCATAAACAGACACGCAGACGGAAAACGAAGCACTTTAGGACCTATGTTTATATAAACTTGTTTGCTTATTTTCGACCAAGGAATCACTACGTAAATTATTGCCCCACATTTTTTGAACACCCTGTATACAGGGTGTCCCATAAGTTAGAGGCCAAACTTCGGAAATAGGTTATATGGGTCAATATATAAAGATAAAATGAAGAATAAAATTTTTTCCAAAAACGCTTTGTTTACCAGATATCCGCCATTTTGTATTTTTAACAAAATATTTTTTATCTCCCAAGTTTTTGAATGGTTTTTTTTGAAACTCGGTGTGCACCTGTATCAAGTCAAGGTTAGTTTATGAAAAAATAATCAGCATGATCGAATCGCAAATTTCAAAATGGCGGCCGTTTAAAATCTTTAAATTGAAATACCGAAAAATGGTACATTTTACAAAAAAAAGAATAATAGTATTTAGAAAATTTTATTTCCATTCCAACGATATCAAAATTATGAAAATTGATTGACAAACAACTGAGTTATGGTCGAATTAGCGCATGGCTCAGCGCAACAATGGACTATTTTACTTCAAAAAATGCTGCCTCACTAGCTAAATACGATCATAACTCAGTTGTTTATTAACCGATTTTCATAAATTTGGTGTCATTAGATGGGAAATAAAATTTTCTAAAAATTGTTTTCCGTTATATTTTTTGTAAAACGTACCGTTTATTCGTTATTTCAACTTAAAGATTTTAAACAGCCGCCATTTTGAAATTTATTATTTAATCATACTCATTATTTTTTCATAAACTACCCTTGACTAGATACATGTGCATAAAAACCGAGTTTCAAAATTTTGATGCCGAGTTTCAAAAAAATCTATTCAAAAACCTGGGAGATAAAAAATATTTAGGAAAAAATACAAAATGGCGGATATCTGGTAAAAAAGCGGTTTTGGAAAAAAATTTATTCTTCATTTTATCTTTATTTTGACCCATATAACCTATTCCCGAAGTTTGGCACTTTACTTATGGGACACCCTGTATACTATCTATGTGTCTTTAAGTACGATAACTCGCGTAAAAATGGTCCGATCTTCATGAAATTTGGCATGGACGTAAAAAGTAGTAATTATTCCGACGAGTTTGTAAACCAGCCCGATCGGACTACCGGAAGGGGGGGGGGGTAAAGGGGGATAAACCCCCAAAAATGGGGTTTTTTGGGGTTTTCACATAGAAAAATATAAATAATCAAATTTTTGTCAGCACCATTGAATTCAGCTAAAAACAAACGATTTAGTATTTTGAATCACTGCTCTATGTCCATTAGTTACCAAGATATTGAAAGTGGTAAACACAGTACACTGTCCCAATGCTAATCTTATGGGAAATAAATAAAATTCTATATCTTGCTTTTTTCTCAACATATATTGATAAAACTTGGTAAATAGCTTCTTCTAGTTCAGTTATATTAAATATTGAAATAAAAACCACCCAGTTTTAATATACCCGCAGCAGCAAACCTGCATACTCACTCCCCATGTTATTCTTATGGAGCTTACAAAAACATGTAAAATTTGCTATGGATTGAAATACAGTATGTTGTTTTGCATTTGTAATTCGCTAAGTATGCAGTGCTGTAACGGGAGTATAATATTTTCTTGTATGATTCCATAGTAGTTGAGTAAAAATTCTGTTTAAACTCGAACAAATTGCAACTCGAGCGTTTTTGACGGGGTTCTGCTAAAAAAATGTGTATTGCGTAAATGTTTACGCAATACATGTATTATATAGATTGTTATTCATTAGGAAAAAACACGATATAATTCAAACTATTAATCCTACAGTTTGCTAGATCTACCTTGAAACTGACACAACGTTTGTTATTTCTGAACGGTAATTGAAGGTTTAGCGAGTGTTTTGTTCTAAATTAACTGAAATAAAAAAAAAACACTGCTGACTCTCAATTCAAAGTGCGGTACTGTTTTTTTTAATAATAACATTAGTATTTTATTTGAATCAAGATTCTATAGATACAAAATAGATTAGTAAAAATACTTTTTAAACTTGAACGAATTGCAACTCGAGTGTTTTTACGGTGTTCTACTAAAAATAATGTGTAAGTTAAGATATCCAAAATCGGACAAAATCGGTCCATGGGAAAGCTATTAAAATCTCGTTTCAAAACGGCGGTTTTTTTATGATAGAACATTTTTGGAAAAAAGCCTCTCGGCTGTGCATTTTTTATCTACCGTTTTCGAGATACTGAGTTGGGACCGCCGCCAGTAGTTTTTGGGTGAATGATAATGCATTTTGACACAGACATAATTTTCAGCCGCCATCTTCGATCCGTCATATTGGATTTAAAATATTTTTCGTTATACTGCTTCAAAAACAGATGTTTTTAATGCATGTTTTGCGGACCTAAATACACTAATTTTATTCCTAGGAATTAAAAGCTGATGTACTCGATACCAGCTGACTCTTTATAGTCCTAGGACTATAAAAGTAAAAAAGTGCCGAGTACGTTGTAATAATCGAACAATATTCATTCGACTACAAATAATCGAAACATTCATCGTTATTATCGAAAAATTCATTGTTGTCAGTTCAATCAATTTGTGAAACTCGCTCATTTCACCAATCGATTATTACATGCGTTCGATACGTCGATAGTTGTTCATTGTTGTCAGTCTACCCTAACACAAATGAAACAGACAATCAGCTGATTGCTTCAAATAGCAAGAACAAGACGGTGGCATCTTTTGAAGGCATCTTTAAAGGTAAACAAGCTGTCACATTTTGGTTTTCTTAAGTAGTTTACGTATTGTATTGAGCAATATAACGAAAAACATAGTTCATCACACGGACCTAAAGCTGCTTTTCGTTACTCGGTCATTTTTCCTCGGTAAAACTTGACCTTGTACGAAAAGCGTCACTTTAGGTCCTTGTAATGAAATATACTATTTTCAGATGCAAAGGTGATCGTGTGACGCATCATTTACAACTAGATCTTTACGCTGGAAACAATCCTAGAATCCGTTTTCGAAAATCTTGATTCGTTTTAAGAAATGCCAATCGAAAATTCTGCCCTAAAATTTCTTGGGGTTTAATAAACTATCAAATTTTTAAGAAAAGTTGTCTTATCTCCAGATCCACCATCTCCACACATTTTGAAGTTGTATATATTTCAATCATAAACCATACTGATTATAATAGAAGAGCTGGATCAAATTTCAAAGATAATATTTAGGCCTACTAAAATACAGTATTGTATCTATTTGATACAAAATCGTATGAATTCATAGATAGAAATGTCTGAAAACAGAAATCAAATTAACAAAAAGTTGGTGAACTTCAAGCAGGTCAGTGGTAAGAGTTAGGCGATGTCTGAAAGTCGTGAGACGACGGCCGCGCGGTCGGAGGCTATCGGTATAATTAATTAGCATGCGATGATTACTGTAATTGTTTGTCGACGATAAACCAAGGGGTTCATACATAATATTTTCTTATACCCTCTCATGGTTTTCAAACTCTTTCGGTTGAAATAAATGGCTTTCATCTTTAACTCTATGTTGTTATAAGCTATAATATATTTAAGACTTTACGATGAATTTATTTAAAATTAGAAATTTTAAGAAGTCCATAAAAATTTACACAACCTTAAGGTTGTGCGGGCGCTGTTAATAGAGACAAACTGTACCGCCAGGCAGTAGAGCAGTCTCATGACTTGTTTCCTCAACTTTTAATTAGTTCTTGTGACTGAAATCTGGTGAGGTATGATCGTTCCGGAAGAATTTTTTTGTTGAATGCGGATCGCCAAACTAAATTTTCAGGTGCTAAGTTCTGTTTGTTCCATTCCATTCCATCATTAAAGAATAAGTTGAAAAGATTAAAATTTAATTTTTTGGGAATACTTTTGGAATTTATTGGTCTTCAAAATGACGACATAACGTTTAAGGCTTTGGCACTTATAATCAGGTAGAAACAAATATTTTCCGACGGCAACAAAATGTTTTATGTTATTTTAAAATTTCCTAGATATAAGTTTGAGACATTCATTCATCATAAATAATTCCCAAATTGAGACGCTGTAGGTTAAACTGTTTCCCTTGAAAGATATACGAAAATAAAAACTGCTTTGTCTATTTTTCCCGTCTGAAGCGCGCAGAGTTCACATCCAAAAATTGTATTCTTGATTCCTCAAAAATCTTAATTTGATCGTACTATCTCATCATAACTAACATAATACTAGAAGAAAACATTTCATAAAAATTATTGACTGCACAATATCAATTTTAGTCCAGTCGTTAAGATACTTTGTTTCAAGTAAGTAACTGGGGTACATCTTCCTCATCACTGACCTGGAGGGTTTAGAAATGACAAACGCTGAAAAAGTTCCAAAAAGTAAAGTGGTGGTAACTGCAAATTTTAGCACAGTTAGTTTCTCCATGGTCAGTGTAGATGAATGATAGAAAAGCGTTAGTGTATAAAGAAAATTTTAAGAAATTAAATTATATAGATAGTGAGCGACGCGTTGGAAGAGCCGGCAGAGGAAGGGAGGAAATCACCGACGACGAAGAAGTAAACAGAGCTATGTGATTAAGCTACTAGTTTGGCAGCTTAAAAATACTAAACCAAAACAAAGTGTGGGTTACTATTGTAAAAAATGTTTTGCGCTTTCAATCACAATTAATAAACAGGTGAAATGTTTTTGGTTTAGCATGTAACACATGATTGACACAATAAATTCATAGTTGAATAAATTGTCCATCTTTTATTATTTCTTTTCCTTCCTCTAAAATTCCAAATTCATCCGGTATTTTGAAAACACCCAAGCTTCTTCATGTCACTCACCACGTTGAGTTGGTTAGTTTATGGAGTGCGTCACTGTGCCAGGGCAGTTCGCCTCTCCGCGGGGTCTCCCTAACCTTGTTTTGACCACTCCCAACACATTTGGGCTTGAGTACCATCGCCCTGGGGAGGGTTAAACTAGTTACTGCTCTTAGATTAACTAAACCCTTTTCTTTCCATATTGAGAAATATATAAGTGATGAAAAAAACAGAAAATGTATTTCTAATAAAGAATAAAGTATGCTGTACAATACTTCACATCAGCAAGCAGCACGACACACGGCAAGGCCGAGGCCGCGCAATACACCTACTTGGATAAAATGTATAAACTAAGTTGATTTGTGATTTCCCTTTAATGCCCTAATGTCTGATGATAATTTATGCTGTCCTTTTTATTTATTTTTTTATGGCCACAAATAATTATTTTTGATTTTGAGTACTAATCGACTTTTTCGAACTGCAGTCATTCCCTTGATGACATGCTTGCGGTTGTGCAGATGTGTCTGACAACATTGCAACTAGGAAGTTTTAAGGGGAAAACAAAGTAACCATTGCTTTACAAACATATGTGTAACACTGTCTTGTGTGTACATTTCGTGTCACTCGAAAATTCGATATGTTCCACGGACTGATCGTCCGGTAAGATGTTGTAGTTTTGGGTTACTCTTTATTGTGATTGAACTCGGTTCATACACTTTTAAAAATTGGTTAATCAGAAGCTGTGTGCAGCAGTTTCCAAATTTGGTTAGCAGTTGTTACCTATCTAGTACTGGAACTCTGTTCTGGAACTCTATTACCGAATCCATTGGACAGCTGCCTGTGGAAACTACCCAAAATATAACAAATAAGTATTTGTGATAAGAGCCCGAAAAGAGGACGGTGTCGGCGGTATAAGGCCGCAGTTTGAGTCTAAAAAAGTTTAAAGGTTAATGTAAAGAAGAAGAGTTGCTGACTGTGACGTACTTTCATGGATACAAGCTGGTGGTACTGGTAGTAAATTATGAGTTATTACTTATTTTCTTATTTTTTTTTTGTTTTGTTTGTCATTAGTTGTTTAATCTTTGAATCGAAGGTAGTGTTTCAATCTCGTATCAAGCACCCAAGCACAACAAGTAATGAAGTCTCAAACATAATGTGTACATGTTGTTGGCTCCAGTGATTTCACTAGTGTTTTCAATTCTAACATTTTCAGCATACCCTTTTTCCCAAGATGAGTTGTTCTATTCATCTTGCCTCTTTCCTTCAAAGAAGCGAGCGTGCCGAGACTAAAACATGTTGAACTTATCGCCTGAAACCAAAACCTCACCAGACTATTTCCTTGGGGTGAAATGTCGCGGCTTCCGCAGTGAGATTGCGAAATATCCGTCGCAGCGATTAGTGGGCGATTAGCAGCCGCGGAATCAAATCAGCGCCGGATCTCATCTTGCCTGGCCAACTCGATTATTCGCATTTAAAGACGTGTGATTGCTTGTTTATCAGTTGTTAAGTTCATTGTACCTAAATAGTTATTTTCCTAAATGAAATGAAGTTTCCTTTTGGATCTTCGAATGCAAAGTGAAATTTTGATTTATAAACATATCTGTACAAAACACAATGCATAAAACATTGTAAATTGTTCGTTGTTTCTTGATTCTGTAGTATAAATTATAAAATGAACATCCGCCATTTAAAAAACAAATCATTCAGCACTCGTAACGGCCGAGAAATCACATTTTCCAATCGACCTTGTTTTTAGCTTCGGATCTTAGTTCATGTTTGGCAAATTAATATTTTAGCAAATATTATGAATTTCTATGAAATGCCTGCATTAAGGCTCAGTCGTGGTGTAGCCACTTCAGCCTTACAAGAAAATAGCCTTAATTTATTACATTTGACATTACAAACAGCTCCACTCCTTGTGTTCTGTAAAAATCAGCTGAGCAATGAAATAGACCAAGAGCTAGGACACATTTTATTTACCCGAGTTTACCATGATCTTCGTTATGTTCTTAAGTAAACCCATAATCTTGAGACTCCAAAAAGGCAATTCTTAAGGTTGGTGAGTGGTGGGTGTCCGAGTAATGACGTCATCAATATGGCTGCCGCGCAAAAGTGTAACACTTTACTAAAACGATCGTAACTTTGCAACAGAGTAACGTAGAGCAATGATCTTTTTTTTAAATTGTTGGTAATAAAATTGCCTTTATTTTATGTCATGTCAATATATATCGTAAGTCTAACGGTTTTCCATATATGTAACCTAAACTTTACTTTTTGTGAATTTTTAGTATAAAAGTAAATGTTTAATGCTCAATAACTCCTGAACTGTGACGAAATAGACAAAATATATAAGAATAAAAAAGGTAGATTATGTTATAAGGGTTTTGAAAATACCATTTATGTGGGCTTTTGATGGTGGCTTGTACGATAAATATGTTAATGTTTAACATTCAACAAATTTATTTTGCCCTGCAACTTCTGTATACATTGTGCAGTAAAATTAAGTGATTAAATAGGTAGAGGGAAATAATTGAAACAAAAATTATTCTTGTTGTAAATGGTAGGTAATATGCTCCTAATCGGCATACATCCGTAATGTCGCGGGAAACCCCTCAAAATCACGTTTAAAAATGGCGGCTTTCCCCGCCATAAAAAATTCTTGAAAATAGTCTGTCGACTGCATTTTTTGTCAATTTTTTTCAAGATATTGACTTTGGACTACCACCAACTATTGTTGGGTGATTGGTTCTTAATTTTGACAGGGTACTCATTTTTGGCCGCCATCTTGGATCCGCCATATTGGATATAAATTATTTTTTTTCAACTAAAGATGGTGTTGTGACACATCATTATAGACTAGATTTTTACCCTGAACTCAATGCTGAAATCCGTTTATAAAAATCTCGATTCGTTAAAAAGGTGTGCTCAAAAAACGGCACATAATATACAACCCTATTTTAAAAAATCAGCCCTATGCATTTCTTATGGACATTCCGTGCTTTGAATATTATTTTTGATTATTTATCTCATATCTCCAGTTCTAAATAATATATGCCGCATGTATTAGTCTTAAAATATTCAGTGATTTGATGGCTTTCATGTGAGTTATTGATCAATAAAATCGGACAAGTGTTGGACGAGCTATATTAATGCTTAAAGCAACTAGACAATTAATATTTTCAAAATTGGTTTTTTGTTGAAGATTTTTAGTGCAGGTTCTAAATGGGTCACAACATTCGTTCTGGTCTCAAATTACTCAGTAAATTATAGGCTTTCATATAAGATATCACTCATCAAAATCGGACTTACTTAATTTGAGTTATGAACCTTCATTCCTAATAAAATCTGTTTACTTTCTTAAACTGAAAATAATTAATGACTCATACATAGAAATCTAACAGAGACTCATGAAGGTTTTAGGTCTTAATTAACTCAGTATATTATTGGCTTTCATTTAAGCTTTTATTTATTTAAATCGGTTTAGATTGACGTGAGGTATGGACCTCCAACTAATCTAAAAGTTCAATTTTCAAAAATTTCATAATTATTTAAAGATTTATATCCCCAGCCCCAACCATGGACCTACAGGTTAGAATGGTTTTAAGACAACTGGTGAAATATCAGCTTTCATTTAAGCTATAAATGATGAAAATCAGATAAAATTAGGATAAAGTATAAATCTTAAACCGAAAATAAATTTTGAAAAAAATCATTTTCAAGCTGCTTTTTGCCTTATAGCTCAACCAACATTCGTCCAATTTTAATGATCAGTACCTCACATAAAAGCTGTTAAATCACTGAGTATTTTAAGACCAAAACATGCAGCATATATTATTTAGAACTGGAGATATGAGATAAATAATGAAAAATAATATTCAAAGCACGGAATGTCCATAAGAAATGTATAGGGCTGATTTTTTTTTGAATAGGGTTGTATATGTATATTATGTGCCGTTTTTTGAGCACACCTTTTTAACGAATCAAGATTTTTTCAAACAGATACCAGCATTGAGTTCAGGGTGAAAATCTAATCTATAATGATGTGTCACAACACCATCTTTAGATGAAAAAAAAATAATTTATATCCAATATGGCGGATCCAAGATGGCGGCCAAAAATGAGTACCCTGTCAAAATTAAGAACCAATCCCCCAACAATAGTTGGTGGAAGTCCAAAGTCAATATCTTGAAAAAAAATGACAAAAAATGCAGTCGACAGACTATTTTCAAGATTTTTTATGGCGGGAAAAGCCGCCATTTTTAAACGTGATTTTGAGGGGTTTCCCGCGACATTACGGATGTATGCCGATTAGGAGCATATTACCTACCATTTACAACAAGAATAATTTTTGTTTCAATTATTTCTACCTCCACCTACTTTATCACTTAATTTTACTGCACAATGTATACAGAAGTTGCAGGGCAAAATAAATTTGTTGAATGTTAAACATTAACACATTTATCGTACAAGCCACCATCAAAAGCCCACATAAATGGTATTTTCAAAACCCTTATAACATAATCTACCTTTTTTATTCTTATATATTTTGTCTATTTCTTCACAGTTAAGGAGTTATTGGGCCTTAAACATTTACTTTTATACTAAAAATTCACAAAAAGTAAAGTTTAGGTTAAATATCAGGAAAACCGTTAGACTTACGATATATATTGACATGACATAAAATAAAGGCAATTTTATTACCAACAATTTAAAAAAAAGATCATTGCTCTACGCTACTCTGTTGCAAAGTTACGTTCGTTTTAGTAAAGTGTTACACTTTTGCGCGACAGCCATATTGATGACGTCATTACTCGGACACCCACCACTCACCAACCTTAAGAATTGCAATTCTGAAGACTATATGTTACGACTAACCCTAAATTAACAACAAATTTGATGGTAAATTTGGGGTAAATAAAAGTGGTCTATCTCTTGGTCTAAAACAGACGAATAAATATCTTAAAATTACTTCAATAGCAATATGGTTTCGTAGTCTAGTGCTTAGGTTAATACGAGTTCAAATCTTAGCTACAATGGATATATTTGATATGTTTTTTATGTTATTTTTTGATTTAGATTCAAGTTATGTTTATAGTTTTGGTCGGTTTAAAATAAAATATATTTTATTCTTTTTTTTAATTTTTGAATACGAAATTCTAATCGAATTTTTTGAAATAAATAAATTTCATATTATTTAGTTTTAGCCTATGGGAGAGTATTTCCACAACTCTCTGCGGAGTTAGGTTAGGTTAGTATAATTTACTATGATTTTCAGCCAATAAAAAATACATAAAATACATAAAAAATACTAGATGATAATCTTTTTGTACGAGGTGAATGTGCTATTATCTGTTAGAAAAGGGTTCAACTAACTCCAACATGTAGAGGAGCGGAGTTGTCTGTAACGTCAAGTATTTACTACACAGTACATGGAAATTTCTGAAAACCTTCACGAAACATCTCTCTTAAAAAAATAGAGTGAAGGTGGAGTACGTGTTTTGAACGATCCTAAACATTATGAACACCTATTTAAAACGTCTTGTTTGGATTATCTCTTGGGTTGTAAAATGTTTAACAGAAGTCTAATCTTAAAAATAAACTTTATACTATTTTTAATCATATTATATTGAAGAGGGTTAATATTGTAAAAGTTTTATGTTCAAGCTGAGAGCCGAAAGGTAGGCCTAAGTGCTTGGCCAAATTAAGAAAAATTGAGTGAAAATAAAAAGTAATTAAGTTTACAAGCAGTCAGATGTTATTTCTGGGAAACTCATACAACGTTCAAGAGACAGAGATTATAAAAAAATATATTCTTAACTTTTTAACTTAAAAAAAATACATCCTTACTTCTCTTCACAAACTGCTCGCAATCGAGGCTCGCAGCATTGTTTTACTAGTATATAAAACAAGACGGGACCTCGAAACAACAAATTCACACTTGTTTTCTACCTTTTCTACAAATTTTCACTTGCTACTATATATACCTAGGAGTCAAAACAAACCTACCTAGGATCTATGAAACAAATATTATTTTTCCACTTGAGTATTAGACAAAATAAATTATTTTAGGCTGTATTTTACCGCCCTTTTAAGCAAGATGATTTTCGTCGGTTGGACTACTTGCATTGAGCCCACGTCGCGAGATGTGAGGGGAAGGAAATAGCTTGTTTGGGATGATTCTTTCATCCCTCTTCAGCCGCAGCCCCACTGACACTGTCTCGATCGATCTGCGACCTGCTTTGATATGTCGATATGAAACATCCGACTCCTGCGATACGATACTTGGGTTGCCTTACTGAAAAATAACGGGGATAGCCCAACTGCGCGCAGTCGTCAGATTTTGGACGAGGAATAGTTTTATGGCCCCCGAAGAGTCCAGTTCAACTGCGCGCGGTGGTCACTTTTAGGGTATAGTCCAACTGCGCGCTATTAGATTTTTTCGATTTTTTTGTAAATAGAAGTTTAGGTTCACGATGGTTAATTTGATGTAAATGTATATTGATATGATTTTATAACTATTATTTTTTGTTAACAATTGCCAATGTTGGCTCACTTGACCTGAAATTATGAGCATCTTGTACGTTCTTATTAAATAAGAAGTCAATGTTAAAGTCTGAAGTTTTATTAATATTCCTACTAGCAGCCCGCGTCACTTCGTGACTTATAAAAACGGCTTGGTAAAATAGGCTTTACTTTCATGTTGATTTTATATATGGAGTATTGCAGCGTAAAATACCTTACTGTGATGAACTGTGTCCTACTAATTTTTTATGTCAAAGCACTTGAATTAAATTGCCAGTAATTAAACTTCTCATCGGGGCAAACTTTTAAAAATAACTTATTACTTTATACTAAAAACTTCAATATGGGTAAGAAATTCCTCACTGAATTTGAGAAGTTGATTTATTTCATATGGATCTTCATTGCTTGGCGCATCTTCATGTCTCATTCTACGTTGTCATTCTACACAACATCTACGCGTCAGTTTATTGCATTCATCTTTGTTGCAGGTCTTAACAACAATCGGCAAGAAGATGGACAAACTACTGATTTACTGATGAACTAATCTCTAAATAGCATTTATAAAATTGACATTCGCCGTAAAAGCAAATTATTCAACAACGGGCAAAGAATTAAATTTTCAAACATACACTCTTTTTGTTTTGCGTCTTAAATACATATTTGGCAAATTTTTACCTAAGCAAATAACATAACTTTCTAGTACCTGGTGAACCGAGCCTTGTTCGGTGTTATTTCATGTTACCAGTTCATCCAGTTACTATAAAATATTTCAATGTCATAAAATTGATAAATCAAAACCTTTTTTACTGCTCCATGGACTCTTCATCCCATTTGCTGTATTTTCCCTTGACGGCTATAGATTCCAAACAGCTGTTATGATTATTTCATTTGTTTACACTTTCCTTGTTTATTTTCGTTGCTATCACGGCAACCCATAAGGCCAATGTTAAAATTTTACAACTTTAAAATTCGATTTATTAAGTTATTAGATTTTCTCTGGCCAAGTAATCTGCATAAAAGACGTTTTTGAGTCATAAATTACTTATTTCCAGACTTTGAAGGAAATCCTCGGAGCCGTTTTTGAGATCGTTGTGCAAGCAAGAAAGCAAGCAAGCAAGCAAGCATACAAGAACGGACGATAACATTGCTCATATAAGAGTATAGGATGAAAAGCCTTAATTAATTTAGGCATATAGTTTTTGGTACATTTCGAAATCGAGTAAAATAGGTAGGCTAACACTTTAATATCCTCCCACTCCAAGTAGATTTACAAAATATAGGTTTTAAATTTATAATGTGTTTTAAAACTTGAATTATTTAGGTTAACATTAAACTAATATTGCCATTTTAAAGCTCAAAACGTTGAAACATGCATCAATGTGTTGAAACGTGAATCAATGTGTTTCACTGTCAATAGTTTGTTATAAAATCCCATCTCCAGAGTACCTCCTATTGACTTATGTTCCTTTTAATGTTTTCTTTTTAAGAAAAGAAATACAGTAAATTAAGATGATCACAGATTGTTGGTCTTAGTTTCAAAATGGCAAATACTCTTCCTTAGTTTCTGTTGTCTTAAAAAATATCAGTACTTTAAGAAATCATAATCATAATGTCAAAGACATTTGCTTGCCCTATGGTATATCTCTGGAACCATTTCAAATCTTGATCATCTGTTTTGTTAAAAGCAAATGTGAATTTGAAAAAGTTCACAGGTTCTACCATAGATAGTAGCACTTTCGCTGGAATTTCAAAAGCCTCCTGTGTAAAGGTTTTTCATGTGATATTTTCCAAACCCGCAAAAGGAACATCTAGAGAGTAATAGCTTTAATTTAATACCAAATATGTGTAGAAAAATTAATTTCTAGGGGTCGATTTGCTCTGTACAAAATCCCAGAAATTTTTTAAATAATATAGAATAGATAGATAGATTTAATTTGTTATTGCAACTCATAAAAACATATAAGTATTTTAACCTATCTCTGCCAATTTGAGATGCGTATACAGAGATTACAACAAATTTGTTATAGCAGTGTGTGGTTGTTTAAAAAACTAACATTTTTGAACTCGCTACTAAAGTCTATAAGCAAGCTCACAAACCCAGTACTAATATGAATGATTATGTATTGTAGACTTTGGAATATATAAAATCATAGTCACTCTTTCTCATGGACTTTTTTTAACTTCTTACATAGTGGCATTTAAGCTTCATCTCCTGTTTTGAGTATACCTTTTAGGTTTTTGTCAGATTAATTTATATTTGCCTTAACCGTTTTATCTATAAATAAATTTTACTAAAGAGGATTTTCATTGAAGACTCGCCAAAATATAGATACGCGGTATTATTTTTTGGCAACACTTCAATGGAATATTATTCAAGATAAAATGAAAAATAAGTATTCTCTTTTGTACTGGTTAACTTTATTTTATTAGTTACTGTGGTTTTGAACAGTTTTAAATTATATATATTTATAACAATTTCAAACATCAAATTCTAACCCTCAGCCGTCAGGGCTGTGAGAGCCAAAACTGACCACCGTGCGCAGTTGGGCATGTGCTGCGAGGGACCCGAAGTGACCACCGCGCGCAGTTGGACAGTCGGTTTTGACAGATTTCTGACCACCGCGCGCAGTTGGGATACGCCCAAAATAACAGTTTACTGTCTTAGTGTTGATGATAAGGTGTTCGAAAATAAATTATAGAAATTTTTCGAGTAATTTCAATAACTTGTTTAATAAAGAGAGCTACTTTGGTTACACTCGGGTGTCCACAAAAGAATAGTACAATTTCAATCTTAAACCAGACTGTGACTTCTCAAAATTATGTACTTTGGCTATGTCGGTTGCATCGAACACTTTTTAATTACTCGTTTTACTAATTATTGC
Organism: Flexamia atlantica; assembly: GCA_035578135.1. Taxonomy (NCBI): domain Eukaryota; kingdom Metazoa; phylum Arthropoda; class Insecta; order Hemiptera; family Cicadellidae; genus Flexamia; species Flexamia atlantica. Next base: position 39,132,486 of record JAQJVK010000001.1, read on the forward strand.
TGCCCGGGTTTCACCTGAAACGATAATTTTATCCAAAAATAAAAAATGCACTACTAGAACCCACGCCGCCTGGTGTTTGTAATATATGCTTGCTCGCACAGGGGATGAGCATAATCTACTTCAGATAGGATATCTGCTTCAGCGATGAAGAGACTTTCCACTTCTGCGATTAAGTAAACAGACGTAGGCCTAACTGTAATATGGATGACATATTATATTCTTGCAAACACAAATGCTCGGTGTGGAATCATGCGCAGCTGAGTTAAGGGATCTTAAATAAATATTTCAAGTCAATATTACTAGGATAATCAAACGAAGACATGGCTCTGCCATTTCACGAATTCGTAACATTCCAAGGCTGTCAAAAAAGTAGGCTCATCTCTTGTGCGAGCGAGCATACTACTAGTATCTGTTGCAAATACCAGACGGCGGGCAGCGTGGTTTGGCTTTGGGTGTTAGTTGTGTTTTTTTAATACAATATCGATTTAGGTGAAACCTCGGAAACAATGATTAGTAAAACTAAACCAAAGCGATCGATACATCCAACACACTTTGAACATCATATGTTAAGATGTAACAGTTTGGTTTAAATTTGAAATTGCACTAATCTTTTGTGGACAACCGCGGTAGCGAGTCATAGACCCCATAGTTTGGAGTTATGCACCAATATGTATATTTGACTAGTAATTTTTTTCAGTTGTTCATGCATCCCAATTTTGAGGTCAAAGAGTAGAGATTAAGACTTCTTCGGTATATAAACACCTTTTATCTCGGTTATCAAATTTTTAATTAACATAAAAATTGTTAAAAAACACAAAAGAAGTTCATAAGAACCTAAAGGTCATGAACAGGTATGTAAAGGGTTGTTGTGGTTTAATTAAAGGAATGCAAAAAGCACAAATTACTCTTGAAATGAAGTGCATTCAAACCTAGGCGTAAGCTTAAATTATACGATTAATAATAGCCATTGTCCTTCCCTTTTGGAGGTAAAAGTTATGTTCACTAAAACTAAGTGTTATGCAAAAGTTAACTGGATTTTAACGGTCTTGCTCTAGCACAATTAATTGCTGTTGTCAAACATACTGTTATAACATTTTACACTGTCATGATATTGAGGAAAATCCATTCAATCAAAGAAGAGGATGTTCTTTATCCATGTTGAAATATTTGATATAGGTGTTTAAAAATCCCCTGCGTATTCAGATTCACAGTAACGATGTTATTCTGTGACTCTTTACTTCGTACTGCGCCTTGAGGATGGACTATTAAAATAATACATTAAATTAAAAAATGAAAATATTTATTCCTCAAAATATAACTGATAAGGCAATAATAAGGCTACAATTAATATTTAAGGTTTTTAAATCAACAAAATAATTATGAAAACACCCACATGGGCGTCAAAGTCTTTGCGTGAGCTCAGTGCTTAAGGGGAAAAGTATATGAGTAAAACTCTTAAAAAATAATATTAAAGTTTTCCTTTTTAGTTCCCTTCAGTCCATTGGCTGTATTAAATAATCTTGAACATGGAATTATATACAAGGTAAATTGATACTATACATTGCTAATTTATCAGTATTCTTTTAGTAAAGATACTTTTTGCTTTTACATATTTTACAGGGTTTCTTATCAGACCATTGGATTTGAGCCATAATGTAACAGCAACCCTAATGAGATTTTAAGTTATAAAAATGATTCAAGAAAACTTTTTGAACCTCTACAAACTGTCTTAACATATATTTTTCATCTATATATTTTAATATTGATACAACTATAATCATTATATGAAGATATAACTATTGATTTTCATCGTTTATGCTGTCATCAAAAGATTAGTGTATTAAAAATGTTCACTTAGTTCTTGAGTCATTTTTATGTATTGATCACAAGTATTAAGTAATAGTAAAATATCTCTTATGTGGGTAAATCTTAAAAAGGCTGTATTTCTTCTGTCCTCAGGGTGAACTTGCTAGGTTGCTGAAGCTACTGGTCTTGGTTACTTATGTTATGGCATATCTCTACCGACTATATATATCCATTTATGTATCCATTGCTCTGTAGGTGGGAGTCGAGTACCCCGCCCAACTGCCCAGCACGTCCCCAGCTGCCGCCCCCACCGCCCCCGCCGTCCCCGCCGTCCCCGCCGCCGCCCCCGCCAACCTCGCCTACACCCCCGACAAGAGCCCGCAATGTACAGGTAACCAGCAGCACTAACACCACTAAGGAATGCATATGTAGTTTAATCTTCATAATAATTCAAAAGATTAATATAAAATCTGCATATTTTTGTAATTTTTTTACAGCCTGTGTGCGACCTAAGAATTGAATTTCTAAGTAGATTTCGATTTAATCTGCTAGTTTTTATTAGTGTTAAACAAAAACATATTTTTTTCATAACATTTTAATTCTTAATCACTTAATCACTTTAATAAGACAGGTACCTCGTGGAGGACGTTACCCTGAATATGAGTGAAGGATGAGTGTGATGATCGTGATGATAGTGGCGCGATCTTGTAGCCTTGTTACTGACTAAGGTTGGCATGTTCCTTAGACAGGATTGTTAATTAATAGCCCAACAACCAATGGCAGGTGGCTCCAGAAACAACCCTTCAAATATATTTCAAAAATATATTCTGCGGATATATTGATTTGCGCTTCGTAAGAATCAATATGAAAGAAAAAAATATAGGCCTAATGTAGCTCAATTATGCGTGATCATAAACCTAAAGCAGATGTATTTAATAAAAACTCTTTTAAAACCAACTTCGGGAACTATGAATTTTTTTATACACGAATAGTTTTTTATTGTAACCATTGAGATAGAATATAAATTTTAATGGGCATTATTTCAAGTTTACTGATACAGCAAAGAGAAAGGAGCCCTTTTTCAGAGGAAGACTCATTTTGTATTGCTGATGAATTGAGTTTATTTAGTAATTTATGGTATAAAAATGCGATCAGTTGAGGTGTAGTACGCGTCCAAGTCGAGTCCGTGAGCAGAAGCCGGTCGTTACCGTGTTGAACGAGCGCTCCATCATCTGAAAAAAGCGAGTTTATACAAAAACATATGTGATGATAATTCATACTACAAGGTTTCCTGAAATATCGTTTGTTATAAAACAATTGCAAAGTATTCACATTTGTATTTTGTGAAATTAATTTATAATTTGATGGAGCAAATGATTTCTTTTCCAGGATTTTAAGTTATAAACTATCTTTAAATATACAGTTTAAAGTCTATCTAATTAACAAATTTTATATTATAACATTATAATAAATAGAAAATGACTAGTTAAGCTAAATTAAGTTTACTAATAGATTTTTTACCACGTAAAATCTGTTTAAATACCCTATTAAATTAGGTTTAACGTCACGTAAAAAGGAAACAAAGTTATTAAATGAACATGGACGCATGGTAACTCATATCAAATAGACCTAAGCACATTAACCCTATTTATACTGATTATATTAATTGATAGCCTAAAAAAAGCAATCAACCGCCCATTATGCTTCTCATTTCGTCGGACAGACATTTTGTGTCCTAGTAAAGTAATTAATGGTATCAGAAATCTGACATATACTTTTTCTCTTTTTTCATGATTTACTTTTCTAACTTTGTGGCTTACATTACTGAACGTGAATTTTTACAACCATGTAAATTGTGCCATTTAATAAGGCGTCGAAAGTTTCGCAAACTATTAAATTTAAAAGTAAATAGTGAGACCTGTTTGCAAAAAAACATAGATATTTTGAATTTTGAAGTATACGTACCCGCATAAAATCTTATTTTATTTACATATTTTATACCCTTGATAATATTGAGAAATTGAGTGTAAACCAAGATTTATCAAAATCGGTTGATAAATAAGGAAAAAATAAGGATTTGAAACAATCATAATAAAAATAAAATTAGACAACGTTCCTGACGTACCTACTCCGTTTATCGCCATACAAAAACATCTTTAACGTATGCTCAAAATTCAAGTATGGGTTTCTTTTATTATCCTAAGCAAAAATTAATAGTTGCAAGTTGATGCACGTTGAAAATTAAATTTTTGAAAATATTGGAAATTTTTATTTTCGTCGGTTGAATCCACATTATTTTCTTACTCTTCACGATCATGTGATATCATTTTGTTTAACAACCTAAATATTATTACCCATGAAATTTTCATGGAAATCGTTAATGCCATTTGAAGAAATTATAGAATTTTTGGCGTATTTAAGGGTTAAAAATACCCCTAAAATCATGAATTAAAATACCTGAAAAAATACTAAATATATATGTTATATTTAGATATCTACACACGAAATTGAATCAAAATTGGACGATTTGTGACGACCCTAACTCTGTTGATATCCATGCAGCTGCACATTCACACATCTACAACTCACACACATACATCACTCCAAGAAACATTTTTTTATTAAAAAAGAACTAAAATGATTATTTTTACTATAAGCACTCGATTTTAAAATTATTGTCGAACTCAATATTTTCTCCATGTAGGCTACTCTACTATTTTTACGGGGGAGAAAGTCAAAAGATATAATAAAACAGACACATTTAAGTTAAGAAAATATTAAAATTTAACAAACAAACAAAAATATTTCAAAACATTTTTGAGCAAGTATTTTTTGCCGCGAATTTAATTATTTTTACCGGTTAAAATGCGTATGGGTGGCAGAAATTTAATTTTAGATTTTAGACTCCAGTGTTTGTAAGTATTGAAAACTGTAAACCAAACAAAAAGCCTTCATTTGGTTTTTCATTGCTAATTAAGTTAAAGTAATAACAATAATCGTGTAAATGATTAATTAAAAATTAAATCTGTCTAGTACATTGAAATTATTATGGAAAAATAGGTGCATGTAATCTTTTGTAATTATTTTGTTTATGACTATTGTGGCAGTGAAATAGGTAGAGTACTGAACATGAATTGTTTATTATTACGGACAATATTTCCATTTTCTTTGACTAAAACCTGGATGGATCTATGCCTAGCGAAACATCATATTTGCATCATATGAAAGTAATATTTGTACCTGATGAGAGGGTCTAGTAGTAGCCGACGACGGCCATGTTGACGTTGGTCCTCTCCTTGCCCATGATAATGCAGTAGTCTGATGTTTCGTTGACGGAAATATCTGATACAGTGACAGACAGCCGAGCCTTATATACTGACCCGCCGCCTCCGCCGACCAATCCGCGCCCGGCGTCACCTCGGCTGATCAGACCGCACTTTAATCAGTCTCGCGAGGTCATGATACATTACACTGTATCAATTTTTACTTCGGTGATAAGTGAATAAAAAATCAAACAAATGAACTACTCGTTAAATCATCAAATTTAAATTGGTGCTACTCTAACGTGCTTTTGACTGTTTGGTACGAAGGCTTCAATATAATATTTTCTATGGATAAACAAAAGCCAAATACGATTTATTGACTGACTGAAAGTATTGATTGATTGAGTCATTACAGTTCCTCTAAAACTATAAGGCTTTGTACTAAGGAACTTGGGACAAATATTCTTTATAGGCTATATAGATATATACTAAGAAATATTATTTAAATAATTGCTAAAAAACTGTCTTAAGGCTTACAATGTTTAAATCGTTTATTCATGCAAATTGATACAATCACATAGCATCCAATAACTTTAACATGCAAAAAATCTGTTTATGACAATGAAATATAATTTAAATATTAAAGACATATACAGCAAATACGATTACAATTTTTAAATACAAAATAGATGCCCTAAATAATAATAAAAAAAAACACATCTGACAGCATAAAATCTCCAGGCTAAGCGAGAAGTTTTAAACAATAGGATTCATTTAAAGGTCTAAACCTTTTTTAAAGCTCTTGCCTTCATTTTAAATTTTGGTTCTGACTCATGCAAAAGATAAAAGATTTTAAAAAGATTACTTGAATAAGAAAATTAATTCCTAGCCAAATCTTTATCGTAGTTTGAAAAAATGTTATCTTTAAATATTGAACCTCTTGTTGGCGAGACGCATCCGTTGTGCACCAAGTACAACGACGATTCAAGTAGACACCAAAATCAATGTTCTAGAATGTGAGGGGTTATCTGTGACACCTGGTTTACCGCCCGACTCGCAGCTCTCTCTATAATATACTACATAAATATTTACCATATTATTTTTAAATTAATTTTTTTCATGTATATATTGATAAGAGTTAAACTATTGCAATATTGGTGATGTCCAGGCTGTTACATACATTTTGCACTGGTTTTGGAAGGGTTTTTAGTTTTAAAATGATAATAGTTTAAGAGAGACGGAGTATTTTGTAGTATTTTTTTACCAAAACGGTACTTTGGTATTATACTATTATACGGATGCCACTATTTTTAGAGAGAAAACCAAACAAGGAATAAAAAAACATTTATTTTTTTAGTAGTGTATATATATATTTTTTTTTATATTTTTAAACGTAATTAGTACCTTTAAAAAAAGGAAGGGAAAAACATAATGCGAAGGCCCAAACAATTCACTTGTTGCCATATCAACTTAAGTTGTTTGTGATATCTGTTGATAGTTTTATTAAGAAGGCCTAAGAAAAATAAGTTTAATAAATATTGATGAAAGTATTTATAGGCTATATTTTTTATTTAGTTCTTTGTTACAGGCGATAATAGTTTCTACGACCTCAGACCATCGCAAGACACATGGCTTCAGGAAGGTAAGAACATTGTAAAACAATATAGTTAATCGTCATTTTGTAAGAACTATCCATTATTATAACACATACTTCATACCTTATGCTAAACATTTTATAGTGAGAGCTTTTCAAACCTGATGATTATCTATTAATTCTATTCGATAGGAATAAAAATTCATAAACGTGCAAATATAAATATTATGTTAAATACTTTTACTACCTAACTCCATTCCTCATCTTTTATAAGTTTATTAAAATCATTGCTGGATGCGGAAAAACTAAGATTTTGATATTATCATTGAGCACTGAATCATGTGCATGCGAATTCATAATGATTTCAAATTATTAAAGGATTTTTGAACTTATTCAAGATTTTAAAGCCAACAAAATTCAATGCAAAAGTTTTAAGTTGTTTTACCATGATTTTTTAAACTCTGAGAGTGCACGTGAGGGAAGGACAATTTTTTTAAGGGAAGGAAGTATGTACTAAGCCATTAAATGTATCTATCAATCGATCTATTGGAATCCAACCGTAAAAAATTAAACAGAGGAGATAAAATTTGTCAAGTAAGTTTTCAAATCTCATACCCTACATAAACACTCCAAACCTAACACTTATTTTGAGACACATTTCTGTTAACGACGGGTAAAAATCGTGAAATAGTATTTAGTTTTCATTTCCATTGTGTCGTCAGAGAATTTCAGAGAATTTTCTTTGAAATCATTAAAAAAAGCTTTAGATGGAACTCTTTGTTTCTGCTTAGTGTCCCTGTAATGCACTAGATGTTTCAGGTGCGCCTACGAGGCAATCGGCAGAGGACAGTGGCAATATGTGCAGGAATTCCAAAACATCTCTAACTCAGGTCAGAGTGGTAATCATAAACGTTTGTGTTCGGATGTTTCAGGTAGCAGCTGTGAGACGGATGATAGCGAGCAGTATGTTCCGGACTTCCAAAACACCTCTAGCTCAGGTGAGAGTGGAGGTAAGTTTGTTTATGGCATGATAGTCATGACTTAATCCCGCTATGTCCTCCTGGAGCACAGAGCCTCAACTGTTCTCCTCCACCTGACCCTGTTGTTTGCCTCCCTCTTTATCCCTTCTCAAATCTTTCCTTTCTCCTTCAGCTCTTTAACCAACTATCCATTACTCCACGTATTTCTTGGCCTTCCCACTCTCCCGCTTCCTGCGGGGTTCCCCTCTAGAGCCTCCCTAGATACGTATCCATTTTCCTTTCGCTAGGTGTGCTCTACCCATCTCCATTTTCTTCTTTTTATTTACACCTCAACTGGCTTTTAATTTGAGGGACGCCAACAGCTCTTCATTGGTTAGGTTTCAGACCATCTTATTCTTAAAATACTCCTTAGGCACTTATTTACGCAGGTTTGTAGATTACCAACTATCACCTTACTAAGTTTCCTGGTTTCACAACCATACAGCAGCACACTCTTCACATTCATACTGAAGATTCTTAATTTGTTTTTTACTGAGAGATATTTGTTCTCCATATTTTGTTTAGACCACTGAATGCTCCAAGTGCTTTATTTATTCTTCTCTTTGCATCACTTTGCGACCCTTCATTTTAATCTATAAATCAAGCTAAATACAAAATCGTTTCCATTGCTTTAACCTCTTCATTATCAAACATAATTGTACCTCGAGCTTTATCACTTACCTTCATGTACGTTGTTTTTCCTTTGTTGATTTTTAGACCAGCTTTTGAGGCCTCTTTTCTTTCTGTTTTTTCCGTAACTGCTGCCTTGTTGTGGATACCAAACAAACATCATCTGCAAACTCCAAATCTTCCCTCTGCTCAACAATCTTCAAGGTAATCCCTGACCTTCGTTTAGTGTTTTCTTCATTATATGGTCTATTGTTATCAAGAACAATGTACCTGACAGTAAAGAGCCCTGCTTTACCCCATTTTGCATTTGAACCCTTGGTCGAACCCCACTGACTGTTAGTCATGATTTGTGTATATTATATCTAAACAAGACTGAATGTTTCTTAAGTTAAAAGAAGTGATAATAATTGCTAAACATAAAAAAATTGGGTCTTTTGCTTTTTTAGAGCCAGGATGGGCTCTCTATTGAGAGATGTTAACATATACACATTTTGAGGTAAATTCGCAAGCAAATATTAAAGTTTTCATAAAAACTTAAAAGCAAAATAAAAAAATATAACAAAAACATTACATTCTAGTTACTTAAGTAGTAAACGGTATATAAGTAACCCCTTACTTAATCATAGTTAAATTATTAAGGAAACGAAAAAGGCCTAAAACGTTATATAGGATTGTAATAAAAAATAATGCTTACAAACGGGACCGGTTAGAGATAATCGTTCATATGGTGTCTTGTATTCAGAAGCGATAAACTAGTACGCTAGTATAATACTCAAATATTACTTCGAGAAATAAATTGTACAATTTCGATGAGAACTGAAATCAATATTTAATTTAGTTATAAAACGCATTTTTCACAAACATATTTGGATTTATATATAAATTTCAACACGTTATCTAACTAATCAGATCGCAAGGTCGGAGGTTTGGGAGGGATTGTTTGCCTGTTATATTAGTCTCGAGTCTTAAGCACGGTGTTTAGCAAGAGTTCACCAGCTGATTAGTTGTAATGGACCGGGGTGGAGGGGGCGCTGTTTGCTCTCTCTGTCAATATACTCAAGAACTGTTATTAAACTAATAACACGGATCAAGTTTGAGAACACACACGCTGCAGGCGGCGCGATCGACGTGCGCCTTAGCAATATTCGTCCTATTCTTTGGCGTAACATAATCATTGTAGAATAAAACTTTTTACGGTATTTAATATTATGTATTATCATATTATTTTTACTGTTACTTAACGTTTCTTTGAATTATTAAAAGGTTTACACGTTGTAAGGACATCTTTAACCTGTGACTTCTTAATGTTAAAGGCCAATTAAATCATCAAAAAAAATTTGAAAGAATTGTTTTTATCTCAGGCTAATTATGCAATGTTTTTCTTTAAGTACAAAACAAAAGTCTCAAACAATCCAGTTAATCAATCAAACGAAGGAAATGTTTAAGATCAGATCATTTGATATATTTAATACTTTTGAACCAGACCCTCCAGTCAAACTACTTTTTATCATCTCACCACATCACATTAGGATCACATCTTATGAAATTAGGTTTTTCCAGATGTCCAATTAATGAATTTAATATACTAGCATCAATTAGAATCTTAGTCTACTTTTTCATCGATTAAACTTGCTCTGTTTTTTGTATTATTTGGTTTCACAACAGAAATGATTCCATAAAACATACATTAACAATTAATTGCCAAATACAGGATCAGCAATGGTTGCCATGACATAGCAGCAGCACACAGCGGCGAGGTTACAGAACCTACTCCACGCATTGGCTGCCGATGGGAAGCACCCCCCGACAAGGCTATGACACTGCAGCAGCACACAGGGTCTGTGGTCACAGACCCTACTCCACGCAGTGGCTGCCGATGAGAGGCACCTCTCGACAAGGCTATGACACTGCAGCAGCACACAGGGTCTGTGGTCACAGACCCTACTCCACACAGTGGCTGCCGATGAGAGGCACCTCTCGACAAGGCTATGACACTGCAGCAGCACACAGGGTCTGTGGTCACAGACCCTACTCCACACAGTGGCTGCCGATGGGAAGCACCCCCCGACAAGGCTATGACACTGCAGCAGCACACAGGGTCTGTGGTCACAGACCCTACTCCACGCAGTGGCTGCCGATGAGAGGCACCCCTCGACAAGGCTATGACACTGCAGCACACAGCTGCGATGCCACAGACTTTACTCCACACAGTGGCTGCCGATGGGAGGCACCCTCGACAAGGCTATGACACTGCAGCACACAGCTGCGATGCCATAGATCCTACTCCACACAGTGGCTGCCGATGGGAGGCACCCTCGACAAGGCTATGACACTGCAGCAGCACACAGCTGCGATGCCACAGATCCTACTCCACACAGTGGCTGCCGATGGGAAGCACCCCCCGACAAGGCTATGACACTGCAGCAGCACACAGGGTCTGTGGTCACAGACCCTACTCCACGCAGTGGCTGCCGATGAGAGGCACCCCTCGACAAGGCTATGACACTGCAGCACACAGCTGCGATGCCACAGACTTTACTCCACACAGTGGCTGCCGATGGGAGGCACCCCTCGACAAGGCTATGACACTGCAGCACACAGCTGCGATGCCACAGATCCTACTCCACACAGTGGCTGCCGATGGGAGGCACCCTCGACAAGGCTATGACACTGCAGCAGCACACAGCTGCGATGCCACAGATCCTACTCCACACAGTGGCTGCCGATGGGAGGCACCCTCGACAAGGCTATGACACTGCAGCAGCACACAGCTGCGATGCCACAGATCCTACTCCACACAGTGGCTGCCGATGGGAGGCACCCTCGACAAGGCTATGACACTGAAGCAGCACACAGCTGCGATGCCACAGATCCTACTCCACACAGTGGCTGCCGATGGGAGGCACCCTCGACAAGGCTATGACACTGCAGCAGCACACAGCTGCGATGCCACAGATCCTACTCCACACAGTGGCTGCCGATGGGAGGCACCCTCGACAAGGCTATGACACTGAAGCAGCACACAGCTGCGATGCCACAGACCCTACTCCACACAGTGGCTGCCGATGGGAGGCACCCCTCGACAAGGCTATGACACTGCAGCAGCACACAGCTGCGATGCCATAGACCTTACTCCACACAGTGGCTGCCGATGGGAGGCACCCTCGACAAGGCTATGACACTGCAGCAGCACACAGCTGCGATGCCACAGATCCTACTCCACACAGTGGCTGCCGATGAGAGGCACCTCTCGACAAGGCTATGACACTGAAGCACACAGCTGCGATGCCACAGATCCTACTCCACACAGTGGCTGCCGATAGGAGGCACCCCTCGACAAGGCTTTGACATTGCAGCACTCGGCTGCGATGCCACAGACCCTACTCCACGCAGTGGCTGCCAATGGGAGGCACCCCTCGACAAGGCTATGACACTGAAGCACACAGCTGCGATGCCATAGACCCTACTCCACACAGTGGCTGCCGATAGGAGGCACCCCTCGACAAGGCTATGACACTGCAGCCCCACACAGTGGCTGCCGATGGGAAGCACCCCTCGACAAGTGTTGTGATTTGTTCCGACCGCTTAGCAACTCGTCTGGACACAGACTGAATAGAGCATGTCGCTGGGGAGGGAGCATTAGCTATGTTTTATAATCTGCTTACAATCTGGCCAGCTGCATTGTCATTGATTCTCCCGTATCGCGCATTCATTTGTTTATTAAACGTTTGTTGTTTTCCAGTTTGATTATACGGTTGACAAACTTAATCAAGAATTTTTCTAACTAGCACTGTTTATTCTACCAATTAATAGGTTTGTCAAGGTTTTGAAACTGTTTACTATTGCTTGTAATAAATCGGTAGCACTAATTTTTACTTTCTCCCCCCTGTGCATAGTATTTGGAGAAAGTATTGTTTTCGTCAAAATTTTTGAATTTGAGTTGTTAGTGGATATATTTGTTTTTGTGCTCCCTGAATCCAAAAAAGTGGTTTTTGGTTTGGTGTCTGCCTGTGTGTGTGTGTGTGTGTGTGTGTGTGTGTGTGTGTGTGTGTGTGTGTGTGTGTGTGTGTGTGTGTGTGTGTGTAAACAAAGCTAGTGACGACACCAGTCGTCCGATTTTCATGAAATTTGGCATGTAGGTATAAAGCCGTGGTATCTCCAGGCGTATTTTGAATTTTTTTTAATTTTTGATTTTTAAGGGTATTCACCCCATAAAAACCCATAAAAAATGACAAAAATCCAAATTTCTCAAAAACGGCTCTAACGATTTTGATACATATTTCATGGTTTTTAGTGCTTAAGATGACAAACAAAATGACACCACCCGCATGTCTGTAAATATTCAGGTTCAGAAGTTATGGGGGTTTAAGTGTTAAAAAATTAATATTTTTCAAATTTCACAAAATCTGTGACCTCTATAGAAAATACACTTGGAACCATTAAATTTTACTTGAAAAACTAAATAATCTAGTACTTTGAATCATTAGTTTACGTCAACTGGTTGCGGAGATAATTGATATTTTAGTTCGTCGGTAAACGCAGTACGTTGTCCAATGTTATTCTTATGGCAAATCTTTAAAAACCGATATTTCCGTTACTTACTAACCGATTGTGATAACATTTGGTATATATTTGTGTGATAATTAATTGTTATTTTTTATTTCACTAAATATGTTTTCTGGTTTTAAATGACTTTAAGGGAGAAAGTATGTGTCAGTTTCCTGATACCGGTTATTTATAACGTTAAACAGTTAAATCAGCTGATTTTTTTACTCTCAGCACAATGTTGAAAAATATATCGTATTGATTTACCTTGGATGGCAAAAACTCCGTTGTAATTTCCATTCCTCCAACCAGTATGGTGGAGATACCATAAATCTCTCAGAGCTAGACCATAATCACTCCCTGTTAATCATTAAATTGTTAATACTTACACATTGGCAACGATGAATCAAAATATTATATTAAAATATTAGTCTAACCACTTTATTTGAATGTAGTTGGCTTTTATTAGAAAGATTAACTTACAGAAAAACTGGAAAGATTATTATAAAATATAAAGCTAAAGGATACATGGTAAATGGTAACAAACTGTGAGCATTACTTATTTTACTAAAAAAAACTCATAGTATAATTATTAAAAAAACAAATATGTTATAAAACCTGAAGTAACAATTTCCGTTATCCAAATGATGGTTTAAAACCCATTGAAAGGTCTTCTTTCATTTTGATCAAATTTATAGCTAAGGTTATATTTTGTAATTAATTTAATTTGGGTTACAGTCAAACTATTGCGCTGATAACTGAGTTCAATTTAATAAAATAGACATTATAACGAACTAGAAAAATGAATTAAGGCTTTTTTCATCAAATGTTATATCCTAACTTTTAAATACAGTATCTTACTAAGTCCAATAGGATACAACGCTAATTTTCCCAATCACAAGTGACATCACTGAGTTCATGTTTATGTCGAAATATCGTTATAGCATACTTTTTTGGGACGTTATATCGTGTAAAATTCGCGGGAGAAAAACATAAGTGTCAAAGATTACTTTTTACTACAAAGGAAACCAAATATTTTTCAACATTTAATAAAAGTCATGTCTTGGTAAATATGTACCAAAGAAACAAACCTTCATTAGCATATTTTATTTATTCCATTCAGTGAATTCAACCGACCATTTAATAGTTCCATGATCCATTTTATTGAACAGTTAAAGTGAATCGTGGCTTTTCTAGTTGTGCGGGTTTTAGTTAATCTGCATGTGCGTTTTTCCCAATATCGAGTAGACCTAAGCCCGACTGTACTCGAAACGAGTCAAATAGCAATCCAACAAACTCAGGCTTTGTAAAAATCCGGGGTCACCTATGCTACATCGATCGCGCGGAAAATTGTAACATTTAAACCCGCCGATATTGGACGTAGAGCGAAAAGCACATCGGTTATTTTGCATGGCGATGGAGTTATTTGTGCGAGTGTGCGGCATTAACACACTTGTCATGTGCACGGGCGCGCCACAAAGGCTGACTGATGTGCGCTGATGAGCTCGCAGCGGGGGAGAGATGCGCCGTGCCCCCCGCCCCTCCATCTTAACATCTACTTTGACATTTTTCTTTGCGGCTTGTTAAATAAGAAACAACTTGAAGACATATGCTTTGAGATATGCGGGAAATTATTAATGGAATAGAAATTGCTCTGTGCTTATGCTGTGCATGCATTTTTGCGGTACCTTAATCTGTGGTAATATAAAAAAATACACAGCCCCGGATTTAAATTACTGGACTTTATATATGAAAATATAATGAATCAATAAATTTATCATCGTTTACAAAAATTAATAACAGTTTACAACTACTTAACAAATTTAAGTAGTTGCTGATCATATTGTAGCTAAGCATACAACAATCACAATATACTTGATCATTAGGAACTTTAAGATAAATTAAGTATTGCTGTCCTTATTTCTATGTATTAAAATAAAGACGACGCTTGACAAGTTAGTAGTCAGGTGAGCTTGTTCAAGATAAACAATTGTTGTATACTATAGAATAAATTGTCTGTAAGATTTTTAAAGACATGTTTTAACTACTTAATAAACTATAATCAAAGTGCAAGTTCATTAATTTATAAACAAACAAAGATCACCTCTTGTTGGATAGATTAATTGAGGTAATTTAAATTGGGGAGGACACAAACATTATGTTTTAAAGACTAATAATTTTTGGCCTTATAACATGCTTCATTTACATGGCAGTATCATTTATCAGTACAGAGTAGGCCTGTCTAAACTTTTACTAGTATAAAAATACTAGTAAAAGTTTGAAATTGAGAAACGATCGAGGTCAAGCATGTACTTATTTATCTAGATCGCTAGGATTCCCTAGTGGTTCTAAACTCTTACACTCTTAATCAACGGCTAAACCTTTTAAAAATCTAAATGTTAAACTAGAAAAAACATCAGCAACAAAAATATACGCGGATGTTGTTTCAGGGGGCGGTTGCCCAGTCAAGTCGGAGGCGCGGCCGGAGTGCTGCGCCCACCTCGGGCCCTACCTGCCGCCCTACAGCGCCGTGCCCCAGTACTCCTCGCCCTTCCCGCACTGCAGGTCTCACAGTTTTAGTTTTTTCTACAATTAAAATTGACAATCAGCTCACTAAACTAAGTTTCTTCCTTCCAAAGCAGAGAAGGTTTTCATGAAAGAGTACATTCCAAATTTGGGTAAAGGACTTAAAAGTTTCAGTCCTTACAGTTACAGTTACAATTAAAATATTGATATTTTGCTATATCAATATTTTAATTGTAGCCGTAGCCAGGAAGTTTTTCGGGGGGGGGGGGGGGGGGTTGGACAGGGCCGGCGGGTGTATTCCCGGCTCGGGAAAAGTGGCGACCTTTTTTTTTACTCGCGTGTGTACTTTTCGGCGCCTGTTTTGGGGGGGTTCCGGCTATTTCGGGGGGAAAAAACAATTAAATCACATAAAAGTTAATAAATACCGGGTGTCCCATAATAGTCCCCCCCCCTATCTTTTTCCTATATTTTTTCAAATATTATTCCACAACACCCCCAAACATTATTCGGTAGTTAATACTTCATTTTGAGGGCGTACCCAATTTTGGCCGCCATCTTGGATCCGCCATATTGGATCCAAAATATTTTTTTCAAATGTAAAAGTGGTGTTGTGACCCATAATTTTGAATTACATTTTTTCACTGATCAATGCCGCAATCCGTTTTTAATATCTCAATTGGTTTTCAAGATATGGGTACTTTTCATTTATTTATTTTCAACCAATTTAAACATTACAAATTAATAAAATAGGCCCATAACCACAAAATAATGCTAGATAGTGACAAATAACCACCATCAGTCATTGTTGAGCGATTTATACTTAACTTTTACCAATGTAAATTTTTTGGCCGCCA
The DNA here is from genome assembly GCA_035578135.1 of Flexamia atlantica. Taxonomy (NCBI): domain Eukaryota; kingdom Metazoa; phylum Arthropoda; class Insecta; order Hemiptera; family Cicadellidae; genus Flexamia; species Flexamia atlantica. Next base: position 39,148,723 of record JAQJVK010000001.1, read on the forward strand.
TCTTGGATCCGCCATTTTAAAATGAGGTAAGTTATTTCAAATATGAAGTTGGTATTGTGACCCATTACTTAAAACTAGTTTTGTACGCCAAATTCAGTGCCGCAACCCTTTTTTAATTATAGCGTTTCGTTTTCAAGATATTGTCATATTTCTAATAAAAATCTCAAAAAATATGAATTTTCAAAAACCAAATTTTATAGCTAAAAACGGGTTGCGGCACTGAATTTGGCGTAAAAAAACTACTTTGAAATGATGGGTCACAATACCAACTTCATATTTGAAATAACTTACCTCATTTCAAAATGGCGGATCCAAGATGACGGCCAAAAAATTTACATTGGTAAAAGTTAAGTGTAAATCGCTCAACAATGACTGATGGTGGTTATTTGTCACTATCTAGCATTATTTTGTGGTTATGGGCCTATTTTATCAATTTGTAATGTTTAAATTGGTTGAAAATAAATAAATGAAAAGTACCCATATCTTGAAAACCAATTGAGATATTAAAAAACGGATTGCGGCATTGTAATCAGTGAAAAACTGTAATTCGAAATTATGAGTCGCAACACCACTTTTACATTTGAAAAAATTATTTTGGATCCAATATGGCGGATCGTAGATGGCGGCCAAAATTGGGTACCCCCTCAAAATGAAGTATTAACTACCCAATCATGTTTGGGGGTGGTGTGGAATTGATATTTGAAAAATATAGGAAAAAGGTCGGGGGGGGGACTATTATGGGACACCCGGTATATCTACTAAACTCATAGTTGTGCAGAAGCGCTCATGTTGCAAGAGAGTTCTGCAATGATTCTTCTAATGTAACCATGCAGTTATAAAAAAACTTAAAGCATTAATAACAACCACTATAATTTTTCTGTAAGTTCATCATCCTAAAACAGCGATTCCCAACCAGGGTGTCGCGGCACCTGGTGTGCCGTGAGGCTTTCGCAGGTGTGTCGCGAAATTTTTGTAACACTTGGCTAATATTATCACTTTGATTCTCTCTTCATTGAAATATATGTTTATTCATACAGAAATGCAGGTTTATTGGTCTCTTTTTCATTAAAATGAACTATTTTAAACTAATTATACAAGTACTACATCATAATAAAACAATATAGCCTATTTAAATACCGGTACACGTAGGTGTGCCTAACTAAATTTGGGTGTAAATTAGTGTGCCACGACGTAAAAAAGGTTGGGAATCGCTGTCCTAAAATGTAAATTACCTCTAAAAAAAGGATTGATGTTGGCAAGATCACATGAGGTTTTATGACCCTTAAATTATGAAAGACTGGGTTTAATGGTCGAGCTAAAAGGAAAGGTAATACGGTATTTATTTTAAGGAACTTTATCGTCTAATTGTGTATGTACATTAAATTATTGATAAGTAAGTATGTGGTTGTGTTATAAATTTATAGGAATATACAAGAATAGTTGTGCAGCTCTGAATGTGCTTGTTCGCTAGGTTTTCGCCAGCTGAAGGGAGATGTGCAGAGGACACGGGCCTGGCCCACAGAAGTATGTTCAACCTGCCGCCTCACAACAGTCTGAGGTAGTTACAGTCATGTATAACCCGATTCAAGTCATAAGGCCCAGTCCGCACGTAGGACTAATGTTAATTTTAGCATTTGCCTTATGTTTTGAAACCAACTATAACGTTTATCCTTAGCGTCAAATATGGGTAATTTTTGAACTTTGAATCAAATCGAACAACTTTTAAGGATTTCCCTTACATTTCCTAGTACAGAATGATTAATAACATTTTGGGATATATGGCACGGCTTTATGTATGATGGATAATGCAAGTCAGAAGGTCAAATCCTCAATGATTATGCAAAATGTGACAATCATAAATCTAGGAGTCTGACTAAGATTGCATTAAAATCGTAAAAATTGTATTTAAGATAACAAATTTGTAAAATTGCAAATGAAATAATATGTTTTGCTCATTTTAAGCAACAAAAAACACTCTATACAGAGTCGCAGTAATGAACGACTGAGGGCACCGCGAACCTCCCCCTTGAACAAGGGTGATGAAAATTTAAAAAGGGTTAACAACGAGAGGCCTAAAGTTAAACGGTCGGGGCTATTACTCCGCAAAAAGATTTGCGTAAGCTTCTTACCGTGGACTACTTTACCCTTCTGTGGACGATGCTTTTGAATAATTGACTGTATTCACCGTGGTCAAGTCGAGCAAGGTGGGGGGGGGGGGGGTGGGGGGGGGAGGCGACCCCTCTCGTGACAGCCGCAACCGTCGTAGCGCTAATTGATTGAGACACTCGACTTATTCATTCAACAGGACCCTGGGGAATGGCGTTTTGATTTGATCCGGTTTATTTAAGCTAGGGGGTCACTAATCGGCCAATGACACGTAAGGGTCGAGGATAGGATTGAAATACTCAATGATACTGCAAACAAAGATGAGTGGCTCTTACCAAACTGACTGAAAATATAGCCTCATTACCAAAAAAATTGTTGTTTTTAGACAATGGACAATGGATTGTTATTGGACAATGGATGTTTTTACATTATTAATCCGCGCACTACTATCTTCTTACTACTATCTTCTTGAATATTTTTTTGTAAATAGTTATTTTTGTAAAATAGTTCTTTTTGTTTGTGTATGGTTTGGGTAAAGCAATGCTATCAAGCGACCTTTACAAAATACGTATCTTTTTATAATATTTTAACTGATACTTAATTTTTTTTAATTTTTTGTTGTTTTGAGGATATTATATGACCAATGTTTATTTTTTCAATGGTAATTATGAAGTTGTGCTGTTTTAATGACAGTTTTTCTTTCTACTAACTCGCAAGTGCCTATCTTTTTAGGAATGTCGGACAGTACAGTCAAGTATCGGTAAAGAAGGAGCCCTCGGACGTTCCGCCGTCCTCCGCCTCCTGCTACGATGGTGAGTAATTCATATGCGTTAAGCTCCAGTTTACTTTTTGTAATACTCTACATCTCTCTATTTCTTTTTTTCTACAAAATCATTGAAAATTAAGAACCACCATTAATAAGCTTTGCTACATAATAATTTGAGTATGACGATTGAGGTGCCTGTAGTTTTTTTAGATTGGGAGTGAACTTAGTATAAATAGTCTAAACGTGAAAAAAATCATATTGAATTTACATATTTTTTGTAGATTAACGATACTACTGGCATTTTTAATAATTGATGATTAGTTACAAAATCGCTACGATGCCCATAGTTATACAAATTGTTCTGTAGGTATTGTAAATGAAATTTGTTGACGTCATGAAACATTCTATTTTTTAAATAGAATTCAAATTATTGAGACCGTTTAGAATTCAAATAGGCAGATCAAAGTAATAGAATGAAATATTGTGGAGCTAAATTTGCAGTACTGTAATATTCTTTATCTACGACCATTGCAATAAGCACCAATTATGGTATTACAATAAACATTATAATGATATACATTAAACCACCAAAAACCAAGCACTACTCTAATGACGACTTTAGAGTACTGGAGTCACTTTAGAGTACTGGTTCTAGACCAATGAGAGCTCGGCATTTGACGGAAGTAGTGTCATAATAACAATTACGCAATTCGCACATCAGCTGATTGTTGCATTACGATTCATGTTTGAGTTTACTTATCCCATCAGCTGATTGTTCCACAACGATTCATGGTTCAGTCTGCTTATTTGCCTAACCTCAAATTTTAGATGACCTATTCCATCATTATTAAAAGTCATGAGTTTTGTTTAACTTCGGGGAAAATTTTGTCGTATATTGTTGGTCGTAGATAAAATAGTGTATGCAACGATTGTATTATGCCTTTAAGCCACTCGTGAGATTTTTAAAACACTCGCTTCGCTCGTGTTCTAACTTACATCTCACTCGTGGCTTAAAGACATTCATTATACAATCGTTGCATAAACTACTATTAAAGTAATTAATTCTCATAAAAAACTCGAATGGTGACTTTGATACTGTTCGCCCCTTTCTATGATCTGTGGAATCTAAATAAGAACCCAAGAGGTTCAAGTCATTAGATGTCCCCTTTATTTTTTTTAATGGTTTTTTCATTTGTTTCGTAATTTGGTATAAGGTAAATAATTCATTTCCTTCATTACTTTGTCCAATTTTTTTATGTTTATCCGGTGCTATCATTTAACAAAGGCTGCTGTTAGACAGCTATATTATATTATAAGGGTGGAGATCTTAAGCTATTCAGTATGTAGCATACAGTACTTTCTCAGACACTATCTCCTTTGGTTAACCGTTTATTATCAAACACGATTTCATCCAGGCAAATGAATAAACGACGACCCAACTGATCTTCATTATAATTTATTTTAAAAAATAAATCCACAAGTCTAAATTTACAATATTGAAATAATCAGTTAGCTCAGCGCTAATCTACCACGAGTCGCAGCGATTACCAATTGAATGGGGGGACAACGATCGACTGGAGTCAAGTCGCATTACATTAACCGGCCGCCACAACGAGGCACAAATACACAACAGAGCACGACACAACACGGCGTGATGAAGAATGGAGCGGCCGCGGTCATCCATCATCAGTGAGTCACTACTTCCGTCGTCCCCCCTAACCCCCCCCCCCCGGGCGGCAGCGAATATCTGGGGTAGTAAAACTCGAGGATGAAACAATAATGATCGATCCAACGTTTGGTAAATTTTATAACGCGTTTTATTTAATTTTACTTAAATTCAATAAAGTCAATAAGGACAATAATAAAGGCAAGTCAATAAAATTTGCCGTTAAAAATATATTAATATCTAAATGTAAAGGCAACTGATTTTAGTTTTTCCTTGCAACCCTATGACAGAATGATTAAAGGAGATATAGTAAACTTGAAAAAATAATAAATATTATTTTAGTACCACTTTTCAGATCAAATTTTCTGTTTTTGTCCATTGACGTTTGACTTTAGAATATTCATTTGTCTTTTAACTTTGTTGTTGCTTCAATATGACTCGAGGACATTAATTACATGACAAACTAATAATTTTAATAAAACAAAATAATTACTTTGGATTTTAGCAACAACAACCATTGAGGCTTCGTAATCGAAAACCAATTAATTCTAATAAAATATTTTACATTTCAAGTCATGAATAGCAAAAATTTCGTTTTTAACCATGATAAACTAAATTTTACTCAATTCTATGTTTACATGATTACGATATATTGATGTATTCGGTAGTTTTCAATAGTCAAAACTAATGTATCTTGCAATGTATTTGTTATGACTTTCTGTACTGTATTAAAATTGAATAAAAAATGTTCATTGGACAGGAACGATACGTTTAAAATATCTTTTTCAGTTAAATATAACCAGTGTAAAAAATTAAAAAAATTAAATATTATATTCCTAAAGATTCTTCTTAAAAATCATTCTAATTAAAACAAGTTAACGAATGCGTGAATTCCATCAATAGTCCGATACACACACAGTTCATCATGCCATAAACGGCTTATCATTAATGGAAATGACTGTTGTAATAATAACATGGTATTAAATCGTTTACAAGTTGATAATTAAGGCGTATAATTGATTGAAGCCGAAATGTGATTATGTAAAACGAGTGGAAGCCGCGCGGGGATTAGCCGGGGATGGGCACCGACGAAAACATTGAAATGGTAATGAAAACGCGCTGATCCGCGCTTCCACCGCGCCACATTATTATTGCGGCTGCATTATTTAGCGCGCATGCGCACCCCAGCAGCGCATCGACTACATCTCATTTGGCCCGACAACTCCAATCATGTTTTAATTTGAGCGTGTTATTTATTCACAGCTTTTTCCTAGTGATTGGTTTTTAGTTGGCCACTATCAATTATTTAGCGAGTAATCAACGATTGAGAACTGCGGCGGGATCCGGTCGCTGCAGCCGAGCCGCTGTTTGTTTCAAACTGTTATTGGCCTTTAGCTCGGTCGTTGGGTAAAGGTTTGTTTCTGTTCTTTGCCAAATCCCAGAAGTTCCAGCAGTCCACAAGTTTGTAAGTGAACGGACAGCAATTAATTTTATTTCAACATCTTTTATTATTTTCTCGTCTTTATGTAAATGTAATGTCAGGTAAAAAGCTGCCTTTTTTATTGAATCCGGCAACTTATTGACAAAACGAACACCTGCTTGTGATGGTGGGTGTTCATTTTATACAGTAATGTGTTGTCCGGCTCGAAGGTTATACCGGCCTATGGTGTTAAACTCATAAATGTCCCAGCCACGAGTTTGGGGACATTTATTTGGGACATAAAGAAAACCTATGTTTTTATAATGTAGAGGTGCGGGAATGCCAACAGCAGCAAATGTTTGTATGCTGGTTCGCACTGCTCCCTCGTTTTTAATTTTGCTATTCGAACTGCCTTATTCTGGACTGGAGCTTGAATCGTCTCGAAAACTTACCGTTAGAACACCCTCCCCAAAGTACTATTCCATTTGAAAGATGAGGGAAAATTAGTCCATAATAAGCTATCTTCAGTACCTGAACAGGGCAATGACAGTGAAAGCAAAATCTCCGGAGGGTAACTTGAACAAATTGCATCAATGTGAATGTCCCATGACAACCTTTGATCTACATGGATTCCGAGAAATTTGGTCGAACAGACTTCTTGTAAGATGTTACCAGACAACATAACCGCTGGAATATAATCAGAGTCTATACTTACCAAAAATTACATTTGATTTAGAAGAATTTGTTTTCGGACTGATTTCTTTTAAATTCTGGATGCAGATGTTAAACTCAAAGAATAGTTGAATTTCGACGTCAGATTTCAAATTAGAACTAATGCAGAGATTCGTGTCATCTGCATACTTCATGGGTCGGTCATGCTGTAGCGATGGGCCAATGTAGTTTACGTTGGTTAGAAAAAGAAGGGAGCTAAGAATTGATCCCTGAGGAACGGAAAAAATGTGTTACTGCTTTGAGACCTGATCGGTAATTTGGATAGCTTAAGTTCAGTCACAAAGGAAGGATTTGAGCCGCGAATGGTTCGATAGTTTGTCGAAAAGTTTTCTCCGTCAACACAGTCGAATGTCTTCGGAAGATCGAGGAACACACCTAGCTAAAATGGGTTTTCTACCTGTTAGTCCCTCCACGACCATGACGATCAAACTAAAACTGCGTCCATGGTCAATTCACCCTTCCTAAAACCAAACTGATCATCGGGGAGCAAGTTGTGTTCCTCCGAAAACAGAATCACCCTTTTTGAAAACAATTCCTCAAAAAGTCTTCTGAGGGCTAGGAAAATTGAGATGGGCGTGTAATTTTCAGCCCATCTTTCTTCTCATTTTTTGAATATTTGTGTGACCCGCAGCTTTGAGTTAGGATTGAAAATGCTATCCTGAAATGATAAATTTACAAGTTTTGTTACTGGGTGAACAAGATGTTTTAACGTCTTTTAAGCATTGCTAAATGAGCCACATTGAAACATTGTTGATATCAGATGATTATTTGCCGGAAGTTGTCTCATAACCGTCAAACAACATTCTACACGGGACACAGAACAAAACTCACAGTCACAATTACCACAAATGGCAAACTCTAAGCAAACCTTCAGCCGTTGCGTTTCTATTCTTAGAACATCAACATGTTTGCAAAAGAAATTGTTAAACTCATCGGCTACCATTCAGTTTAGGAGGTTCAGGTTTTAGGTTCAGTCTTAAAGGAATCTGTCAAACCACTTCTTAAAGTGTTTCGACGACCAAATAGATCAGACAACACATGCCAAATTTATTTTTTTAGTAAGCTTCTACACTCTAAAGTTCAGGACCACACAACAAGACCTATAAAGACAGACTGGCGGGAGGATTTTTTGCAAGTTGTCTATGTATGTTTTAGAGTTATAAATTATGCAGTACAGTACAGTAATGAAAATTATATTTATTTCATAGTTAATTGTATTATTTTGTGTCGGTATTTTTATAAGTTAAATATTTTTGAAAAAATGAAGAATTTTTTAAATGTATTTCACTAAATATATTCAGATCTGAACTGACATGTTTCCTATTGTTTTATTGGCCTAACCGGTAGAGAATTCTTTATCTGTATGCAAGTAATAAAATACCTAAAAATACTAAAATTAAAATATTAGTCTTATAATGGTTTTCCATGGGGAGATTTATAATGGTTTATTAAGCGCATCTCAATGAATGAATCAATTCAAATATACAATTGATTTATCATTAACTAAAAAACAGTGCTTCCAAATCAGACTATCCCTGTGCTCGGTGGTTTTTAAAGTGCTTTACTTGTCTAAAGCTGAACTACCTATAATCAATTTGAAGCATGCCACTGTTGGCATTGTTCCGCTCGGTGACGCCCGAGACCGTCGCTGTCGGGCGAGAGTCGAGTCAAGATATGCCGATCACTGCCTGATCACATTATAGCGCTTCCCCTGCGCGACGTGCCGCCCATGCCTACGCGGCCCCGCGGCGACACCGCCCCGCTGCATGCGTTTACAAATATTTTCTTAATTTTCAATAAGAACGGGGCGATATTGAACATCGCCACATTGACATTCATCTCCCGACTGGAGCCTTCTTAATTTAATCCTTGCTTTGCTCGAGATTGAAAAGTATTATTCCCGCAAACATTATTTTGCAGCAGGGTTGTTAAAATTCAAGGCAGAATCCTGTGAAAATCTGCAAAAAGTAAGAGTAGGTTTTTCGTAGATAATTTCTAATAAAAATCACAAAAACTGTGTTTATGTCTAAGTGAACTTCGTATTTTATTTTTTTACTTGCTCATCATTATTTTTCAGAACAATGGTGACACATTAAAAAAAATTCAAATTGCTTATGCAAAAAATTAAACATGAAAATTAAGATATGATATTTTTCATCCTATGCAGAATCCAGTGTCTTCGCATTAAACACCTTTGCAGTCGTAAATGCACCCTATTAAATGCAAATGATACGGATACATGTTTTAGGGGGCTAATATTGCCCTGCAGCAGGTATGGCATACCTATCTCTATTGATTTAAAGACAAGTTGCTCAATGCTTCAGTTTAAAGAAGGTAATTGCGTTGTTTCGCCCTCGTGACAAAGCGGATCGCGGTGGAGGTGCGATGGCTATTGTGGTCGTGTGACACTATTGTTGCTGTTTGTTTGTTGTGGGGGAGTTCTGTTTGACGTCAAAGAAACTCACCACACTCACACTAATTACGGCCACACCCTCCCCCTACTCCAGCACACAATCGTTTCATTTACTGGTATTTTTGTTATAGACCTTCTGTTGACATTTTTACTAATATTAAGAATATTTCTCATTAATGTGCTTGGATATAAATTATGTCCATGAGAAGTAGTAAGAAAACTGAATGAATGTTAGCAATGTATGATACAATATTTGGTAAAATCACAGGACTCTATTTGAAAGCCACTCTGAATTTACAACGCTGCCCCCTCGGTCTCCAAAACACGAGGAGGTTCTCCGGAATGAGTACGTTGCGCCAGTTGATCTTGGCTTTCTTGTAAGTGGGAGGGAAATAATCTAGGAATCGCTCGAAAAATAATCTAATGAACAAAATGCTATTTTCCCTGAGAAAAATAACGGTAAAGTTACATGAAATTAAAAGTTAAAAAAATTTAAAATCACATATCATAAATACTCTAATGTAAAATTAATTTCAACCGATCGAAGCTATCCAATGTCCATAAACAATTAATTAGCAAAGCTTCAAGATAACTGGCATTGCGTCGTTTTACGAAGTTTTTTTTTAAATCGACAATTAGGCACTCAGTATAAAAAGAAAACAAATAAATACCAAAATTATTCACTCACGCAACATTTAAGTGGTCATCTTAATCAATTGCAGACAACATTTTGCGACTAATGAAGATTTCTTGATAAAGGTGATACATTTCAGTGCATAACTGAAACAGTTACAGAATTATAGTAAATATAATATAATAACAGCAATAAAGTAATTTTGATGTTGATTTTAATAATTCATACCCAAAAATAAAATTTTATGATGAAAAAAATACCTAAGAATTTACTAGTGTAAACATGATTTGCTTCCATACGTTTTCTCAAATCGTCTAGTCTTTAGGCCTATATGTTTGTTTGCAGTAAAAGAATTCCGTTAAGACCTATCTGGTCAAATTGAATTTTATTCATTATTTTTAGTACAGATTTTGTTCGTTTAAAACCACAACCAACAAATGATGATGGTATGTTTAAACATCATCATGTTCAAAATATAAGCAGAAACTAGCGTTTTAACAAATTGTCAACAATATTCTACATAATTATGGCATTTTAGTGAATGCGTTCTAGCGAAGTTTTCTTATATATAGTCTATATGTACAGGGTGTTTTTTTAACGCAACCCATTTTTAAGATTGAATAATGCACACATAAATATGAAATGAGTATTATTTTATTGATCTTTACATTTTATAGAACCTATTATTTAAGTTTGGCCACATTTAGTTAACATTATGTGGTCAAACAGTCCGCCAATGGCATTTGAATAAAGTTATGCTCTTTCCATCAAATTCCCAAACACGTGTTGCAAGGTACCTCTTTGAATTTCTTGCATTAAGATTGTAATGTTTGTTTTAAGGTGCTGAATATCCTGTGAATTGTTTTCGTAGGCCTTACTTTTTATGTGTCCCCAAATAAAATAATATGGTGGAACCAAATTAGGGGATCTTAGGGGGAAATAATCCTTCACCGATAAAATAAAGTTTTGGGTTGCGTTTTTAATGTGTGTGTCTTCAAGCAAGATAACTCGCTTAAAAATGGTCCGATCTGAATGAAATTTGCCACAGATATGTAAAGTAGTAATTATCCTACGAAAACAATTCACACTTCAAAACAAACATAGCAAATTTAATGCAAGAAATTCAAGTAGGTAGTTTACAACACTTGTTTGGGAATTTGATGGAGAGAGCATAACTTTAAACAAATGCCAATGGCGGACTGTTTGAGCACATAATGTCAACTAAATGTGATGAAACTTAAATAATAGGTTGTATAAAATGTAAAGATCAATAAAACAATACTCATTACATATTTCTGTGTGTATTATTCAATCTTAAAAATGGGTTGTGTTTTAAAAAAACTCCCTGTATGTTTGCTGTTTGATTCACAACTTGAAAATCGTCACATCTACCCTTATAAGGCTCAGTTGAAGCTTAATTCAACATTCAATTAATACATGTAATAATTAATAATATACATTAATAATTAATAATTAATACATGTAACAATTATTTTATCTCTTAAGGGTGGTGAAGTGGTGAACATCCTACTATCCAAATTTTCAACAATGTCTTTGTGGACACGAATCATATAGTTACTGAAAATAAAAGAAATCGAAAATAATATTGAAATTTAATAATGGATATTTATTTATTTCTTAAAGTCATCGAAGTATTTTGTTATGCTGAAAAATATATTAAATTGAGCTTAAGATGGTACATTTTAGGAAATCATATCCATTAGGCTTACTCCTTACACGTCACAACTACACAGCGGTGTTGTAAAAGGCAAGATAAGAGCAAGTGCATTATGTATCAGTAGAGTATAGAATCTGGCAGGTGGAGAGGTAGAGGTATGTACAAAAACGGGAGCTCAGTTAAAAGCTTTCACTGCATTATTTACCGAAGGCCTTACCACCCCTCCCCGCCCCCTCCGGCGGTACCCTCCTTCTCTTGTCAATTAGGATTAGCAACGTACGTTAATTAAAAATACAATAACATCGGCTTTTAGAGACGAAAGCAAAACAGAGGCAGAGATTGAGATTAATTACAGTTTGTTGTCGGCTATTATTATTCATTAAGTGGCCTAATCGTGGTTACCCGAGGATCCCTCGCTATTTCTAAAAGTATAGGAAAATTCGTAAAAGCTAACGGGCCAATTTTACTTACTATTAATAAGTTTTGCAATAACCAGAAATTAATGTTATTATTATATTTATTAATATTATATATATTAATAAATATATAATATTAATATATTTCCAGAGTTTGAAAGGAAACAGTCTAAACTCGTTTTTTTTTACTTACTATCACTGACCTCTTGGCATAGCTGTGATGATAGTAAACAATTTTGGTCTTACATTAAAAATAAAAAGAAGCATATAAGCACCAGTAGCTTAGGTGGTTATGTATACAATGGAGTTGGTTATGCTACAGCGTCTGACATAGCAGAGAAATTCGCAGATTGTTTTAAGTCGACCTTTGGCCCATCACCTAGTTCTGCCGATATTGAATTAGCCTTAACTGATCCTGATATTATCAGTTCGCTTCATATCAATTTGACTCCCCTGGATTATGATTATGTTCTGGGTATATTGAATAAACTAAAAACTAAGAAATCGGCTGGGCCTGATATGCTGCCTCAGTATCTTGTCAGGGGTTGTGCAGACGTCTTAGCGAAACCGCTCACTCATATTTTCAATTTATCTTTGCAAACTCATACTTTTCCTGACTTTTGGAAGCTCACAAAAGTTACTCCAATTCATAAAAAGGATAGCCGAAAATGTATAACAAATTATCGCCCTGTAGCCGTTTTAGCAACGCCTGCTAAGGTTTTCGAGATTATATTGCATGATAAAATCTTTCGAACAATTTCTCCTTTTCTGTCAAACAGCCAACATGGGTTTTTTCCCGGTCGATCAACCGTTACTAACCTTTTCAATTTTGTGCAGCACGTGTCCCAAAACCTAGATGCCGGTGATCAAGTAGATGCAATTTTCACCGACATCGCAAAGGCCTTTGATAAAGTCGATCATGCAGTAATCTTGAGAAAACTTAGTTACTACGGTCTGTCTGAGAATTTACTTAAGCTTTTTACATCGTATTTTAGTAATAGGCGGCAATTTGTTTGGTTTCAAGGAGTGACGTCTGAAAGCTACACTGTAACTTCCGGTATTCCTCAAGGTTCAAATTTGGGCCCTTCTATCTTCAATCTAGTTATGGACGGAGTAGCTAAGTCAGTTTCACATTCTCATGTGCTTCTTTATGCAGATGACCTGAAGTTGTACAAAACCATTAGAACTCAACAAGACGCGAATGACTTACAAAGCGATTTAAATGCGGTGAATGGGTGGTTAAATCAAAACAAGTTATTTTTTAATACTTCCAAATGTTCTGTAATGACTTTTTCTAGAAAAATCAATACTTTGTTTTGTCAGTATTCACTAAATGGGGCTGCGTTGCAGAGGATAGATGAGGTAAACGATTTGGGTGTTCTTCTTGATAGTAAGTTAACATTTTCAAGTCATTTTTCCAAAACTGTTAGTTTAGCTTTTAGAAACTTGGGCTTAATTATGAGGGAAGGGAAAAATTTTAATTCCATGAAAACGCTCAAAAATGTATTTTTTACTCTAGTTCGTTCTCACTTAGAATACGCCTGGGTAATTTGGAACCCACATTTTGCAGTTTTTAAAAATTATATTGAAAAAGTTCAGGTACGGTTCCTAAGATATTTATTTTTCAGAAGTAATGGGTACTATCCTCATTTAATTTCGTATTCTCAGTTGTTACAAATGTTCGATTTTTAAAAACTGGAAACTAGGCGAAAAATGTTGCAATCTTTATATTTATTCAAGTTGTGTCGAGGGCTCATTGACGATCCTGAAACTCTGCAGAAAATTGGCTTTCGTGTCCCACCTTTTCGTAATAGACACCATAATCTTTTTCATATTCCGTTCTCCCGCACCAATATTCACCATTTCTCGCCATTGTTAGAAATAGTGAGACAATGTAATGAATTACTAGATTCTGCGGATATCTTTAGTGATAGTCTTGACTCTTTCAAAAATAAATCTTTATCTTATTTCCAATCATTTGACGGATAACAAACAATATCCTTGTCCTGCACAGACCTGTCGTGATGGCTGAGGTAGCCTCTCAGTAAATTGTTTTGACTCATATGTTAACTCGTGCGAGCGTTTCAGCTGTGTCATAATTTCTCTCCGTAGGCCTACTCTGCTTGATTTTTTAAAAATTCATGTTTATGTATATTTATATTAAAGAATGTTATTCAACTTATATTTTACTGTAGCCTATATGTTTGTGATTCAGTTACCTCCAGTACATCTAATGGACATTAATTTATTTATTCAAGATGTGGACATTTTCACCGTATTCATTTATGTAATATATATATATGAACCGCATTATTGTAATTGGGTTCAAACCTGTTATAATGCATGTAAATAAATAAATAAATAAATAAATAAATAAATAAATAGCATTTTAGTTAATGCCTAATGACATATGGGTTACTTATTAATCCATCATATAACTTTTGGACAAAATTCTCAGAATTGCCCTCACTTAGAATTGAACTGCTAATCTTTGGATGACAAAGATTAGCAAAGAAAATTAGATTAGAGGTCTAAAGGGAAAGTCAGAGGCAAAGAGGCAAAGAGGGGGGTCAGAGGTAAAGGGTCTTCTGAAAAGTTTATTTATAATAATGATTAATCATAACAACAATTTATTTTAGTAACACAAATATTTACATTTATAAGCTACATCACATGATTCCTAAATGTTGCCTCTTTTCCCTTAAGAACTCGTTTGCAATTGGTCCAGCATAGATTAATTTTAATGTCTTCTATGGTTTGAAAAGAAACAAAATGTCCACTGTGAACCAATGAAAAAAATTCGATATTTTAATCAGTTACTACTATATTTTGGATTGCGGAATTCTAAACAACTATTGCATAAGATTTGGTTTTTCTGTTCACTTAAACCTCTATAAAATTCATATTTTTGCATAATAAGCCATAATTATTCATTTTGGACGACCTGATAGGTCTAGAAATAAATTCATAGTCGTGCGTGATAGAAGAGCAGGAGAAACCCTGCCCTATTGGTGAATCAGCTACTCTTTAATGCCTGATAGAGACTTGGTAAAGAAGCTATGAAGCACAGAAAATAATATTTTCTTTTCTCTGTGGATCAGGGATGAGCAAAATATTATATGTATCTGGAGCGCTCTCTTTAAAGAAAAATTAAAACCTTGTTACTACAACTTGAATTTTACCAAAAAAGATAAATGCAATAAGAAAATTATCAACAAGACGTTGCATCAATGTGAAATTTGAAAATTTTGTAAAAAATACCAAAAATGCTATAACATTTCCATCTAAATATTTTGTCCCAAAAACAATAATTGATTGAAAAAAGTAATAAAGTTAGTTAAATATTCTTGTGCAGTGTATATAAATTAATTTTTCCCTTGATTAAAAGAACATTCTTCCTACTCTGCCGAGGGTAGAGTCTGTAGCACGTAAATATAACAGGAGCTACTCTAGCGCATTAATAGCAGCATTAAGACCTTAGATGTAATTTTGGTCGAAATAACAACATTGTATGTCAGAAAATTTTGTTTATTTAAACTAAATTTATTGAGCCAATAATTTAGGAGTCCTAGTCCGTGTCAGAGTATCGTGTTGTCCGTGTCCAAGTCGTGTCCGTGTTCAGAAGCCGGGACGTGTCCGTATTGTCCCTCCATCATCTGAAAAATTGTATTAAGTGTTAGAAAAAAAGAGATGAAAAGTAAATAAAAACCTAAAATATCTATATACAAAAAGTTATTTAAAAGAGGGGGAGAATTATTATTAATTTTATATTTTTATAACCAAATATTGAATTCAAACAGATAAAGTTCTGTTAGAATAATGATAAGCCCCAGGAGGCCATCTTAAAATAGAAACATGTTATATGAACTAAGAAACTTAACAAATAAAAATCTAGCAAAAATAACACAGAAATATTTTTTTATTACTAAGAAACTATATAATGTGTAAATCCTTGTCGAGAACCACATTCTTGACTGAGTAAACTCCTTTAAAATGAATAAGTGACATTTTAGTTACAGATGGGAGGTAATTCTGGGTTTGGGCTTAATGCTCGAATTGTGATCTTGGTTTCAAATTATTTAACTAACGTAGTAGGCAATCAAAAAGAGGTAAACGTTACTTCTTGGATTAATTAAAAAGTGTTGAGGGAATCTTAAAATGTTCCGTTCATTATTATGAAAATTACTTATGGGAAGTGATTGTCTGCATATCTTGCTTGACAAATAATAATTACAAAGTATTGTTGTATCTGGTTGAAGTGAAGAAACGCTACAGTAGGACCTCCATAAGAAGACACTCAATAACACAAAACCCTCGATAAGAAGTGCACTTTCCAAGTCTCCTTTGAAATTGTAATTGCACTTAATGTCTTTATAAAACAAACCTCAATAAGAAGAGCCCCTTGATAACAAGACTGTTTACATTATCTCCTTGAGAGTGTTCTTATCAAGGCACTACTGTACTAAGATTTTTAAAGTGCTGTCCTATTTATGACCCAGGTAGTCCCTTGCAGGTTCTCATTATGAAAAAATTACAATATGCTTTATCAAAATATGAATCCAAAATAAAATTATAATAACGATATAAATTGAAAAAATGTTTATTCTCATGCTAAATCTTGAAACTGTGCAACAAAATTGAACAAAGTCAGAGTTAAGTAAAAACCTGAATTTAAAATAATTTATAGCATAATTTACTTTTACTTCGAAATTACGGAGTGATAAAATATGTCGGTATAAAATAGGGGTGTGCGAGTAGTAATTTTTGAAATCGAGTCGAGTTTAAAAAAATACCCGCGAGTTTCGAGTTTTTTTCGAGTCTAGTATTTTGAATAGTAGGAATAGTAGGAGTTAATAATTATCATTCTACTATTATTGATCACATAAAATGTAATACTCTTTAGTTACTAAACTAGGAAGTTTTCCTATGAGTTAAAAGTATACCTGTTTTCAAATTGAGTGAAACGATAATATAATTGATATATCGATGAAGCAAATGCTCAACTAGCGTTACACTTACTATTGTGGTCTCGTAACACTAACTTAAAAATACAGGCAACCTCCGTATTATCCGAGATTTTCTGTATCCGAGGCAGCCTCGGTCCAGACGACCTCGGAAAATCGGGATGATCGGGAATATACTGTATGTAAGCATTCCAACCCAATAAAGCACTGGAATGCTTTATTCCCAACCCAATGAAGCACAAAAAAGGCATATTAAAAGGATGTCTTGTAGTTTGGAAAAAGTTAACAGAAATGTTTAAGACATTATTAATTTAACAACACCTTTCAAAGTTAATCTTTAATTTTAGTTCTTATTTCATGTAATATTAACAATAGAAGTAGTTTTGGTATTATTCTATACACCAGATAATTTCGTTTATGATGGGTTTTTATTAAATAAAATTACAGTTATTTTTATGCCACGCTAAGAATTTTATCCTGATTTTTTGTAATATATTAAATACATTTATTTTCTGGCGATGGACTGATATTACCTAAAGTACACGTCTTTCTAAAAACCAATGACACGAGGTGATTCCATCATGTTGGTGAATGATTTTTACTAAACAACTTTCCTCCATGATATCTACAATGAATTAAAAAACAAAAACCTGTATAATATATTTAAATTCGTTGAACTTTAATTTCGAATTTCAAATATATAAATATATGATTCAGACAAGGTTCATATTAGGTAATATAAAGTACAGTACTTGGTAGATGAGCAAACTTTAATATTTTCCATGATTATAATATGGGAAATGAGAATGCAGATTTTCTGCCACAGAAATATAAAAATAAAGAGTTTTAGGCTATGATTTAGTAGACCTCGACTAGATGAAGGTACCGTACTAAGTTCCGCAAGTGATGTATAAGGGTAAAGCGAGATATTCAATTTTATTTATTTACTATAAGGTTAACATTGGAAAACGTGCTGTTTTTACCATTACTGGTGTCTCAGTCACTAATAGACATAGAGCAATGATTCAAAATACTAAATTGTTTGTTTACGGAATGAATTCTATGGTGAAAACTCGCGTCCAAATTGTCCGATCAGAATGAAATTTTGCATTTGGCATGGTCGTGTAAGTACTAGTTATCCGGAAGGATTTGAAAACCAGCCCGAACGGTATATCGACCGATATATTTTTAGGAAAATATATACTAATCGTGCTTTTGGCATAACGAAAAGGTATGATGGACTCGGACTTAGGTCTCACTGTGAGACCAACCTACCCAAAACAGCTTCTTCCCTGTGGGGAAAAATCACTAAAACATTTACATACCTGATAAAAGGGTCTAGTTTATTAAGAAATGAAAATTATTCTTGCTCCGTAATTGAAAATCACTATAGCTTGTCTAAGATTCTACAAAATCACACGAACAAGTTTTTTTTTGTAAACAGATTCATATTTCACTTAACTTACCTGATGAGAGGGTCTAGTAGTAGCCGACGACGGCCATGTTGACGTTGGTCCTCTCCTTGCCCATGATGATGCAGTAGTCTGATGTTTCGTCGACGGAAATATCTGATACAGTGACAGACAGCAGAGCCTTATATACTGACCCGCCGCCTCCGCCGACCAATCCGCGCCCGGCGTCACCTCGGATGATTAAAAGACTTTGGCCAGTCATGCGACTTTTTTGTTTGGCTCTAACTGATTTTGTCGGGTACTACAAACCCCGATGTTGTAATAATACAACAAAAATGATTTAATTATAATATTTATTACAATACGAGCATTATAAAATAGGTAATATCTTTATTATACAGGGTGTCCCATAAGTAAAGTGCCAAACTTCGGGAATAGGTTACATGGGTCAAAATAAAGATAAAATGTGGAATAAAATGTTTTCCAAAAACGCTTTGTTTACCAGATAGTCGCCATTTTGAATTTTTAACAAAATATTTTTTATCTCCCAGGTTTTTTAATCGATTTTTTTTAACGCGGTATGCACCTGTATCTAGTCAAGGTTAGTTTATGAAAAAATAATCAGCATGATCGAATGGTAAATTTCAAAATGGTGTCCGTATGAAATCTTTAAATTAAAATACCGAAAAATAGTACATTTTACAAAAAAATCTAAAAAACAATATTATTTAGAAAATTTTATTTCCATTCTAAAGATACCAAAATTATGAAAATCGGTTAAAAAACAACTGAGTTATGGTTGAATTAGCGCATGGTTCAGCGCAACAATGGACTATTTTGCTTAAAAAAATGCTGCCTCACTAGCTAAATACGATCATAACTCAGTTATTCCTCAACCGATTTTCATAAATTTGAGTCAATAGATGGGAAATAAAATGTCTAAAAATTGATATTCTTTATATTTTTTGGTAAAACGTACCCTTTTTTCGTTATTTCAACTTAAAGATTTTAAATGGCCGCCATTTTGAAATTTATAATTTGATCATGCTCATTATGTTTTTATAAACTAAGCTTGGCTAGATACAGGTGCATACCGAGTTTAAAAAAAATCTATTAAAAAACTTCGGAGATAAAAAATATTTTGTTAAAAATACAAAATGGCGGATATCTGGTAAACAAAGCATTTTTGAAAAACTTTTACTCCACATTTTTTATTATTTTGACCCATATAACCCATTCCTGAAGTTTGGCACTTTACTTATGGGACACCCTGTATATTGTTTTGCTCGTTTTAGCACGGGTTGAAAACCATATCGTAGTAAATGGCATGTGTTTAACCTCAAACAGCTTTGCTTAGTAATTAAGACCACTAAAAAGAAAGTTTCCGGAAATTGATCCTTTTAACTTCATTAATAAACAAATGTCGATTTTGGTAGGACTTTCAAGACACCCGATATGTTTTAGTCGAACATTTGCCCAATAGATAATAAATAAAATCAAGTTTATTATACTGATTGGAACCAAAGAAGACAGGTTGGTTCTAAAATAAAACCAAAAATTACATTGAAACTGGCATTCAAAAACGTAACTGCAGAAAAGAAATTATAAAATAAACGTTGGAGGTCTCTGGGCCGCCGTGAAAGGGGGTGGAAGGGTAGAGACCTGCATGTTTAATGAGGGGCGGCGCGCCGGTCTAAGTGCATGATACTCACATAATCTGGCCACTGTTTTTCAGAGGACCCTGTATTTTGTATGGTCCCCAGGGAAGCGCAGAAAGTCCACATTTAATAAAAGTGCATTTTTTCGCTTCATTCTCCCCTCACTCACGCATTTTTACATCGTTTTCAACTTAAATTTTTAATCTGTGGGTTTGTCTGAATTAGAGTTTTTCTTTCCACGTTTCCATCAATGTGCTGCCCGTTTTGGTCGACAGTCTTGTCCATTTTTCACCACTTTTCCCGGCGCTTATTTTGAGCACTTTTTCAACCTGCATTTTTAATAGGCCTACTCCTGTCTCAACTTCTACAGGAGAGAAACGTGTTGCTTTACAAAACTCTGTAATGTTTACTTATTTATCTCTGAATCCAATATAAAAATGTGTGCTTTTTCATGCACTAACATATAAACAGATTTTTGTACTACCACAATATTATTGTGGTTGTAATTTAAAGAAAAGGTATTTTCAACTTTAAAATAGTCTGCCTTAACATCAAATGTATTAAGTTATGAAACTCCAGATAAACGATGTAAAATTGTGTCACTATATTTGTCTTGGATATTAATTTTCTGTTTTGTTTTTACGGCAATTCTCTCATTTCTTGTGCAATTTTTAATTTTATCGAATACATGCGGCACTGTGACCTAAAAACATAAATTTTAACATATTTTAAATAGTATCTAACCTTCTTTCTTTAAAAACTAATTATATTAATATTTTATAATGTTCAAACTTTGATTGATATTAGATATTATATTTTTTTCGATAAATATAACAATACTTAAAATATGGTAAAAATGAGTATTTGGTTTGTGTTCAGGTTACCAGCATTCTACCTCTAGTCTATGTATCCAGAACCCTAGAGACAAACCTGGCTTTGAGGGTAAGTGTTTAGGTTATATTATGAGCCTTAAGTCTATTACAGTGGATAACTAGTGAAACAATAAAAACGTAATACGTATAAATAATTAAAAATTTATTGGTAGATTTAATTTTTCTGTTTGCATCGTTTACAAACTTCAATTTGCAAAAAGTGTTTGTAACAAGACATTCTACATCTTCACAATTACGTAAAAAATACTATTTGTTACATAATAGCTACTACATAGCTATTGGTACACTACTATCCGACTATAATTTCTTAATATATTTTTTATTTTAATCGCAGCTTTTTGTCAAAATTTCTTTTGATCGCCCGGGAATAAAGCATTTATAATCCTGTATATTCCTATATGCAGCCAATTCCTGAGGACCACATTCGTTTAATAAGTGCCTTGTTAGATCCAGAACGGCTACATGACTAAATGCCTAAAGAGAGACCGACAGTGAGTGGGCCTATAGAAGCTGTCATTACATTGGTGAGATTGTTTGAACGCCTTGAATATACCTATTTATAGTTTCCAATTCACCTCAATTTCGCCGCTCCTCCAAGAGAATTTTGATTTCCGGCTGCACTTCAGTATTGGCCCAGGTCCAAGCCCTGAAAGTGCAGATCATTTCTGGAAGGCTCTTAGATGTCGTCAAGTTAGAGCGTGCATGTGAGTTGTCTTGAAAGTCTAGATCAGAGCCGGGGAGAGCAGCTAGTAGCTTACCTCTCCCATCTGAAAACCTCCCTCCCCAAATAAAGGAGTACATGCAAAGCCGGCAATGCCGAGTGCGGCGGCGGCGGCGGCGGGTGGAGCGACCCCGTGATCAGCCACCGGCAGCAGCGCGGCTCCCTGCAGCTCTGGCAGTTCCTGATCGTTGATATTGTCGCTACTCCATTGCTTTGTTGTACAGAGTACAAGCGCGAGTGCGGCGGCGGCGGCGGCGGCGGGTGGAGCGACCCCGTGATCAGCCACCGGCAGCAGCGCGGCTCCCTGCAGCTCTGGCAGTTCCTGATGGTTGATATTGTCGCTACTCCATTGCTTTGTTGTACAGAGTACAAGCGCGAGTGCGGCGGCGGCGGCGGCGGCGGGTGGAGCGACCCTGTGATCAGCCACCGGCAGCAGCGCGGCTCCCTGCAGCTCTGGCAGTTCCTGATGGTTGATATTGTCGCTACTCCATTGCTTTCTTGTACAGAGTACAAGCGCGAGTGCGGCGGCGGCGGCGGCGGGTGGAGCGACCCTGTGATCAGCCACCGGCAGCAGCGCGGCTCCCTGCAGCTCTGGCAGTTCCTGGTTGATATTGTCGCTACTCCATTGCTTTGTTGTATAGAGTACAAGCGCGAGTGCGGCGGCGGCGGCGGGTGGAGCGACCCCGTGATCAGCCACCGGCAGCAGCGCGGCTCCCTGCAGCTCTGGCAGTTCCTGGTTGATATTGTCGCTACTCCATTGCTTTGTTGTACAGAGTACAAGCGCGAGTGCGGCGGCGGCGGTGGCGGGTGGAGCGACCCCGTGATCAGCCACCGGCAGCAGCGCGGCTCCCTGCAGCTCTGGTAGTTCCTGATGGTTGATATTGTCGCTACTCCATTGCTTTCTTGTACAGAGTACAAGCGCGAGTGCGGCGGCGGCGGCGGCGGCGGGTGGAGCGACCCTGTGATCAGCCACCGGCAGCAGCGCGGCTCCCTGCAGCTCTGGCAGTTCCTGGTTGATATTGTCGCTACTCCATTGCTTTGTTGTACAGAGTACAAGCGCGAGTGCGGCGGCGGCGGTGGCGGGTGGAGCGACCCCGTGATCAGCCACCGGCAGCAGCGCGGCTCCCTGCAGCTCTGGTAGTTCCTGATGGTTGATATTGTCGCTACTCCATTGCTTTCTTGTACAGAGTACAAGCGCGAGTGCGGCGGCGGCGGCGGCGGCGGGTGGAGCGACCCCGTGATCAGCCACCGGCAGCAGCGCGGCTCCCTGCAGCTCTGGCAGTTCCTGATGGTTGATATTGTCGCTACTCCATTGCTTTCTTGTACAGAGTACAAGCGCGAGTGCGGCGGCGGCGGCGGCGGGTGGAGCGACCCCGTGATCAGCCACCGGCAGCAGCGCGGCTCCCTGCAGCTCTGGCAGTTCCTGATGGTTGATATTGTCGCTACTCCATTGCTTTCTTGTACAGAGTACAAGCGCGAGTGCGGCGGCGGCGGCGGCGGCGGGTGGAGCGACCCTGTGATCAGCCACCGGCAGCAGCGCGGCTCCCTGCAGCTCTGGCAGTTCCTGATGGTTGATATTGTCGCTACTCCATTGCTTTCTTGTACAGAGTACAAGCGCGAGTGCGGCGGCGGCGGCGGCGGGTGGAGCGACCCTGTGATCAGCCACCGGCAGCAGCGCGGCTCCCTGCAGCTCTGGCAGTTCCTGATGGTTGATATTGTCGCTACTCCATTGCTTTCTTGTACAGAGTACAAGCGCGAGTGCGGCGGCGGCGGCGGCGGGTGGAGCGACCCTGTGATCAGCCACCGGCAGCAGCGCGGCTCCCTGCAGCTGTGGCAGTTCCTGGTTGATATTGTCGCTACTCCATTGCTTTGTTGTACAGAGTACAAGCGCGAGTGCGGCGGCGGCGGCGGCGGGTGGAGCGACCCCGTGGTCAGCCACCGGCAGCAGCGCGGCTCCCTGCAGCTCTGGCAGTTCCTGATGGTTGATATTGTCGCTACTCCATTGCTTTCTTGTACAGAGTACAAGCGCGAGTGCGGCGGCGGCGGCGGCGGCGGTTGGAGCGACCCTGTGATCAGCCACCGGCAGCAGCGCGGCTCCCTGCAGCTCTGGCAGTTCCTGGTCGCACTATTGGACGACCCCAGCAACGCCTCCTGCATCGTCTGGACCGGCCGGGGCATGGAGTTCAAACTGGTCGAACCGGAAGAGGTAAATGTCAGGTGGCGAGCCGGACCTCGGAATCATGGCGGCAGATTCGAGACCCGTCCGCCACAAAAGTATCTTTTAACAGTACTTTCATTCTAGTTCTGTCCCGGCTCCCTCCTTGCTTTGCTTGTTAACGTCCACGCAGAGATCAATAGTCCATGTGGGCGGGGTAAAGGCAAGGTAAAAAGAGAGACCGCCAACCCCTTTTAAAAAGAAAAAAAGAAAAATATCACTCCAGGGATCTCCTGTTTGTAGGAACCAGACTATTCAACACGAAGAGCACCCTCGTAAATATGGCATTGGCTGCTGCCTAGAGGCTTCAGCTATAGCACCTTTAAATCTTAGTCTCGTGAGCTCACTACAGTTTAATATACCGCGGGTTTTTGGTTTTATACCTTTTCCTTGTAAAGTTTTATGAGCTCTGTATTAGAAATACATTTTAAAATGCGTCCGGACTGAACTTTAAAAAAACCTGAGCGGTATAACAGCCATATAAACTAAGAAAACAAAAACTGTAACTAGCCACAAAAAGCATTCACTCCAAACCTGTATTGGGTTTTCATGTACGTCACAGTGCAATAATGGCAGTTCTAAATATAAAGATATACTTTTATGTAAAAACCTGCATGTAAAAACAATTTTTCCTAATAACGTTTTACAACAGGTTGCGAGGAGGTGGGGAGTCCAAAAGAACCGCCCGGCGATGAACTACGACAAACTGAGCCGCTCCCTGAGGTACTACTACGAGAAGGGCATCATGCAGAAAGTCGCAGGTTGTTTTTAGCGAATTTCCTTAGAAATAAGCTATTACCGTCGTTTTAACACAATGGACAAAACATATCCGTTCAGGGTGCCCTCAGCAAACAAATAAATTTTTATATCAATCGATAGATTTTTATGTCTACTTTCTGGATATCAAGTGAGTTTATCGCGGAAATGCATTTTTACCTCCAAAAATCACGATTCGTTTCAAAATTTAGCATGGACTTATATGGGGAATAGAATTTTCATTTTTTGAATGTCTGTAAGCACGATAACTCTCGTAAAAACTGTCCGATCGTAACAAAATTTGGTACACACATGTAAAACTAGGTTCTCTTGGACGAGTTGTAAACCGGCCAAATCGACACAAAGTCAAGTGGGGTAAAGGCTGGTTTTACCCTCCAAAAAATGGGGTTTTTGGCTTTTTCAAATAGAAAAATTAAAGTAATCAAATTAATGTTTTCACCATTGGATTCAGCTTGAATAAAACAAACAATTTGGTATTTTGAATCGTTGCTCTAAGTCCGTTTGTCATCAACCTATCTCCACTTCAGGTTTTTTGTCAAGTATTTAGAATCAGGGCAGCAGAATGTTGTCCAACGAAACTTTGTTTCATCGAAACCTGCAGAGTATTTTACGAGTTTATCAAAAGTATTTTTAATAGGATTTTTAATTTTTAACTAAAAAAAATTATAATCAAGCCTATTTATTTAAAAGAAATTTATATTTTTAAAATTAAACGTATTTATCAATATTTTTCACATGTAAATCAAACGATGGAGTTTTATTTTAATATAAAAATATATCACTTTTCAAATGTTATTTGTAATATTTGATTAATAATTATTGTTTTTATTGGAAATTCGCTGAGTACGCAGGTTTGCTGCGACGGGGGTATTTTTTCATTTTGATAACTATACTGTTGTACCTCATGATTACTATACTTATCCCTTATTTCTGGGGTGAGTCTCATTTTTAGCCACGAACTATAGATGAGCCACAAAAATCCATTCACCACAAGTGGATTTCGAAGTTTTTATTCTTGCCACGCTCCAGGCGCTGTACTATATACTCAATTCAAAATTACTCGTCGATAATTAACTACTTTGTGTGTGGTTCGTGTAGCTAAAAATCAAGAGGAAGGATGAAAGCAAATACGCTGTTACAAAAGTAAGAAATAATTACAAAATACTTTCCATATTAGATGTTTTTCAAACGTTTAATCCTATTTGTATGTTTTGGAGTATACTATCTTAGCACGTATTCAGTGAAGGGGGTCACTGAATACGTGCTAAGATAGTATTTTTTGTCCAAGAGACATGATCTATGTTTCGTAGGTTAATATTTAAGAAGTAAAAACCATCTACAGTTCTTGGCTAAAAATTAGACTCACCCCAGAAACAATGATAAGGGGGACGGCTCACTAAAGGAAGAAAATTTACTAGGTGTTAGAAGAAAATCTTAAACGTAAGTATAGGTTGATATGTACATCAAATTAAAGCTGTTGAGCTGTTGTTGTTAAAGCTGTGTTGAGTAGAATACAATGTTGCAAATTCGATCTCAATCTGATCAATGAATCCAAAATGGCGGCCGTTTAAACTTCTCTCAATTACAATTTTTAACCTCTTTAAATATTCGATTTCAGACGTTCTAAGCGTCCGTTCGAGATTCGGTTTGCGGCATTAAATTATGCTTTATTACCTCTTTAAAATGATATACATATCGACCTATGCACAGCCTATGGCATAAAACCACTTCTATGAGGGACGTACCTTAAAGGATGTCTTGCATGGATAAAGCCCATAGCGTAGGATGCTGCACATAATTTTAAAGGGAATGAAATTCTTGACGAAATGCCGCAATCCACATCTGGAAATGATGCTTATAACGTCTGAAACGAATTTTTAAAGGGATTAAAAATTGCAGTTGAGAAAAGTTTAAACGGCCACCATTTTGGATTCGGTGATCCGATTGAGTTTGAATTTGCGGCATTGTATTCTACTCAAGAAGAGCTTTAATTTGATACATATCAACATTTAAAATAAGATTTTATTCCCCCCCATTTAAGACTCCAAGTGGGCCGTCCCCCTGAAGAGATAGGGGTCACTGAATACGTGCTAAAATAGTATTTTGTGTCCACGAGACATAATATAAGTTTTGTAGGTCGATATTCAATATTTAAAAATTACGAGGCCGACCCGGGACCTTTTGAAACCCGGTATATATTATTGACGATGAAACATTAATTTTTGTTGTAGGCGATGATATTCTTTGCATGTTTCAAGTAACTTTAAGGGACCACGGGTTCATGTCTTCGATAGGGGTTTGACAACCTTCCCATAGAACAACATAATTTCGGTATCACCAATACTATAGACTCGTAGCTAAATTATCCTTCATTTTCCAGGCGAACGGTACGTGTACAAGTTCGTCTGCGACCCTGAGGCCCTGTTCAACATGGCGTACGGCGAGTACTCCCAGAGCCGAGGCAAGGGCTCCACCGCGGACCAGGAGACCGCCCGCAGCTCCTACTCCGACATGTTCGCGCTGTACGGGACCGGGGGCTACCTGCAGCAGTACCTGGGCGCGGACGGCGGCGGCGGCGGCCAGGGGCAGTACAAGCCGCAGTTCCGGCTGCAGCAGTACCCCGACCAGTCCTCCAGTCACCTGCAGATGCTGCAGAGCTTCACCGCCGACTCCCTCCCGGACAAGACGGACGACGACCACATACGCGGCCTGTACAGGAACCGCGGCTTCCTGCCGGAGCCCACCACGACCAGGTAGGGTTAACAGGTGTTTCCATGATATTTTCGAAATATCTAAATCGAAGGGTCCGTTATGTGATGCCAACTAATACTGTTGTATCTGCGTGTGCTACCCTCCTTTTTCTTTTAAACAGTTTTTGTTTTAGTATTTTACAGTACTGATATTAATATACGCATATTAATATAAACATTAGAAAGGAATAATTTTTTTCTAATATTTAGGTAACAATTAAAACAGCGCTTTAAACAGCGTTGATCAACTACAATACATGACGCGTTGATATTTTTTAACCAAATCTCAAAAATTTGCTTGAAAACTAATTTGTATACAGGTAGTGAGGGCAATGAATACACAAACGTTTGTGTATTCATTGGTGAGGGGCATGATGAAGCTTAGGTGTTTACAAACAAAACCAGATGAATTTGGATTTTCGGAGGAGGGGAAATAAATAATAACTGATGATCAACTGAATTTGTTGTGTCAATAATTTGTTTCATACTGAAGTAAAAACATTTCACCTGTTTATTGATTTTCATTCAAACATTGTTTCCAGTATTAAACCACACTTCTAGTCCGGTTGCTTAGGGCTGTATTTTAATAACACCTTTACCAGGTGGATAAAAGCACCAAATTTGGCATGAAGGTACCTTAGGGTATACTAATCAATTTTAGGAGCCCTCACGAATTTTTAAGCATTTCCATACACCGTAATCCAAAATGGCCGACAAATACAGAAATATATATTGAAAAAATTTTATTTATGTGTATCCAAGCTAATATTTCCCAATATATCGATTTGGAACCACCGCCTTACTTGCTGAGTAGTAAATACTTCAATCTGATTGGGTATTAATTTTTAGCCTTCATCTTGGATCCGCCATATTGGATACAAGATAGTTTTAGCGAATTTCCCCTATAGGGAAGAAGCTGTTACCGTAATACTCATGGTAAGACCTAAGACCCAGACCATGATAACTTTTCGTTTTTGGGCCCCCAGAAGCAAAAAACACCATTTGTTCATATATATCTTTTAACACGATAGCGGCCGTAAATATGGTCCGATCTTAATAAAATTTTGTACGGACGTGTAAAGTGGTAATCACTCGGACGAGTTCGTGAACCAGCCCGATCGGTCCACCGGAAGGGGGAGTAAAGGGGGTAAACCCCTCAAAAATGGGTTTTTTGAGTTTTTTAAATTGAAAAATAAAATTTATCGAATTTTCGATGGCATCATTGAATTTAGCTCAAAATACAAATAATTTAGTAATTTGAATCACTGCTCTATGTCCATTGGTTACCGAGATATTGAAAGTGGTAAACACAGTACGTTGTCCCAATGTTAACCTTATGGGAAATAAGTAAAATTCTATATCTTTCTTAATTGTCAATATATCTTGATAAAACTTGGTTTGTGGTTTCATCTAGATAAGATCTAATGTTTAATAGTCTAAAATACCCGATATTTCCATTTTCGTGGCAGCAAACCTGCATACTCATTCCCCATGTTATTCTTATGGGGCTTACAAAAACATGTCAAATCTCGCTATATTGGCTTGAACTATGTTCTTTTGCATTTGAAATTCGCTGAGTATGCAGGTCTGCTACAACGGGGGTATTTTTTAATATGAATGTAGTATTGCGACACATCATTACAGACTAGATTTTCACGCTGATTACAATGCTGAAATCCGTTTTTGAAAATATGCATTCCTTAAAAATATATACTCAAATAAAAATGTATCCCTATACATTTCTTATGGGCGTTTTCTGACATATTTTAGCATTTTTTTACTATTTTTCTTATATCTCTCATTATAATTAACATATGCAGATAGTTTTAGTCTTGTAAATATTTAGTGAAATGGCAGCTTTAATTTGAGATATTAATTATCAACGTCGGACAAGTAACAGATGAGCTATGAGCCTCAATGAAACTTAAAAGTCAATTTTACGGAAATTTGTTTTTAATTAAGTATTTGTATCTCGGGTTCCAAATTAGGTATTTAAATCATTTTGGTCTTAAAATACGCAGTGATACTTTGACTTTTGTTTGATATATTGATATGTAAATTTGGTTAAGTTTTTAATGGATTTTAAGGCTCATTACGACATAAAGATTAGTTATTTTTAAATTTTACGCTTAATAGTGGTTTATATCTCACCACGAACTTGTCCAAATTAAATGATCATAGTCTCAAAATAAAGCTGATATTTTATTGAGTCTTTTAAAAGCATTCAGAACTTTATACCTGTCCTAGAAATGGAGATAACAGTCTTTATATGAACAAAAATGTCTGAAAAATTCAATTTTATGCGTGTTTTTGGACCACAACTCACCTGAAACGCAATCTATTAAAATAATTATGACTCAGATGAAAGCCAATAATATACAGAGTCAATTAAGACCTTTAAGATTTTTGAGTCTTCTTTGGAACTAGAGAAATCCTTCAAGAACTGTAAAATTATGTAAGTAAAACGAATTTATGTTGAGTGAAAACTCATGAGTCACTTAAACTTTAATATGATTTTATTGAGAGTTAGCTCACTTGAAAGCTGATGGTTTACTGAGTGATTTAAGACCAAAAAGAACTTAATACCTTATTTAAAACCGGAGATATAGATAATTCATTAAAAAAGAAATACCGAAAATCTATTTTTAAATTCATATTATGCCTTATAGCTCATCTGTCACTCGTCCGAAGTTGATGATTATTATTTCAAATGAGAGCCGCTATTCCACTGAGTATTCTAAGACTAAAACTAAGTACATATCTTAATTATAATGAGTGATAGAAGAAAAATAATTTTAAAAAATGTTAAAAATATGAAACGCCCATAAGAAATGTATAGGGATAAATTTTTATTTGAGTATATCTTTTTAACGAATGCATATTTTCAAAAACGGATTTCAGCATTGTAATCAGCGTGAAAATCTAGTTTAAAATTATGCGTCACCACACCACCTTTACATTTTAAAAAATTGAGTTGATATCCAAAATGGCGGATCCAAGATGGCGGCCGAAAATGATAGCCTTTCAAAATAAAGGATTAACCACTTAACAACGATAGGCGTTGTTTCCAAGTCAATATTTAAAAAAGTACATGTAAAAAATGCACTTAAGTAACTTTTTATCAAAAATGATCCCATGTTAATTGTTATTTTACATACCACATTCGGATTTTAGTGCCGGGTGTGGAAATTTTTAAAAATTCAAAAGGGCTCCTAAGCTAAAATTTATTAGTACACCATAAGGTACCTTCACACCAAATTTGATGCTTTTATCCGCCAGGTAACGGTAATTTCGCTAAGCCACCTCACTATTTGTTTTTGTTTAGGATTTTTAGCTACCAGACTAGTAGCATAATCATATGGCTCTGTTTACTTCTACGTCATCGATGATTTCCTCCCCTCCTCTGCCGAGACGTCAAACTCAAGCGTCAACATATAGACCTCTAACTAATATTAATTTCTAGTACCTGGTGGACCGAGCCTTGCTCGGTATTTTTTCATGTTTATCAGTACATAAAAAAACTACAAAAACACTACTATAAAACGTTTCAGCGTCATAAAATTTATAAATAAAATATTGTTATTGTTATGCGATATTTATGCCACACGCTGTATTCTCCCTAGATGGCTGTAGTCACTGTATGCATTGCTGTAGTTTGCAAAAAGCTGTTATGATTACTTCATTTGTTTACACTTTCCTTGTTTATTTCGTTTCTATTACGGAAACTCATAAGGCCAATGTTAAAGTTTTACAATTTTAAAATTTGTTTTATTACGTTATTAGATTTTCTCTGGCCGAGTTATCTGCATAGAACACGTTTTTTAGTCATACATTACTCATTTCCAGACTTTGAAGGAAATCATCGGAGCCGTTTTTGAGATCATTGTGCAAGCAAGCACGCACGGCCCGACGATAACATTGCTCGTATAAGAGTATAATATATACAACTATTTTTGAGGCAACTAAAATTTGTCTCTGCTCGCAGGCCGCGGCGGCAGTGCGAGGTCTCGCCGCTAGAGAGCAGCTTCAAGCACTCCCCTGCCTCAGACGCGTCCCTGCTCGACGGCTCGGCGCCCTACCCGTGTCTCAGCGTCGGCAGTTGTGTTTGTTGAACCCCTCGTCTTGTACATTCCTCGTAATACGTGTTTATATAATTAACCTTGTAAAGTGTAACTACGGAATAAATTTTTCTTTTATTCGTTATTTTGTGTGGTTTCATTTCACATTGGCGTTTTTTATACGATCTCTTTAAATGTGCTGCCAGAGCCTTTTGTTCAGTTCCCTGAACCCAAACGGGCTTGTGCCATGGTCTAATTTCTATGATAATAGACCAGGAAAATTAGGTAAACATTTGGCAATCATGGGGCAAAATTCAAAACTAATTGTTTTTTGAAAAAAGGTCCCGATAAACATTGTAAACAAAAATACTTGAGTCCTAACTAATCCTAGCCTAACATTACCTAGCCCTTCCCCATGTTATCCTTATGGTAAAATATTCTATACTTTAACTATTTCTTAACATGTCTTGATGAAACATGGTATAAGGCTTATTGTATGTAGTAAATTTATACTATTATAAAGAAAAGGTGGTTTCTGTATGTATGTATGTGGCAAGTGAACTCGAAAAATACTGAACCGACTGGGTAGAAATTTCGCACAGAGGTAGATCTTGAACCTGGGAAACAAATAGGCCTATTCACTTCCTTAAAATCCCCTCGGGCTACGCCCTGTGAACGTCCTCGGTCCCAATGTTTGCATTTGAAAGGAATATAAACATTCAAATACTGAAATATAAACAGCTGTGGATACTAAAATTTGACAGTTCGAAGAGCAGAGGTAAGATCAGCTGTAATTTCATCGTGAGCGAAGCCACGGGCAACTGCTAGTATCTACTAAATACTGAATTAAAACCACCCAGTTTTAACGTACTTGTTGCAGCAAACCTGATACTCATTACCGATGTTATTCTCATGGAGATTACAAAAACATGTCATATCTAGCTATGTTGGATGGAAATAATTTTTAAATTTCAAATTCGCTGAGTATGCAAGTCTGTTGCAACGGGGGTATTTTAGGGTTTTAATGGTTTACAAAAGCCCTCTCTTGTTCCCAAAAATAACAAGGGTTGACTGAATTTCGTATTATTGCAAATTTTTTGTATTTGTATGCTGTATTTTTTTAAATAAACCTGTTTGAATTTGAAAAAAACTAAGTCAGAGCTGATTAGTGTAATTAAACTTAAAACAGCTGATTAATCAATCAGTGATTGACAGTGAACACAAGTGATAGACGTGGCTGACCACTCATCGCAGTGGTTTATTTATTTATTTATTTAATTTTAAATGCTACAAAACAGAATGAATTCCAATTACATCGTAGCATATTAAATCACAAATATTCAAAAGTAAGCATGCTGAAGAAAACTCTAGTAGAGAAGAATGTCTTCTTCCATGTCATGACTGACTTAACTGACATGGCACTCCGATAAAAAAAAATCACCGATGAAATTTCTTATTTTTTACCAAGCCTCAAACTTGAAAATTTAAACATATTTAAACTCAGTTCAAAATGTCCGTGGATAAATGAGATGATTGGACACTAATGTTTTACAGAGACTTTTCTAAAACATTCAATATATTGATTCCAACTATATATGACTTCTCGTTTTCGTTGTTTTAATAAATTGGGAAAAATGTAAAAGCACAAGAAAATAATAAGTATAGTGCTTATAGCCTGAACCAAATAAATCCATTCACCATAGGTGGATTTCGAGGTTTTTATTCATGTCACGCTCCAGGCGCTGTACTATATACTCAATTCATAATTACTCGTCGATAATTAACTACTTTGTGTGTGGTTCGTGCAGCTAAAAATCAAGAGGAAGGATGAAAGCAAATATTTTGTTACAAAAGTAAGAAATAAGTACAAAATACTTTCCATATTAGATGTTTTTCAAACGTTTAATCCTATTTGTTTGTTTGGAGTATAATTTACGTTGTTTAAACTTTACGTTGTTAGATGCGCACGATTTATTTCATTACTGTTGTTGTAAATGGAACCTAATAGTAGGGAAATCAGATAGTAAAGTTTAAAAATGCCGGTTTTTTAACAGCTGATAATTGATAAGACGACCCGGTATTGCGTCAACGACCCCAATTGATAACGAGAGTACTGCCATATGCAAGCAGTCAGGTGAAAATATGATAGTATACCATGTTAATATCAGTAATTTTCTCAGTATTGTATATTTTAATATTTA
The DNA here is from genome assembly GCA_035578135.1 of Flexamia atlantica. Classification (NCBI taxonomy): domain Eukaryota; kingdom Metazoa; phylum Arthropoda; class Insecta; order Hemiptera; family Cicadellidae; genus Flexamia; species Flexamia atlantica. The sequence goes on from JAQJVK010000001.1 coordinate 39,182,203, forward strand.
TTCTGGTGAGTGTTTCTGATTAAACTATTTACAATTAATGAATTATTGCCTTTTATTCAAATTGTTAAATAGTAACAATATAAAATTCACATTGCTCGATCTGCTATGTTTAACTACCCATATTGATTGTTACAGCTCAGCTCTATTTACCTCTTTTTCTTCAAGGCTTAATACCCATGAATTTTATAACCCATGAATTTTATGTTCATGATCGTGTGAATTTAATTTAATAAAGAGATTCAATGGCTCAGTTAGTTAGGATTGAAAACTTTCTTAGCTAAAGACGTGGTCAAACTACGCTGGTTATTAGCTGCTAGTGGTGAATGTTAATTTTATCCAGCTGCCTTCTCACTGCTTGTGGCTGAAAGGTTTTCTTAATACAATCGGTGCATAAATTACTATTTCCTTCAACTAGCTAGCATTTACACCCGGCAACCAACCTATTACGTACCTTTAGAACTTTTTAATTGCTTGATAAGCTATTTGGTAAGTGGTGTGTCTGAATAGTCTTCAAATATTTAAGTGTGAGTGTGGGATCGATGTTGTATGTTTCTGGTCAAGCGTATCCTGTTGCAATCAGCTAAACTTTGTTTCGATTTTTGATGAGGTCATTAACTCTCTGAATGCCTGATATTTTTAATTCGATTCAGTTATACTGTACTTTTTGCGTTAAAGTCAAGAAACATGACTTATATGCTAGTTATTAAGTGATATATTTATTAACACTTTTTTCGGCTTTAAAATAATAATCAGTACCTATATTATTGTCTACTTTAAGACACGCTAGGGGGCTATAGAGTTAGGAGGATGGCTGGTGAATTTTATAAAAGATATCGGTGTTTAACCTTTGACTCAAATGTAATTAAAAATTAAGACACGCTAGGGGGCTCTAGAGTTAGGAGGATGGCTGGTGAATTTTATAAAAGATATCGGTGTTTAACCTTTGACTTCAAGTAATTAAAAATGTTTTACCCTTATGCCTATAACCCTATGCCTTTGTGTGATGTGAGTTTGTGGCCTTTAGCTGAGGTGGACTCTGGCCTCTCCCGTTACGAATAAAGACGACCCCAACAGCGAGGCTGTTGTTATGCTAGTGTATAACATAAACTATTTTCAGTTAGAACGATTTTCAGGTAAAAACATGACCTGCTTTTATAATTCTAAGAACAAGCAAATTTTAACATTTTGAAAGTTATTTAGGCTATTTTATTGAAAGAAACCATAAGAAACATTCTTTGTATTTTTATTGATCATTGATCTGCATGTCAATGATATTCAATTAACGATTGAGGCGAGGGGATTTAAAAGTTAGCTTCGGTCTTTTGGGAGTAGCAAGAATAACATCCATGATTCGTGAAGTTCCTCCTAGAGTAAATTTCAGACTAAAAGCTAAAGAATGGGTATTCGGGTTGTTGTAACGCGGATCTTGTACAGCTCAAATTCTTCATATTTCCCTTGCGAGAAACATTTTTCAAGGTTTAACCGAAATTCATACCACTCGAGAAGTCTGACTGGATTATCGAGGTCACGCGGTGCGATACGTTGCAGGTGGCCGGCGGCAGCGCGAGGGCGGCCGAGGATGAGGTGGTCGCCGACGGGTACGCGGCCGGGATCCTGCCCAGCCTGGCGGCGCTGCTGGCCGGCCTGGCGACGGCGCTGCTGGGCACGCCGCTGCGACTGCTCGCGCTGCTGCTCAGCGGGGACCTCACCCTGCCCAGGCTGCTCGCCGTGCTGGGCTCCATCATCCCCGACCTGGCCTCCTCCCTGGCCGCCAGCCTCGCCGGCCTCCGGGACACCCTGGCCGAGCCCGTGGAGCTGGTGTGGGACGACGACGACACCCCCGCTACTCTCTGACCTCACCCTGCCCAGGCTGCTCGCCGTGCTGGGCTCCATCATCCCCGACCTGGCCTCCTCCCTGGCCGCCAGCCTCGCCGGCCTCCGGGACACCCTGGCCGAGCCCGTGGAGCTGGTGTGGGACGACGACGACACCCCCGCTACTCTCTGACCTCACCCTGCCCAGGCTGCTCGCCGTGCTGGGCTCCATCATCCCCGACCTGGCCTCCTCCCTGGCCGCCAGCCTCGCCGGCCTCCGGGACACCCTGGCCGAGCCCGTGGAGCTGGTGTGGGACGACGACGACACCCCCGCTACTCTCTGACCTCACCCTGCCCAGACTGCTCGCCGTGCTGGGCTCCACCATCCTCGACCTGGCCTCCTCCCTGGCCGCCAGCCTCGCCGGCCTCCGGGACACCCTGGCCGAGCCCGTGGAGCTGGTGTGGGACGACGACGACACCCCCGCTACTCTCTGACCTCACCCTGCCCAGACTGCTCGCCGTGCTGACCTCCACCATCCTCGACCTGGCCTCCTCCCTGGCCGCCAGCCTCGCCGGCCTCCGGGACACCCTGGCCGAGCCCGTGGAGCTGGTGTGGGACGACGACGACACCCCCGCTACTCTCTGACCTCACCCTGCCCAGACTGCTCGCCGTGCTGACCTCCACCGTCCCCGACCTGGCCTCCTCCCTGGCCGCCAGCCTCGCCGGACTCCAGAACACCCTGGCCGAGCCCGTGGAGCTGGTGTGGGACGACGACGACACCCCCGCTACTCTCTGACCTCACCCTGCCCAGACTGCTCGCCGTGCTGGCCTCCACCATCCTCGACCTGGCCTCCTCCCTGGCCGCCAGCCTCGCCGGCCTCCGGGACACCCTGGCCGAGCCCGTGGAGCTGGTGTGGGACGACGACGACACCCCCGCTACTCTCTGACCTCACCCTGCCCAGACTGCTCGCCGTGCTGACCTCCACCGTCCCCGACCTGGCCTCCTCCCTGGCCGCCAGCCTCGCCGGACTCCAGAACACCCTGGCCGAGCCCGTGGAGCTGGTGTGGGACGACGACGACACCCCCGCTACTCTCTGACCTCACCCTGCCCAGACTGCTCGCCGTGCTGACCTCCACCGTCCCCGACCTGGCCTCCTCCCTGGCCGCCAGCCTCGCCGGACTCCAGAACACCCTGGCCGAGCCCGTGGAGCTGGTGTGGGACGACGACGACACCCCCGCTACTCTCTGACCTCACCCTGCCCAGACTGCTCGCCGTGCTGGCCTCCACCATCCTCGACCTGGCCTCCTCCCTGGCCGCCAGCCTCGCCGGCCTCCGGGACACCCTGGCCGAGCCCGTGGAGCTGGTGTGGGACGACGACGACACCCCCGCTACTCTCTGACCTCACCCTGCCCAGGCTGCTCGCCGTGCTGGGCTCCATCATCCCCGACCTGGCCTCCTCCCTGGCCGCCAGCCTCGCCGGACTCCAGAACACCCTGGCCGAGCCCGTGGAGCTGGTGTGGGACGACGACGACACCCCCGCTACTCTCTGACCTCACCCTGCCCAGACTGCTCGCCGTGCTGACCTCCACCGTCCCCGACCTGGCCTCCTCCCTGGCCGCCAGCCTCGCCGGACTCCAGAACACCCTGGCCGAGCCCGTGGAGCTGGTGTGGGACGACGACGACACCCCCGCTACTCTCTGACCTCACCCTGCCCAGACTGCTCGCCGTGCTGACCTCCACCGTCCCCGACCTGGCCTCCTCCCTGGCCGCCAGCCTCGCCGGACTCCAGAACACCCTGGCCGAGCCCGTGGAGCTGGTGTGGGACGACGACGACACCCCCGCTACTCTCTGACCTCACCCTGCCCAGACTGCTCGCCGTGCTGACCTCCACCGTCCCCGACCTGACCTCCTCCCTGGCCGCCAGCCTCGCCGGACTCCAGAACACCCTGGCCGAGCCCGTGGAGCTGGTGTGGGACGACGACGACACCCCCGCTACTCTCTGACCTCACCCTGCCCAGGCTGCTCGCCGTGCTGGGCTCCACCATCCTCGACCTGACCTCCTCCCTGGCCGCCAGCCTCGCCGGCCTCCGGGACACCCTGGCCGAGCCCGTGGAGCTGGTGTGGGACGACGACGACACCCCCGCTACTCCCTGACCTCACCCTGCCCAGGCTGCTTGCCGTGCTGGCCTCCACCATCCTCGACCTGGCCTCCTCCCTGGCCGCCAGCCTCGCCGGCCTCCGGGACACCCTGGCCGAGCCCGTGGAGCTGGTGTGGGACGACGACGACACCCCCGCTACTCCCTGACCTCACCCTGCCCAGGCTGCTTGCCGTGCTGGGCTCCATCATCCCCGACCTGACCTCCTCCCTGGCCGCCAGCCTCGCCCCGGCCTCCGGGACATCCTGGAGCTGGAGCTAGAGCTGGTGTGGGATGACGACGACACCCTCCCTGCTCTCTGACCTCCCCTTTGATATCCCGGGTTACCGAAAACTGTACCCTTACCTTCCTTGTTTGTTTCATAATATAATGGAAATAGCTCTTTTTCGTGATAGGATTGACTTTAAATATATTAGGACACTTTTCACTGCCATTATAAAATCATACCAACTTTGTGTCAGCCAGGATTTAAAAGAGGACTTATATTCTCCAATATAAATTAATCAAGCCAAATTTTCTCCAATTCTCTGTTGTCAGAAATTAATTACGCTATCAGGAGGAGAAATTTGAAGATGACCAGAAAGCAAAAATAAGCTTAAGAACTCATTTTCCCTAGCATATTAATTTTTTATATGAAATATATTTTTGAATTTTTTAAAACCAGCGTTGTCTTTGGTGATGATATAGTCGAACTACATCCACTTCAAATCCTGGCACGTGACAAAAGTGTTATCAGGTAAAACCGTTATAACAAATTAATTTGAACTGAAAACGAAAACTTTATCAGGTTCACCCTGCAATAACCAGGTTGGATAATTGTAACCCTAGTTACAAACTTAAAGTATGTCATTTTATTTTTCTCTTTCAATAAAAATCTTCCTTTAGACTTTTGTTTATACATTTAGCATTTAAGTCTGTAAATATATTTTCATTAATTTTATGGATTTATCAAATAACCATTTGTAAATATACTAACACATTACAGTTTGATTTTTTTAACTAGAAGCGGTCAAGACAAAGTGGAATATCTTAGACGATGCACTTCTTTTGTTTGAAGTAAAATCATGTGTTTCTGTATACCTTGTAATGCTTTTGTTTACTATCCAAAAAATAAACAAAAGTATAAAATGGCTTAGAATATTGTTTGTTTTTATTAAACCTAACCTCGACATTTGACAAGTAGAAACACGTGATTATAATACAAACTCATTGCCAAAGATATTCCACCTCGTCTTGACCGCTTCTTGTTAAAAAAAATCTAACTGTACACAGTTATCTTTAACATTCATTAACGATGTACGATATTCGCTTACTTTTGAGACATATTTGTTTTAATGTTGTTTATATTAAATTTTTTAATAACGATTATCATTTATTTAAAGTCCCAATTTTCTGCTGCCACTATCGAGTTGAGTTAGCACTAGTTAGGATAGTTAGTGGCACTATCTCTGCCACTAGCGAGATAGAGTTCAAATTATGTTATTGAAGAGGGATGACTTCATCCAATTTTTTAATCCTTAGTCTGTAACGATTTAATTGGCTGTGCAGATTGTAATGCCAAGTTTTTATCGCTTGTCATCTTCTTTTCTTATTGATCTGTATGTGTAGCAAACGGTATAGCACTAATTTTTATGTCTTCAAACATTATGTTAATACATTATGTTAAATACAATTATGAATAGAACATTTAAGGGGAAAATTGTATTAGAATCTTATTTTTGGTCAAACGTTACTTTAAATATGATTGGTTAGGTTATACTTAAATAATGTTGTTAATATTTATGGAGGAAAGAAGGTCAAAACCAACAAAAGTCGTTTGTATAAATGAAAAATTTGGTTTATTAAATAAGACATCGATACAAAAGCCAATCAGTTGAAGTCTAGTTCAGAGAAGTCCAGAGTAGGTGTAGCCAAGGCAAGTTGTCAGAGCAACGTGTTGTCCGTGTCCAAGTCGTGTCCGTTTACAGAAGCCGGGACGTGTCCGTGTTGTGCTAGCCCTCCATCATCTGCAACATAAAACTTTCAAATGTTGTGTGTTTCAAAACTCTTGAAACTTTAAAATATTCAAAATTTAAATGCTCGTTATTTACTTTATAAAGTTGTAGTCACTTATTTAAAGCAAAAAATCTTAAATTATAACTTACGTTACCTGTATGTTTGTATTTTTCTTAAGAGATGTGAGTATACTTGCTCAGGATTGCACGAACTGAAAGTGTATTGCATTCCGAAAAGATAGACTGTGTGCTAATTTTTAATATATGAATTTTTAATTTATATTTTACAAAACTCCACGCGAAATTCTATACAGGATTTTAAGTAATTGGAAACTGATGAAAATGTTTGTATCATTTGCTGGAAACACAGTCATTACGCAAATTTTATAGGTACCCGTGTCAATCCCTTACTCACTTTTACCCCAAAAATAATTTACAAATTTTTAAATGGCAAAGAACCCTTTGTCATTCATTAAATTAAAAAGTAGAGGAAACAAACAATTTTGCTGGAAGGAAATATCAAAATTGCATCATGCGTTCTCGAGATGATTGAAAACGTAAAAATAGCATGTTCTCACCACTGTACTCTTAGTTCACTCGTTATTTACTAAAAAAATCAAAGATACTCTGGTATTTTCATTGAGGAGCAGATAGGTATTTTTCATGATAAAACTAGGTAGGTAGGGGGAGTAATCCTACTGTCCATATTCCTCCTTCAACCCTAACATGACAAATATATAAATTGAATTCAAAATTCGAGGTTGTCCTTGTGATATATCGAATTAAAAAGGATGAAAAACAATCCGTTTTCGAACAATTTTTCAAATTACTTAAATAAATTCCACGAACCAGGCTCAAAATGTAATTCATTCATAAACCAGATTACTTCAGGGAAGAAACCGCCCCGTCGATTTGATGAAAAACACTTTTTTTAACAAAAATAACTAACTGGTTGTAATATTTTTCCTATAACCTTATTTAATTACTTTTTTTATTGTTAAGTTTCAGCTAAGTAATTGGGTTAGTTTTTGTTTTTATCTCAAAGCTCACAATTACAAAGCAAAATATCATGTTTTACAAAACCTTTGTGACTTTGATGTTGCATGAATTATATTGTTCAGTAGGTATAACCGTTTATTGTACCTGATGAGAGGGTCTAGCAGTAGCCGACGACGGCCATGTTGACGTTGGTCCTCTCCTTGCCCATGATGATGCAGTAGTCTGATGTTTCGTCGACGGAAATATCTGATACAGTGACAGACAGCCGAGCCTTATATACTGACCCGCCGCCTCCGCCGACCAATCCGCGCCCGGCGTCACCTCGGCTGATCAGCCTCGGACTGGACTTTTGCCTGTCATGCGACTTTTTTAATCGGCTGTTATAACTAATTTTGGTCGTGGCACTAAGCGATAGTACAACAAATATGCACTTATTATCATTATTTTTATAAAAGCAATTAGATGCTTTGCCCGTTTTCACACGTAGGCTTATCAAAAAATTAGTAAATTGCATGTGTGTGTATACAGGGTGTCTCTCGTAAGGTGTCTCAAACTGATTGCGCCAAACTAGTATTCCTAAATAGATTAAACAAAATCATTGCCCACTAAAGTGACCCTAAAAAACAAAGTAAAAATATTTTTAATCGTCTTAAAATACAGGGTGTTACAAAAACCGGGGGTCACGCGGGTTCGAATAAATAAACAAATTTATTTTAAAAATAAACATATTATGTCATGCTATGCAAAAATTTAAAGCTAACAATACGAACAAGTTGATGAAAACAGAAGTCACTTATCTTTATTAACTTCAAAATGGCGGCCGTTTTTGAGAATATATCGGTATTTACACAACACCCTGTATCTCGAGAACCACTGAACATTTTTTGTTCTGTTTGAAATTTATCAATCTTTCTAAACTCAGCTTTAATTTGATATATGATATTTCAAGATTTAGGAAATAAAAGTTTTTGATAGTGAATGTTTATTTTTTTAATGTTGGTAGCCCTGAAAATCAAAAATTTTAAATGGAACATATGTCAAATAGGATATCATTTTAAAGGTCTTGCAAAAACCAATTACTTTTCAATTTATACCTACCTCCTACCTTTGGCGGTTTGGCAGTTATAAACAAACAACTCCATTTTCCCTTATAAAGCTCATGTTAAATGTGCAGTACTCAAGCATGGGCGGATTTCCGGGGCGCACCCCCGATTTTTCGCGAATTTTTTAAACGGAAAAAGGTTTTCCAGCAAAATTTTCATAATTTTAATACAGTAATATGATTTCAGTCAAATTTTATTTAATATTTGGTATAGTTTGATTTTTTTATTTTCCATTTCATCCTTTTGTTACAAATTCATTGTAGTTTTTTCCATATAATGTCAATTAATTTCGAAATTTCCATTTTAAATTCCATATTTTTTCCGACAAACATAACGTATCAAAACTGCCTACAAGCTCAAATTGGCTTAAGAACAAACTGTGCTGAAAACAAATATTCATTTTATAATGTCTCATAATGTCTCTCTTACTATGATCAAATATTATTCTAGCAGTTTTCATTATACAAATTACAAAATATCGTTACTTTTCATGATTCAAATGAGCTATTAAAAAAAAAAATGTAAAGGGGTTGTTGTTAAATAAAAGAAATAGCTTCTTGAAATATACCAAGAATACACTCAAGAAAATGTGTGATTTAAAATATGAGCATACAGAGCACGTAGTTGAGCTAGCACCCCCAAATATTATAACCTAAATCCGACTGTGTACCCAAGTTGAATTAATCATCATATATTTAATTTCGTAAGGCGATTCTTTGCGTCAAAATTGTGGGCGTCTGGCAAGTCCTAGAAAGATGGTATAGGGCTCAAATTAAAGGTCTCTATTCCTAGATGGCGGGAAAAATACTGAAATTGCTTGAAATTCGTCAGAAAACGAGAAATAACGTAAAATATTGCATTTAAAAAGCATTGGGATCTAAAAACGTCTGCTTTGTTTACATAAATCATGTGATGCTGATGCTTGATTCAAAGCCATATGCTAGATGTTGACATATGTTTTTTTTCTCAAAAGGCAGCTAACTATGCACGTTCAATGTACTATAACAAATACATGTTTTAAATTTAATATATTCCGATTTTATAATTTTGAATTTGATCATATTAATAGTTTAAAATTGTTAAGAGTTAAGTAAGTTTGTTTCGTTTACGTTATGACGATGCCGATTTAATGCTAAATGATCTAACTTATATCTATCTGGGAAATTTTTGCGCCGAAATTGTGGGTATTCGGCATGTCGCCGAATGATGAGAGAGGTCTCAAATTGAAGGTATTGATCCCAGAGACTCGGAAAAATACTGAAATTGCTTGAATCTTACCAGAAAATGAGAAATAACGTAAAATATCTGTCATTTCAAAAAGCTTCGGGATCTGAAAACATCTGCTTTGTTCACATTAAAACATTTGTTGCTTATACTTAATTTAAAACAACGTACCATATATGTTTATATATGGTTTATTTAAAATTCAGCTATAATTTAAATTCGACCAATAAAAGTATATTTAATCTTGAATCTACCAAGACAAAGCATTATTTATTCACGGGCAACCATAAAAACGTATTGAGCGTAGAATAAAAGTGTCAATATTAACTATTTACCTAGCTCGTGGTCTAGAAACCTAACTCCCAAATGAAGTGGAGCCAGAGGCTCCAACGTGGAGCTTGGAGTAGCGGGAGACCTTTTCTGATTTCATCCTTACCTTTTGCCTATTAGGTAAAAATGTAGCCTCAATCGGAGGTTTCCATAAAAAGTACCCTTTTAATATCCGATGTTCTGTTGAACCAAGTGGAAACACGACATTTGTTTAAATTTGTTGTGTTACATATGTCACACAACTTTCCTTGGGAAATAAGTAAAGCGCTGCAATCTGTGGTTAACCTTAAAAACTTTTTCAAACCATGTCCATAAGTTTAATTGCAAACAAAGTGAACTGAGTTTGTTTTGAGATCGACGGTTAAGCGCCATTGTCCCTAAAAGTTCTACCCCTTATTATACTGAAGTAACGCCCTTTCTTAATTCTGATACGTGCAGGCAAATGTCAAAATATCTTTAATGTTACACTTTAAACATTTAAATCCGTCAAAATGTCACCGAGTTGTGAGTGTGAAGGAAACAATAAATATTCAGCATTTGTATTCCATTTTTAGGGGCTTTTGCCCCTACAAGCCACTAGTCTATATTGTTAATTCTGTAAGCGATTTTTTTCAATCAAAATTGTGAGAGTTTGACAGCTCGCAGGATGATGGGAGATGGCTCAAATGAAAGGCCTCGGTCCCAGGGGGTCGGGAAAAATATCAGATTATGTCCAAATATACCAGAAAATGAGAAATAACGAAAAATATCTTCCATTTAAATTGCATTGCGATTGAAAAACGTCTGCTTTGTTTACATTTCAACATGTGGTGCTAATGCTTGATTCAAAGCCATATGGTAGATGTTGACATGTGGGATTTTTTTTCAAAATGCAGCTCACTATGCACGTTCAATGTACTATAACAAAAAATATTTTAATTTCAAGATTTTCTGATTTTATAATGATTAAGGGTTTGAGTTTTTCATAATTTAAAATTATAAAAAGATAAGTATGTTTGTTTAGTTTATGTTATAACGATGCAGATTCAATAACAAATGATCTATACATATATATAATTACGTAAGGGAAATTTTTGCGCCGAAATTATGGGCGTTTGGAAGGTTTCAGGATGATGGGAGGGGGCTGAAATTAAAGGTCTACATCCCAGGGACTCGGGGAAAATACTAAAATTGCTTTAAGCTTACTTTAAAATGAGAAATAACGTAAAATAGCTGTCATTTAAAAACTATTGGTATGTATAAAGGTTTGCTTTATTTACTTAAAACCAAATACTAGATATAATCATAATTTTGTGGATCCAAAAGCCTATTTTCTAAGAAGGTTTTTGGAACTATAGTAAAGAAGGATTATGCTTAGGGGCTAATAGCCCCTTCAAGCCTCTAGTCATATTTAATTTCGTAAGGCGATTCTTTGCGTCAAAATTGTGGGCGTCTGGCAAGTCGTAGAAAGATGGGAGAGGGCTCAAATTTTAGGTCTCTGTTCCATGATGGCGGGAAAAATACTGAAATTGCTTGAAATTCATTAGAAAACGAGAAATAACGTAAGTACCTGCCATTTAAAAAACATTGGGATCTAAAAACGTCTGCTTTGTTTACATTAAAACATGTGGTGCTGATGCTTGATTCAAAGCCATATGCTAGTTGTTGACATATGTTTTTTTCAAAAGGCAGCTAACTATGTTCAATGTACTACTATATCAAATAAATATATTAACTTTAAGTTTTTCAGACTTTGTAATTACGGTTTGAGTATATATGTCGTAGCCACATGCTGTAATTGGGCACTTCATGAAGTGTCCAGCGCTAACCGGGCACTTCATGAAGTGCCCAGCTCGCCTGGGCACATAGTGTAATTAACCGGTTTCATATAAAATTACAGTATGTGACCAATAAAACTGGGCACTTCGTGAAGTGCCCAACGCTCGTTGGGCACATGCTGTAACTAATTCTTTTACACTATGTGTCCAGCTTAGATGCTGGACACTTGATGTAAACACATAAAACTGCTGTCAGATTCGTAGTATCTGATGTATTATTTTTAATAATACAAAATAGGAACATTTTTTAAGAATTTTGAAAAACAGTAAGAATAAGATTGTCTGCCACTAAATCAGACAATTCTCGCCTGTATGTTTTTATCATGGGTTTTCTATGTTTTCTGAGTTATTTTGGCTGCACATAATTATTATAGTATTATTATTGAAACAACAAACTCTTTTAAAACTTTGTAATGTTTAAATAATAACGTTAATGGTGAAGTGTAGCCAAAATAACTCAGAAAACATAAACTAGACAATTTTTAAATTTACTGGATGTAATTTAAATTTTATGCTTTAATAAAATAAAGCATGTTTAACGATTTAAAATAAGGTGTATATTTCATATACATGAAACATGTTACCTAACACATTTATATGTAACATAACACATAAACATTGACATTAACCTATTTTTAGCGAATTTCCCCTATAGGGAAGAAGCTATTACCGTAGGTCTCATGGTAAGACCTAAGCCCGAGACCATGATAACTTTTCGTTTTAGGGCCACCAGAAGCAAAAAACACCATTCGTTCGAATTTTTATATATCTATCTATCTATCTATCTATCTATCTATCTATATATATATATATGTGTCTGTCAGCACGATAGCGGCCGTAAATATGATCCGATCTTAATGAAATTTGGAACAGACATGTAAAGTGGTAATCGAATGGACGAGTTCGTGAACCAGCCCGATCGGACCACCGGAAGGGGGGGTAAGGGGGGATAAACACCCCCAAAAATGGGTTTTTTGGGTTTTTTACATATAAAAATAAAATTTATCGAATCTTTGTTGGCACCATTGAATTCAGCTCACAAAAACAAACAATTTAGTGTTTTGAATCATTGCTCTATGTCCATTGGTTACCGAGATATTGAAAGTGGTAAACACAGTACGTTGTCCCAATGTTAACCTTATGGGGAATAAGTAAAATTCTATATCTCGCTTATTTCTCAACATATCTGGATAAAACTTGGTTTGTGGCTTCATCTAGATGAGATCTAATGTATTTTAGTCTAAATTCCCCGAAATTTCAATTTTTAGTGGCAGCAAACCTGCATAATCATTCCCCATGTTATCCTTATGGGAAATAAAAAAATTCTATATCTTACTTATTTTTTAACATTTCTTGACAAAACTTGGTATATGGCTTCTTCTAGTTAAGATCTACTAAATAATGAATTAAAACCAACCAGTTTTAACATACCTGTTGCAGCAAACCTGCATAATCATTCCCCATGTTATTCTAATGGAGATTACAAAACATGTAAAATCTCGCTAAGTTGGATTGAAATACCATTTGTTGTGTTGCATCTGAAATTCGCTGAGTATGCAGGTCTGCTGCAACGGGGGTATTTATGTTTTAATTGATTAACTTCTTACTTAGCCACTCTTAATAAAACGCATATCAAATCAAAATAAAGCAAGGTAAAACATATTTACAGAGAGTGCCATAACAGTCTTGAAAAAATGATAAAAAAATCTTTAGTTTCTTTTTATATTAAAATTGACAGCAGTTAAATTACATAAAACTTTACTATTTCGTTTATTCTTTTTACAATTAGCATTAACGACGATTTGCGTTTAAGATTTTCTTTTATGTCAGTATGAATAAATTAACATAACATTATTACATCAAGCCTTTTCATTGTAATTGTTTTTATTTGCTAATAGGCCTAGAATATTAAAATACAACCGTCGCAGCAGACCTGCGTACTCAGCGAATTTCCATTGGTCAAATAAATGATATTACTTAGCATTGTAAAACATTTTCATATGTGCACATATTTATTTAAATATATTTTAATAATAAAAATGTGTACATTATTGTTATTTTTTTATTTGATATATTTTGTTCCGTCATATAAAATTTAATGTTAAAAAAGTTTTTATTTGGTTCATTAATTCTTCACTTTCTCTATTCAAATACCCAATTAATATATGGTAGGCAGACATCTATAAAGTATAATATCGAATTATTATTTAATTTTAATAACACATTTTCTGCTCAAATATGGTCTATTGGGTACCATATTTGCTAAAAATTTTTTACGCTTGACCAATATCCTTTTGTAATTATTAATATAGAAAAATATAATTTTTTTATAGAAAAAGCTTAATTTTTCAAAATTTTATATCCTAATTATTGGTTCGCACATATGCATGACGTACTATTAGGGGTATGTGGTGTTATATCAAACTCTCAATATATTTATGTTAACAATTCAAAGGGAATAAAAACAAAATAATTATTACTATTGTTTTAACTTTATAAATGAAAATTTAACCATTTATATATATATGTATATATTAACAACCCCCTCCCACCCCTACAATCTGTACTTTCAGTTTACTTGCTTAAGTAGGTGGTATTCTGGTTCAACACATCCTAGTGCCACTGTATGCGGTTGAACTCGAAACTAAGTGGCATTCTATATAATACAAGTCCTTATCAAATGGCTTGAGTAGTATTAGATCCTTTATTAAGAGCATGAAATCAGAGCAGATCTACCCTACACAAGCGCAGTATGAGCACCTGAGCCCCAATTTTCAATAAATGTAGTCTTGTTATAGTATATAAATGTAAGAAAACAAGTAATCAATGAATTCAAAACACCGGAAAAACAAATAATATAATCTAATGAACAAATTCAATTCAATCATATGGTTAGTTTTGCAAATAAAACATCCCTATTAGTTGCAGCAGAACTGCATCTTCAGCCAATTAAAAAAAATATACTATCGCCATAGAACAAAATTTAATTATTATGCCTTCATGGAAACTATTAAGCAAGTTTTAAACTTCAGCATTGTTCCCAAACATATGTAGGCCTATCATATTGTGCTAATGCATTTTAACCAGTTGTCACATAGTACAAGGCTCCTATCCCTTAACGTGACTTAATGGGCGCGTTCAGCCGCAATCACCGGTGAGTAATATATAACGTATTTAAGTGAACGGTAGCGGTGGACATACCACCTACCGACCATTGTTGTGCATCCACCGGTGTTGTGTTTACGGTGGATTCGGTAAGTAACCAGACATTGTTGATTGTCAAGATGTGGTGGATTTGCCTATTAGTGACTATGGTGACCGGTTAGCCACCGGTGACTGCGGCTGAACGCACCCAATGTGAAACATTGTTTGAATAGAGAGTAAACCATTTGAATTGTATAACGATTGTCTGGTAAAATATTTTGAAAGAAATATAAATAACTTCAATATCAATACTTTGTGCTGTCATTGAGTGAAGGGAATTTATTTTTTTAAATTTATATGAGGTTTATTTCAGTTTGTCTATTGTCACTATGCTGTTTAACAGCCTGGCTGCCTCTCAATGTTGTCATTCGACTTAACCTCTAAACTTAAAACAGTCAAAACTATCTGCAAAAAGATGGAATTTTTTAAACTAAGCCTATTTAATATCATATTTTGATAATTTTGTGTGTTAGAATGGTAAGCAGGTTGGTTTGCATCTTTGTAACTTTATATATCACAGCCAACATCATGTTTCATGTTGTGGGCATAAGTTATAATTATTTGCTGGCCTACGTCTCTAGCCTACAATGTTTAAAGTTAAATAATTACATATTTGAACAATTGAAGTGTTCTCGTAATGACAAATAAGCTGTGTTGTTTCTAATGATTGGATTTTCTCTACCATTCCTTGGTAGAAAATCAAGTGTCATGCCGGGTAGGCTACAATATTTTGAGCATTGGCCTACTCTATTGCCGGAGCTTTCATACACTGTTTATTTTAAATTATTAGGCGTAATAAACAACGTACAATCAAATGTCAACAAACTTTCACCGCATTTATCTGCAAATAGACTTGATTTGGGTTGTGGGAACCCGATGTCTTACGATAGGCCTGGCAGTGTTAATAAATGGCTTGATCGCAATTAAAAGTTTGAATACCATTACGTCGTACCATTTTCTTAATAATGTAAAGAAAAAAGAAAGATGTGTGCAGAGTCAGCTGGTGTGACTTAGTTGGGCTCACGCAACTAGCGCTTACTACGACTAATATAAACCAGTTACGACAACTGAATCAAAATATTATTTGTACGGTCTCTGTTCTACTGTCTTCTAGGTCCGCTAATTTCGAGAGCCTAACTAATACGTCATATCAGCTGACCATGCTCACTTCTTTCTTTTTCTTTACACCAAGGTCATGTGTTTTCTGTAAAACCAGATAACTCCTAGGTTTCGTTTTTCTACATTAAATATAAGTAAGTTTGACGTGCACGGCCCATCACTTGAGCTGGCTATGTTTGCATCAGCAACTACTGTAGAGTCTGGTAGGGCCTACCTAAACAGTTTATACATAAACTTTTCGTGTCTTCGAACTAGTCTGGTCATTACTAAAAAATCTGCTAGCCTAGTCATTCAAGCTAGTATAGAATGGGCAATAACCCAGGTATTTTCAGTGAGACCTTGATATGTAATTTTATTATGAGCAATAGATTGTGGACGTGGTGTTCCTTAGTGGTGATTAACATCCGCACTAATGACTACTATGTTCATAGGACCGTACTCATAGTTGGACAAGTTCGTAATACATCTTACATCTTACATCCTGTAGCGCTCGATGACCCGTAGGTGTAGAGCTTGTCAAGGTGCCCACGAAGTTGCAGGACACATTTGTTAGGAAAATTTAGGTAGGAGAATCGGAGGTGTCTATTACGTATATTACGCAACTATTGCGGGAAGTAGGTGTTTACGTGCGAGCATGATAGTTCACGCGCTCCGCAAGCGTCGCGCAGGAATTTCATGCGAGCAATGTAAACACCTTCCCGGATGAGTTGCGTACGATAGTTTTCGCAACACTACCAGCAACAAAATACAGGGTAAGTAAAAAACAACACTTCTATGAAAGTTAAAAGATTTAAAAAATATTAATTAAACTGTAGAGAGAAAATACAAACAAAACTATATTTGTCCTTTCTAGGAATACGTCTTATCGTCACACAGACGGCAACAATTGATTAAATAACACTGCTCTTTATTAACTTATCGTTATTAACTGTACGTAGATACGTAGTCACAACCTGGGAACCAGTTTAGTTACAATTAACTAAACTGGTTAAGTTTAGTTTAGTTTAAGTATGGTCGTCATAGTTAAAATGTGTATGTTGTGTTTATGTATAATGTATGTAAATTGTGTGATATAATATTTTTTTTCTTGAGTTGGCAACATTGAGCATTTACCGCACTCGTGCGGTAAATGCTCAATTCAAACTCTTTACCGCACTCCAGCTGATTTGTTACCTCACTACAGCTGATATTTGCCGTACTCTTTTGTAAACGGCGACTTCCCACACTGAAACGGAAGCGGAAATCGGCTATTTACTAGTGTAGTGTTGCGAAAAATTGTTAACCGGGGAAATTTTGGTTCGTATCCCACATTAAAATGTAGGTCCCTTAGTTGCCATTGACTGTTGTTCTATTAATTAACAGTCCTGTCTAAGGAACAAGTCAACCTTAGTCAGTAACAAGACTTCAAGATCGCGCCACGATCATCATTCACTCATCTGTCATTCATACTTAGCTTAAAATACCTTCCTGGGTAGGACGCTATTCCAAGTAATGTATCTAATGTAGGCCTATCTAATGTATTAAAAACATAGCTCGAGTCATATAGGACATTCTTAATTAAATTCACCAAAAAGATGTGACTCGAGCTAATTTAAGATCTTACAGATAGTATATCAATAAATTATATGAATTTTTGAGTTAAAGAGGTAAAGAATAGTGACCTAGACCAAAGTCACTCTAAAAAACAGGCCATGCTGCAGCAATCGCTGTGTCACGTCACATAATTATACTGGGAACTAACACCCACATCACTATACGGTACTCAATTCCACATTCACCTTTCAGTACAGGCCTTATGGGGCAATGCAATTCTATTACCTATGTTGGGTATATTTGTTTACTAATATTCATCTCATATGATTATGAAATTAACCGCTGATTATATCATAGGCTGGCTAGTACAACTTAAATTGCAATTTGAAATACATTGATTATGGAAATCCTCTATTGAAATGTTAACGTAGAACCAAGCATAAATTATTCCTTGTTTATTTATGTTTCCTATGTTTATGTTTATTTACATTTTCATGTTTTTTTTTTTTTGGAAAGAAACTGACAGCTGCACAGCTGTGAGACCTGAGCCAGATTCTCAGCCAGCCTACCTACTGGTTTGATGTAATGAATTCTGCTGCATGGCCTGCTTTTTAGTGTGGCCCTGCCTACACCTAATATGATTCACCGAAACATTGTAACTTGTTCGCTTTGATTTCAAAATGTAGATGTCCACTGAGAAAACTTTGACACATGAAGGTATGGCGTAAACTACATATTATTTAATTTGATTTAGCCTATAAACTTGACTTTGTGTAAAGAAACTTTTGTGTCTTCAACTTTCAGAGGTAGGTATAATCCTATCATTACTTAGGTTTAAAGAAAATAAATTTACATTAAATGATTTTCATAAAGTAAAATAACTTAGGCCTATAATAGTATTTGAGATTCCTAATTTTTTATTCAAGGGCACTGGAAGTATAAGCCTCGCCTCGTTTACTTATTGTCAGATTGACGTTCAATAATACTAATTTTAACCCTAGAGTGTGCGCATGCGGAGTTTTCCTCCGCACATGGTTTTTTTATTAAAATAAACATTTATAATTGGTGTTGGCAGTCATGTCCGGCTTTGTACTTCACACGCCTCATTTCAGGAAGCCCCTAAAGCTATTTTTACCTTCCCACACCCCCTTGGCACCTTGTTATTTGCAATTTAGTGATGCCGTGTCATCGTGCGGAGTGTCCTCTCCCGTAAAACAGACATTGACTACTATCTGTACTAGAAAATTACTTAGTTCAATGCATTAGTACACCAATTAAGTTGAACATTTATTTGTATCAACGATGAAATATGAACATGAAATGTCATGAAAAAATTAAATTTAATCATATGGTCAGTTTTACAGTAATTAAAAAATCCCTGTTGCAACAGACCTACATCTCCATCCAATTTCAATAAAACATATTATCAAATCCTCATCCTCATTTATGGTAATTGTAAACATACCATATATTATGCTATATTTTCAGGCAGTTTAGACCAAGACATCCCCCCCCCCTCTTCATACTTTCATACTTTCTCATGTTATGCTCATACTTTACTCATATTACTCATTCTCATGCTGATACTTTCCTTATTAATTTTATAAATAATTTGTATTTTTTATACAGTATATATTTTCTGCAAAATCTTGATCAATGAACTCTAAGTATTCAAAATAAACACAAATAAAATATTCATCACATGAAAATTTAATCATATGTTCAGAGTTGTATTTGTTTAACATCTTAAATCAGGGTGAATATACTTTTGGAGGGAAAATTAAAAATAATATTGGACAACGTACTGTGTTTAGCACATCCAATACTATCCAATTACTAAGCAACGGATTGACGTAGAATAATAATTCAAAATGCTAAATTGTTTGTTTTTTTTAAGCTGAGTTCAATTTTAAAAATTAAATTAAAATAAAATTAATAAAAAGGTGTTAAATCTTGAAAATAAATTTTATTTCGTCAAAAAAACCTTCTTAGAGCAAACCTATCCTGCTGGTTTTCGAACTCGAAGTAATAAATGTCGCTTTATACGTATGTACCAAATTTCATCGAGATCGGATATTTTTTTCAAAAGTTATCGCGCCTACGGACTGATATATATCCCTATATATATATATATATATACAGGGTGTCTCCCCTAAGGTGTCTCAAATGGATTGCGGACGAACTAGTAGTCCTACATAGATGAAACAAAATCATACTCCACTAAATCGACCGCAAGGAACAACATAAAAATATTTTTAAGCTTTTTAAAATACAGGGTGTTCCAAAAACCGGGGGTCATGGGTTCGAATCTCAGAATTTTTAAATGTAAACATATGTAATGTTATGCATCGTTTTAAAGCTCTAAACAAGACGAACAGTTTGGTGGAAACAGAATTCACTTATCATTATTCATTTCAAAATGGCGGCCATTTTAGTGAAAAATATTGGTATTTACGGAATACCCTGTATCTCGAGAACTACAAAACGTATTTTTGGTCTGTTTAAACAATATTAATCCTCGTTAACTCAGCTTTAATTTGATATTCGACATGCCAACATTTAAAAAATAAAAGTTTTTGACAGAGCATTTTATTTTGTTTTAATGTTGGTAGCCCTGAAAGTCAAAAAATTTAAATGGCAACATATGTCAAATAGCACATCATTTTACAGGTCTTGCAAAGACCAACAACTTTTCAATTTACACCTAGCTGCTACCTTTGGTGGTTTTGTAGTTATAAGCGAAGAACTCCATTTTACCATATAAAGCGCATGTTAAAAATGTACTCTTCAGGGCATTTAAATTTGCATCAGTTAAACCTAAGTACTGCACATTTAACATGGGCTTTATATGGTAAAATGGAGTTTTTTGCTTATAACTACAAAAGCACCAAAGATAGCAGCTAGGTGTAAATTGAAAAGTTGTTGGTCTTTGCAAGACCTGTAAAATGATGTGCTATTTGACATATGTTGCCATTTAAATTTTTTGACTTTCAGGGCTACCAACATTAAAACAAAATAAAATGCACTGTCAAAAACTTTTATTTTTTAAATGTTGGCATGTCGTATATCAAATTAAAGCTGAGTTAACGAAGATTAATAATATTTTAACAGACCAAAAATACGTTTTGTAGTTCTCGAGATACAGGGTATTCCGTAAATACCAATATTTTTCACTAAAATGGTCTCCATTTTGAAACGAATAAAGATAAGTGAATTCTGTTTTCACCAAATTGTTTGTCTTGTTTAGAGCTTTAAAACGATGCATAACATGACATATGTTTACATTTAAAAATTCTGAGATTCGAACCCATGACCCCCGGTTTTTGGAACACCCTGTATTTTAAAAAGCTTAAAAATATTTTTATGTTGTTCCTTGCGGTCGATTTAGTGGAGTATGATTTTGTTTCATCTATGTAGGACTACTAGTTCGTCCGCAACCCATTTGAGACACCTTAGGTGAGACACCCTGTATATATATATATATATATATATATATATATATATATATATATATATGAAATTGAACGAACGGTGTTTTTGGGGTCTAGGGACCTCAAAATGAAAAGTTACGGTGGTCCCGCGCTTAAGTCTTACCGTGCCGCCTACGGTAATAGCTACTTCCCTATAGGGGGAAATTCGCTAAAATGTATATGGAGTGTCCCGTTTACTTAACAGCTTTTCAGAAATATGCTTGAACTCTTTTAATATAATCCTACTGACATCAGTAACTTAAAAATCTGTTTTTATTATTAAGTCAAATATATAGAATTTTATATGAAAAATTCTTTTAAAAGGATAACCTATGAATTTTAAACGTTATTCAAAAGTAAGCGGTTACTAGAAAATTCTAGCGTTTCGATTTTTAATTATCATCATGTTTTTTTAACAGCACATTACCTATAATTTTATACTCTTGTTTAATTTTGTAACAATTTGAAAACCACAATATTTGGTGGTTTATACTTTTAGCTTTAAGTTGTGTTAATTTTTAACACAACTTTAAACCAATTATAAGTGTTTATGTTTTATCCTAAATGATATTAAGTGGTTAATATTTTATTTTGAAAAACAACTATGTTATTGTTAACTGTTTATTTTAGTCATAACTCAACTTATACAGCATAAATTTATCATCCAAATATAACGTAGACTAATTATATTTTCAAAAAGCGTATGCAAGTAAAACCAGTATAAACATTTTTAGATTTGAAAAATATTAAAAGTTTTAATAGCAAACAGACACATTGGCTACTTTATCACAAACATTGGGGTTTAATGTAAACATTGGGATTAACTTATAAAACAAAGATTTAAAATCAACTGCCCAAAACAAAGATTTAAAATCGACTGCCCAACTTGCCTCGACAGTTACAGCAAGTGTCCAAAGAGCGTTGGGCACTTCATGAAGTGTCCAGTTTTGTTGGGCAGATGCTGTAATTTTGACTGAAATAATCGAGTTACTCTATGTGCCCAGGTGCGCTGGGCACTTCATGAAGTGTCCGGGCTGCGTTGGGCACTTCATGAAGTGCCCAATTACAGCAAGTGGCTACGAAATATATATATATAGAAAATTATAAAGAGTTAAGTGCGTTTGTTTCGTTTACGTTATAACGATGCCGACTTAATGCCAAATGAATATGTAAGCGAAATTTTTGCGCGCGAAATTGTGGGTGTTTGGCAAGTTGCAGGAGAATGGGAGAGGGCGCAAATAGAAGGTCTTGATGCCAGGGACTCAGGAAAAATAGTGAAATTTCTTAAAGTTTATCAGAAAATAGGATATAACCTTAAATATCTGTCATTTAAAAATCATTGTCATCTAAAAACGTCTGCTTTGTTTACATTAAAACATCTGTTACTTAACCACATGCTAGATATTGGTATATGGTTTAAATTAAATACGACTGTTACTTTTGTATCATATTTGTATCATATTTTGTAGCTGATGCTGATTTAAAGCCAAGTGATCTATAATATTTAAACAACCGAATACAGAGCTACGGCTACGGATACAGAGAAGACTTCACACATAATTTTTAAGGCCCAGCTACTAATTGTATGTTTTGTCGGAAATGGTCATGGTTTTGACCGAGGATCATTAGAGTGTGCTGCACTAACAGCTATTGAGTGTATTATCAGCTTTAAATTTGATTGATCCTACCAAAAAGTTCACCTTTATATTAGGCCAATCAAAAGTATATTTATTCTTTGAATCTACCAAGACAAAGCAGTATATCATGGGCAACCATAAAAAAGTGTTGAACGTAGGGCAAAATTCTCAACATTAACTTTCTACCAAGCTCGTGGTCTCCAAACATAATTTCTTATGAAGTGGAGCCAGAGGCTCCAACGTGGAGCTTGGAGTCGTCAACAGGAGACAATTTTCTGATTTCATCCTTTTATTAGCTTATTGGGTAAAATGTAGTCTTAATCGGAGGTTTCCATATTGAACGAGGTGGAGGCTACACACGACATTTGTTTACATTTTTGTGTTAAGTGTCACTTCTTTTGGGAAATAAATTAAGTGCTGCAGTCTGCGGTTAAGAATTTCTTCAAACCATGTCCAAATGCTTAATTGTAAACAGAGTAAGCTGAGTTTGTTTTGAGAATGACGGATAGTGCCACCGTTCCAAAAAATTCAGGCCTTTACTGCATTGAAATAACGCCCTTTCTTAAAATTCTGATACCTACTAGCAAATGTCAAAATATCTTTAACATTACACTTTAAACGTTTAATTACACGTCAAAATGTTACCGAGTTGTGAGTGTGAAGGAACCATTAAATATCCACCATTTGTATTTTATTTTTAGGGGCTTTTGCCCCTACGGAAGTACATTTAACATGGGCTTTATATGGGAAAATGGAATTTTTGTTTCTAACGACCAACTCTTTAATGATTAGTTTAATGACTAAAAATATTACATTTATGTAATCAATAATAAGAATGATAACTATTAAAGTCTACTATTAAAAAAACTCCACTCGAAAAAAACTCGGAATTCGCTAATACTTTTTAAAACTCGACTCGACTTCAAAAATCACTATACTCGCACCCCCCTATTATATATTGTTGCTGCAACCTTGATACTTATCTCATTTGAAAACCTTAAAAAGGTGAGCCCGGAAAGCCGGTTGCTAAAGAATCATCAAAACCAAATTTAAAGCTTATTCAAAATTTAAATATTTAACGAATTAAATGACGGCATACGTCTGGAATATTTGCAAATAACTACAAAACTATGATGAATAATGTGATAAAACAATGCATTTATGTTTTTTACTCATATACAAACCAGTAATATTTCGTTAACCGTAATTTTTTCACATCCCTAGAGAACGTCCCGGCCCTTGCTGAAAGTCTTGAACTTATTATGTTAATTGTTGCAGTAAATGCGTTATTCTTTTGTACCATAAGGATTAGACTATTGCTTATAGTTGTATGGTCTTTAACTGGCCATCAAAACAGAGGGGTGCCTTAAACCTTTGTGTACCAGGTGCCCCATAATAGCCTCTTCTTCACAATCCCATCAGACAACCCTCAAACATTGTAGGGTAGTTATTACTTTATTTTGAGTGAGAACTCAATTTTTATTGTTATATAGATTGGCTGTATTTTATATAAAATATTTCTTTTCTCATGTAGGTGGTATTTAGATCCATAATTTATAACTGGATCATTTCACAGCTTCCAGTGGAGCTATCCGTTAAAAAAAAATTGGATGGTTCTCAGGATATGAGAACTTTTTTTCTGTACAAACTCGCCTGAATCAGGCATACATTACATTAGATTATTAACAACTTTTAAAATAAAAAAATAGCTCTAGTCATTGTAACTGAATGGAATAACAGCAACAACAATTAATTGTACAGTTGTTGAATGATATTAAAAACTATATACTTTGTTGACTTTTTTAATGTGATCGTGATCGCAAGAGATGCTGCGACATAAAAAATATTCCTGAGTTAATACCGGTTCAGTAGCAAAAAATAGTGCTCTCAAAGGCGTATAATTAACTCAATTAACGTTCAAGAGCGTAATCTATTATATACTATCAAATTTAGCGTAATTTAGATTTTAAATTAATGATTATTATGTAATCGTCACCAGTTTACTTGTTTATAATCAAATTAATCCATAACAATTGCTCAGGTCATTTGTGCAAAGGTTACAATCATCCGAGGTGACGCCGGGCGCGGATTGGTCGGCGGAGGCGGCGGGTCAGTATATAAGGCTCGGCTGTCTGTCACTGTATCAGATATTTCCGTCGACGAAACATCAGACTACTGCATCATCATGGGCAAGGAGAGGACCAACGTCAACATGGCCGTCGTCGGCTACTGCTAGACCCTCTCATCAGGTAAGTTAAGTGGATGATTTTGTTTACAAAAACAAACTTGTTCAGATGATTTTGTAGTATCTGGGACGAGCTATAGTATATAGCTAACTGAGAAAATAGTTAATTGTGAATTATTTATTTACCATGATTACTTTGTAACGAAAAATACTGTCAGTAGTAATAGAAACAACATTGCTATATACGTATATATAGCAACCGAATTAATACTTGTAGGTATCAATAATGATTTTTTCTAGTTATTATTAATCACCCACAAATCGAGAAGATTCGCACGGCGTTTACTTTAAGTTGCGATCATGTGTCAGCTATTCCTATTAGTGTTACTAACTGTTACTCCTGTTAGTAACTATTATTGTTACTATCTCGTGTTAGCTATTACGATCTAATCGCCACATGTAATGAATGACACAAGAGTAAAATATTCGACAGTAAAAACTTAGTTATAGCTTTGCAAGAGTTCTGTTTAAGGGCTGTACTTTACTTTAACAAGTTAACACACCCTTAACTTTAACAAGTTTCACCCTTGAATTTTTGAATAAATTTTAAATGATAAAACTCGATTCTTTTAGCCACTCTCAAAATTTAAGGACAAAATACCAATCATATCTATTTGAAATTTAATTTTAACTTTGAACATTTTAATGACAATTCTTATGATTTTTTCAATCTAGAAGCCAAAAAGTGCAATTAATACACTGAAAATTGGAAAAAGATAAATTTTTATTTTTAACTCCACTTCAAATGATTGGAAGGACTGGAATGTTCCTATAACATTTTTTCGTGTCTTGATCTGTGGAATTACCTGGTAAAGTTTTTGACACCTACTCTGCAACTCCAAGGTTTAGGTATGAGCGAGCTTTAGGATCATTATTATTAATAGCGTTTAGTTACCTAATCGAGAAAATTCATATAATAACCGAAAAACCAAAAAAATCAATGAGGAAAATTTTTTAATCCCTCGTATTACAAGCTTAGATTTGTTACAAAATGTTAAAGGATGTTCAATCGATCTGTCTCATACTTTATCCATATTCTTCATTGTGAAAAAAAGGATTCGTTGCGAAAAACATATTTATTTTTATTAGTAAAATAAATTTAACCATTTCCCTTTTTAAGGGGTTAGGCCTCTGAGGGATAAAAAAGGGATCGAAAAACTGAAATATAAATTATGACTGAAATCATTAAAAAGGGATGAAAAATCCTTAACTTGAAACTCTAATCAGCTGATCCATTGGACTCTATTCTGGCTTAAACAGTGACTGTGATTTTATTTTCTGTGGCCGTTCTCGAAAAAAAACCGTCGCAGCAGACCTGCGTACTCAGCGAATTTCCATAGGATTTACTTTGTATATGTGAGCATTCAACCTATTTGAAGGAAAGTATTGTTTGAATGATACGTTAAGTAAATAATATACTAAAAACGTATATTTCATCATTCATGAGCTTTGAACATGAGGAAAATTAACAAAGAGACCACATTTGTTTTCATTAGTAATACATACACTTTTGTATTTTATATAATTCCTAGTCTTTATCTTTTTTAATAACTGTAATCTTGTTATAGTAGGCCTACCTATATAAATGTCAACAAACATATATTTTTTTATCAATATATTTATTTACAGTCTGTTTGGTTACAAACAATAAGCAAATTTGATGAATTAAGGAATGACATGAGTTAGTATTTGTCCAGTGACAAATCTAACAAAGTTAACATTACATCAAGGTAATTTTGAACACATTAATTTTGATTACTTGAAACGTGTTGTCAAGTCAAGGGTGCAGTGGCGTTTCAGTCTATAAATGTGGTCACTGTTGTCAAGTAAATTTACTGCAAGGTGATTAGGGTGACTGTCCAATTTTAAACTTTTCCGTGTAACATTCAATTTCCGCAACAACAAAGGGGATGCCGGCATCGTTGTGAAGAGTATGGTTGTTGACATACCAAGGAGCTTGTAACACTGAACGGATGAATTTGGATTGAAAACGTTGAATAATTTGAATGTTAGGTTCACTAGCAGTTCCCCACAGTTGTATGCCATATGTCCAAACTGGTTTCAACATAACTTTGTACAGTAAAATTTTGTTTTCAACAGATAATTTTGAATTTTGGTTGAGGAGGAAAAAAAAAACTCAACCGAAAAACCAAAAAAACTCTTTTCAATAACTTTGTGTAATTTAAATTAAGATGTAGCCGTTTCTTCCAAATATGAGGTTTCCAAGTTAGTCTTCTATCTAGGTGCATACCTAGATACTTAACTTCATTAACTTGTGGCAGAAGAACATTGTTCAATGACACTGCAGGGCATGTTCCGCTTTTTAGGGTAAATGTTATATGAGCCGATTTGCCTTTATTGACTTTAATTCGCCATCTCTTAAGCCAATCAGAGATATGATTTAGGCTTCTTTGTAATATTATTGAAGCAGTCACTGCATTGAAATGTGATACCAATATCGCAGTGTCATCCGCAAAAGTTGCGGTATTTGTTCCACAGCTTGTCGGCAGATCTGACTTATACAATATGTATAAAACAGGGCCAAGCACACTGCCTTGAGGAATCCCCGATTCTATTCGACAGAAATCGGACAGCACATTTTTCAGCTTGATTTGGAAAAATCTATTACTTAAATACGACCGCAAGATGTTATAAAACGTGTGTGGAAGAGATTCCTTTAATTTGTACAATAAACCTTTATGCCATACCTTGTCACATCTAAGAATGCCTTGCCTGGCTCACATCTAAGAATGCAGCCGTGCAATATCTTTTCTTCTGTAAGTCTTGTTTTATTATATTGGACACCCTATGGACTTGTTCAATCGTTGAATGTTGCCTGCGAAATCCAAATTGATGGTTGGGAATCAAGTCTCTATCATAAATTATTGGCAACAAACGTTTTAATAGTACTTTTTCAAAAACCTTTGATAGCACTGGTAGAAGACTAATTGGCCTGTAGGATGAAACTTGGTGAGGGGGCTTCCCAGGTTTCTGAATAACAACGATCTGAGATAATTTCCATTGGGTAGGGAAGTATTCCAATCTCAAAATGGCATTGAAAATGAAAGTTAACAATACATAGGCTATTGCAGGAAGCTCCTTTAAAACCTTTCCAGTTATTAAGTCAAATCCAGGAGATTTGCTTGGATTTAACTCTTTGTGAATAATGGACCTTATTTCATTCGTTGTAACAGGTTCAATCGTATAAAAAAGGTTAAATTACCTTATATCCGTCGTGTGATTCTATTATTAGTAGCAATAGCTACCATGTGGTTTCGAAGCTTAAAGCTTCATCCTCAGGCTTGCAATACTTGGAACGTTGTCCTCAATTTGAGGTCGTCATGAATTCAAAAACACTAAACACTGACACTTGAACATTTATGACGAAAATTAAAAACATTTAAAAAGATTTGGCCAAATTACTATTTGACAACAGACCGGCACAGGCGAGAGTAGAAATTGAGAACAACATTCCAAGTATTGCAAGCCTGAGGATGAAGCTTTAAGCTTCGAAACCACGTGGTAGCTATTGCTACTAATAATAGGATCACACGACGGATATAAGATAATTTAACCTTTTTTATATAATTGAAATCTATGATTCGGAGCCTACACAACAACAAAATGAGGTTCAATCGGCAGGTCCATTTGGTTAGGGGAGTCAAGCAGCTCGTCAATTTCGTGACTGATGTCAACACCAGTCTCATTGGGCTTAAAGACATTTTCAAAATAGGAAGAAAATACGTCACATTTGTCCTGGGTGCTTTTTGCCCATGAGTTATCAGGCTTTTGGATTGGAGGAATTGGGGTTTTCGGTTGCTTGAAGCTTTTTGTGACCCTCCGCAATGAGTAGTTCGTTTTTAACATAATCAATGAATTAAACAAACATATAATCAATGAATTCAAAACACTCAAAACAAACAAATAACTTAAACTCATGAAAAAATTAAATTCAATCATATGGTCAGTTTTATAGTAATTAAAACATCCCTGTTGCAACAGACCTACATCTCCAGCCAATTTCAATAAAACTATCAATCCTCATCATTGTAAACATACAATATATTATGCTACATTTTCAGGCAGTTTAGACCAAGACATCCCCCCTCCAAATGCTCATACTTTCTTTATTAAATTTAAAAATAATTTGAGTTTTTAGATATAGTATATATTTTTTGCAAAATCTTGATCAATGAACTCTAACTATTCAAAATAAACACAAATAAAATATTCATCACCTGAAAATTGAATCATATGTTCAGAATTGTATTATTTTTAATATCTTAAATCAGGGTGACTATACTTTTTGGAGGGAAAAATTAAAATAATATTGGATAACGTACTGTGTTTAGCACATCCAATATCATCCAATCTTTAAGCAACGGATTGACGTGGAATAATAATTCAAAATGCTAAATTGTTTTTTTAAGCTGAGTTCAATTTTGACAATTACATTTAAAAATAATTAGTAAAAAGGTGCTAAATCTTGAAAATAAATTTTATTTCGTCCAAAAAACCTTCTTAGAGTAAAACAATCTTAATGGTTTTCGAACTCGAAGTCATGAATGACGCTTTACGCGTTTGTTCCAAATTTCATCAAGATCGGACCTTTTTTACAAAAGTTATCGCGCCTACGGATTGATATATATCCCTATATATATGAAAATGAACGGCGTTTTTGGGGTCTTGGGACCTCAAAATGAAAAGTTACGGTGGTCCCGCGCTTAAGTCTCACCTTGCCGCCTAGGGTAATAGCTACTTCCCTATAGGGGGAAATTCGCTAAAACCCCAGTAATGCTTGATATGTGTTTCTTTTCTTTCAAAACATTAGAAAATAAAACAACTCAGTATTCGCTTTTGATTTTGTGAATATGTTTATTGAATTTTTCAGTAAACTGGAATAAAGCAAACGTTTTGTTCCAGAAGATGGAGGGCTAGCACAACACGGACACGACCCGGCTTCTGTACACGGACACGACTTGGACACGGATAACACGATGCTCTGATAACTACACGGGACTAAACCTCAACTGTTTGGCTTGATAAATTGAGTTTTAATAAACAAAAATTTCTGGCACACAACGTTGTTATTTTGACCTAAAAACGCAGAGGGCCTATCTTTACTATTTCGAAGAAATAAGAACAGCAATGGAAAACTCTAGACATGGGAGAAACCCCTTTTATTCCTTGTTATGAGCTAAAATAAAACAAAACATGAAAACTAAAATAATACCTAGCCTCTCATCGGGATATAAGTGACTACTTTACCCGATGTTTTGTTTTGGTGGAGGAGCAACCAAAACCTAATTAACCTAAACTAACATAACCATTCTTTATTTAACTATTCCAATTAAATCTACAGTTGTGGGCAGATAACGGAATTTGATCGAAAATTCAACAAACGAGCTCCTTCAAAAATGACCAAGCAGATATGCAAATGTGTTGTTGCAGCTCAACGAATGCAGGCGCTAACTTGGTGGAATTATAATATTCCTTCCACCATGGGCGCTAACAGCTGCTTGGAAGCATTGGCTTCCAGCGGAAACGGAAGAAGACGCTCAGCTTGTAACAATTTAAGGTTATGTTGATAAATCCTATACTCTTATATGAGCAATGTTATCGTCCGGTCTTGTATGCTTGCTTGCTTGCTTGTTTGTTTGCTTGCTTGCAAAACTATCTCAAAACCGGCTACGAGGATTTCCTTCAAAGTCTGGAAATAAGTAATTTATGACTCAAAAACGTGTTCTATGCGGATAACTCGGCCGGAGAAGATCTAACAACGTAATAAAACTAATTTTGAATTTGTAAAATTTTAACATTGGCCTTATGAGTTGCCGTTATAGCAACGAAATAAACAAGGAAAGTGTAAATAAATTAAGAAATCATAACAGCTGTTTGCAAACTACAGCCATCTAGGGAGAATACAGCGTGTGCCATAAATATTGCATAGAGTAATAACAAGATTTTTATTTATAAATTTTATGACACTGAAATATTTGATAAAAATGAAAAACCGAGCAAGGCTCGGTCCACTAGGTACTACAACAATACAAACAATCAACTTGATATAATAAGAAAACCCACTTGCCGTTGCCGTCAGGCGCTGCGGACGGCCGCCGGCGCCGAACACACTCGTGAACCGTTGTTGGCGACATTTTGTCGACATAACCCACAACACGGCGAGAAACCGTGCGGTAATTGCGATTGAGTCTACCGCAATGAATGGATTTGATTTGTCTTGGTGCAGTGTGTGATAAAGTTGAACGGTGCGGTGTGTATTTTTCCTCTAAGGCTTTAAGTTTACGATCGAAATATAATTATACAGTGTATAATCTTTACAGAATCATTTTATTTCTGCTTCTCCGACTTCAACTTCATTAAATTTTAAAATAACTGTCAAATTACGATACATGGTACAAAATCCTACATGTGAGTTCATGAACATTAAAAACTGTACTATTTAGCAAATAGTGCGGCGTCCGGCAAAAATGAAGAGTAATGATTTAAAGTCATGTAAAAGCTGACCTGAATTATTATCGTTTCATTTCATTTGAACAGAGGTTCGCTTTTAACTCTTATGAACACTTTCCAGTTTAATGACTAAAAAATATTATATTTATGTTAGTGCGTAGAAAAAGTGTAAAAATCTTTCACTTCCTGAAACCAGCACCATACTTTGGGAATCGAATAAATACATATAAAAGAGTGAAAATCAGCCTGGAGGCAAGCTTAAAAACAATTATGTCATGGGCATTGACGTCATCAATATGGCCGCTCAGCCAACTGTAATAATGTCGCATATCTCGGAAACCTCACAACCGATTTTGACGCGTGACATCTTATTTGAAAGATATAATCATTATCTATAATAAAGATTATGTCACTTTCAGTGGTAAAATCAATAGATCATGAGTATTTTGTAAAATATTACTTTTTTATAAATTATTTGTACTTTTATATATTCAAATTAAGTTTAATAATAAGACAAGGTAAAATTAAGGATATATATTTATTGTTAACATGTACTTCATGTAAATATACCCAGCTAACTATGTGTCATTCTTGAACAGTGACCTTCACAAGTACATAATAGGGTGCACCGAAGTTCCATTTTTACATAGCGGCACTTGAGTCCAGTAAAATAATAAATTGTGTTGTCAAAAAGATTGGGTATACAGTAGTTGTGATTTATTTCTCCCTCGTAGTTAAATTCAATCATAATTTAGTTATGTATGAACCGATATAGTTGATTAGAATTAAAATTCGGTATGCTGCTGTACACGTTCAAGCTATGTCTTTGGAATAAAAAAATGCTTATGTTAATTTTCACGCCATTTTTATTAACTTATATAACTGGGCAAATGTTTACGGAGTATAGTTCTAGCAAAATTCTTCATTGGCACACCTCAATAATTCTTCCGTGTTGGAACCAATGTGTAATAACATGAAGAAGATAACTTGCAGATGTAGGCTACAGTGATTGAAAATAACACATTTTTTAATTTAAAACATTACAATTCCAATATTAGAAAGACAGCGTCGTAACTTTTAATGATATCACCAGATAATAACGTCACAACGTTAAAATGCATCAGCCAATCGGATGGCTGGGTTCTATCCTATTGGCAACACTGATACTGAAATAAAAGTTTGCAGACAGTGAACTAGCGAACACGACAGTGACGACTTGGTGTATCGTAAATTAAATAAAAAACTGAGGTTACTATTCTAAACGTGACCCGCAAAGGGAAGGGACCTTATCTTCCCAGACAAAATTTTACAGGACAGCAAGTTTTAGAGGTTATGGTAAAAAAACCATTTTCTGGTTTTATTGTTTCTTACTCTAATGTTCTTCCGAACAATATTTGGCCCATCTTACACTTGAACTCAACTTTTAACATGGTTAAATTCATTTTTTCTAAACCCTTGCAATTTGGAGAAAGGGGGTCTTGACTTATCCAATGCTATTTTAACGCTTTTAAGTTAAAAAAATCAAAGAGTTCTGTAAGGAATAAATGCAAAACTTGCTAAGCCCCGATGCAGGAATCAGAACCTGATAATGTACAGGATCTTCCAGAAGAAGTAGTTGACAACGTAGCTCCTGGTCCAAGTGAAGTTTCAAAACAAAAAATGTATTAGAAGGTAAAAAATAAAAAAGTAAAAGCTCAGACAGCTAATATAATGTTATATTTTGTCAAGATTAATAATTGTAATAAATTCTTATTTGAGTATAAAATGTTATTACTCCCATCTATTTAAGCAAAATTTAAAAAATGCGAACAATTTTCAAAAATCAATGGTTGATTTGTATTCAGCTTTAAATTTCTGACAAAATGATATATGAAACATAGACAATAACACATGTAGTAACTAAAAAAAAAATTAAAGTTAGAAATTTGAAAAACTTTGGACTGTGATTTCCTAAAATCACTGTTTTAAAATTCCAGATTCAAATATTTACAACTCAGGCATTTTTTTAAGATATCTTGAAAATTCTTTCACCAGTTCGTTTGATTTTTAATGTACCAATAACTCACATCTCACAACCCTCCCCCTTTTCCATTGGTGGGTCACAAATTTTTAAAAATTTGCAGGGACATGCCCCGGACCCCTTCCACTGGGGCGTTCCCATGTCCACAGGTTGTGATATCCTCCTCTTGATCTATCTACGCCACTGTTTAGGTCAGGTAAAAGAAGTCGGTTACCTTCATTTTAATTTTATAGTAAACAATCAGAACTCTTGAGTTCTCAAAAACCATGGGTAAAGGAGACGTCTGCTTGAAATTGAATTTTTACGCCTAAATCGTCTAAAGCTAAATGTTTTGCTCAAATATTTCCCGGACCTCCGTTGTGGGGTATTTTATATCCCCAAACCTCTGGGTCATGTAATTCAACCCCCTATTTGCATAAGTTAAATAATATTCGTTGCGCACACCGCGGGCTCGCCGGGCTGGCGTTATGGCACTGCTGAGGCCGGGGTAGCGGATTTGTACCCCCCGGATTTGTAACCCCCACAAAAAATGCTACGTCATTTTGACGTCACAGGAGGCGGGGCCTAAATCGCTCGAGAAACAGCCCGTGACTGGAAATGTACCCCCCATTACATTATTAAATCATCAACACGTAATTGGTTTGAAATTAAATTATTTTCCTTAAGACTGACCCCGGAATTGTACCCCCCGGATTTGTACCCCCCGGATTTGTACCCCCCGGATTTGTACCCCCCCGGATTTGTACCCCCCGTGGTCAAATTCTTAAGTCTGACCCCGGAATTGTACCCCCCGGATTTGTACCCCCCGTGGCCAAATCCTCAAGACCTACCCCGGATTTGTACCCCCTGTGCTCAAATCCATTTTGACCGACCATGGAAATATACCAGGTCAATATTCATTGATGTTGTTGACTTTATTAATTAGCTGTCGTAAATCAACTGCTGTTCGTAAAATTATTACCTTATATTATTCTACGAATATGTCTTATTCTACGAAAATCGTACGTTGCATGGGTGACGTATGATTTTTATTCAAGTATTTTTGCAATTAATTAAACATTTAACGAAAGCCAAGTGAAAAACGTCGCTTTTTGGTTTTGTTTTTAGAATATTGTAAATACAATTAACATTTTTAACAGATGAATTGGAAAAGAAGTTCAACCTCAGGTGTTTAACGATCAATCTGGAATGTAATTGAACTCTACGTAGAAGGGCGGAAGTACATAACAGTTTTCTTGTCGTATGAGGGTTTCCCGGGAGGCAGGAGGTCAACAAACATTTTCAAATGCCCTCGGCATGCCTCGGCATTCCTAAGTGGACCTGATGGAATGTACCGCTCCTCCCTCTGTAGGTGCAATTTATGGGTTTTGGACGTTATTACTGGAAACAGTTTACTTCCTTTGATTGACACATGTTCTTCGTAATAGTTAATGACTTTCAACGCACATAACAGTTTTCGCGCCGTGTAGGGGTTTCCCGGGAGGCAGGTGTTCAACAAATATTTTCAAATGCCCTCAGAATTCCTAAGTGGACCTGATGGAATGTACCGTTCCTCCCTCTGTATGTGCAAGTAATGGGTTTTGGACGTTTTCAATGGAAAGAGTTTGCTTTATTTGATTGACACGTGTTCTTCGGATAAGTAAATAACTTAACCACAATTTGTTCCTAGGTACAATGGAGTTAGAAATCCTTTGCTCGCGGAAAAGTATTTCATGCTTTTAAGTGATCTATAATAGTTCAAATTTAGACGCAAAGTTCTCATGAGACTTATGAGCTAATTTTCAGGGGAAATATATTGATAGTTATGTTCCTGAATCAATAATAAAATTTAAGAGTATTGCTTTCATTCTTTACTTAATAAGCCGTTAAGAGCCTGCTGTACTACCCGCCATATTAGGTTTAAGTCCCTTAAGATAAATGTTTTCTTATTAATATTTAATAGAGAACTGCGAAGACAAAATTTTGAAATCTGTTCAATTAATAGATAAAATGTACATGTGACTCAAAAACGTGTTATCTACAGACTACTTAGTAGAGAAAATCTAATAACGTAATAAAATGTAGTAAAACGTAATAAAATTTTGAAGTTGTAAAGTTTAACATTGGCCTTACGAGTTGCCATGATGGCAACGAACTAAACAAGGAAAGTTTAAACAAATAAAGTCATCGTAACAGCTATTTGCAAATTACAGTCATCTAGGAAAAATTCAGCGTGAGAGATGAAAATTACTTGGAGTAATAACAATTGCATTTATTATTCATGAATATTTTCGAATTGTTTTTATTTATAGTAATTGGATTAAATTGTAAACATAAAATAATACCGAGCAAGGCTTAGTTCACCAGGTACTAATTAAATAAGGGCATTAGTGAATTTATTTTGTAAATATTTAATTTATTTGTAAATAATATGTGTTGTGACTGATACTTCTATATAAACAACTAGCTGATCAACACGGTGTTACCCGTTGAAAAACAGAAAAACTTCCTTGGATTTCAGATTTAATTTTAAGGTTGCCATGACAACTACATGAGCTTCCCTATACGTTAACATTTAAACTTTGATGTATCATAGGGCGTAGCCCTGAGGGAATTTTTAAAAATCCGTTCTTAGTGGTGCTTATGCCCTGAGAGGAACGTTCATGCAAGGTTTCAAGGTTCTAGGTCGAGTAGTTTGGGCTGTGTGATGATAGGTCAGTGGTATTTGACAAATATACTGTAGATTACAGAAATAAAGCTGATTTAGATTTTATGATATTCATATTGAATGCATTCGTTAATCATTTAAATCAGTAGTCAAGACGCCAACCTCCGGTATATATATTATTTTAGAATATGTTCTAACGGACAACACTGCATTGATCTCTGATCAGTTTTTATCAAATACTCCAAGTAGTGCGGGGTGATATGTAAGCATTAGACCCTTCCGTTCGATTTGCATGTAAAAATGTATTTGTTGATTTTAAATTATTATTAACAATATATTTAGTAGTAAAAAACGCCCTGTTGACATTTTTTATCTCATTTTCTTACCTCCGAAATCTAATAGAGGGCATAACCTTATGATCGAGCCTAAAAATAAAAAGGGTATAGTAAAGAAAAGATACCATTTTACACTAGGAAAATTTCTATAAGAGTGACTTGTGCGTTTTTCTGTCACATTATTCATGCTAATAAAAGTACTAAATGTTTACCTAAATATCACCACCGGAAGTGCAACATTTTCAAGATGGTGTCAAAAGCGCTGAAGACATAGAAAATAAATCAATTAGGCAGTGTATAAGCGAATTTTGTGTCATAATGCCGCTGCCAATAATGAAGGGAGGTAGGAACTTCACTTTAACTGGGTAAAAATATTTTCCGCCATCTTGGATCCGCCATATTGGATGTGAATTTTTTTTTCAAAAGTAAACATTGTGTTGTGACCCATCATTACAAACTAAATTTTCACGGTGATTGCAATGCTGAAATCGGTTTTTGAAAATCTTCATTAGTTTTTAAGTTATACCCAAACAAGATTCTTCTCTGTACAAACCTTATGGACATTTCAAGCTTTACATTTTTTTTAGGATTATAATTCTTATACCTCCGGTCCTAACCAAAGTATGACGGTCGTTTGAATCTTAAAACACTCAGTGATATAACGGTATTAATGAAATAAACTGCCAGTTTGAATCAGAGTGGAAAGAGACTGAATTATCAATCATAATTTAACATAAAATTTAATTTTTCTAAAATTTATTTTGGTTAAAAATTAAATATCTCAGGCTTTACATTAGATAGATTGTCAGTTCTGGTCTTATATTATTCGGCAAATAATTGGCTTTCTAACGATATATTGTAAATTGGAATCAGACGAATTTCAGGTGAGTTATGATCCTTCATTCGATGTAAAATTCATTTTTTTGCACATTTTTAGTTTAGTTAGGGGCATGTACCCCCCATTCTAACAGAGGCTTGAAATTTGCTAAGGCCTTAAGTTACTCACATTGATTTTGGCTTTAATTTGAACTATTAATAATTCAAATCGCTTGAATTACAGGCGAGTTATAAGCCTTAAACTTAACAGGAATTATGTAAGTAAATAAATTTTAAATTTAAGGAAGGATCATAACTCACCTGAAATTCATATGATTCCAATTTACTATAGCTCATATGAAAGCCAATTATTTGCCGAGTAATTTAAGTCCAGAACGAACAATTTATCTCACGTAAACCCTGAGTTATTTAATTTTAACAAAAGTAAATTCCAGAAAAAACTATTTTTATTTTTAATTATGTAATATAACTCAGTCTCTTTCCGGTTTGATTCAAATTAACAGTTTCTCTAATTGATGAATTTATAATACTGAGTATTTTAAGACCCAAATGTTCTATATACGTTGATTAGAACCGGAGGTATAAGAAATATAATCCTTAAAAATATTCAATGCTTATAACTCCCTTAAGGATTACATGAGAAAAATCTTTGATTAGGTATATCTTAAAAACGAATAAAGATTTTCAAAAACGGATTTCGGCATTGCAATCAGCGTGAAAATCTAGTTTGAAACAATGGGTCACAACACAATGTTTACATTTGAAAAAATATACTACATCCAATATGGCGGATCCAAGATGGCGGCTAAAAATGTTTTTCCAGTCAAATTGAAGGTCCTACCTCCCTTCAATTATTGGCAGTGGTCTTATGACACAAAATTCACTTATACACTGTGCAAGAGATTAATTTACTGAATCATTAAAGAAGATGACCTCGTTTTTTCTCTATTTTGGTAGCCATCTTGGATTGGGGTGTATACAAGAATGAAAAAAAATCTCAACAAGTCATTTTATCTACGACCATTGCAATAAGCACCAATTATGGTATTACAATAAACATTATAATGATATACATTAAAACACCAAAAACCAAGCAGTACTCTAATGACGACTTTAGAGTACTGGAGTCACTTTAGAGTACTGGTTCTAGACCAATGAGAGCTCGGCATTTGGCGGAAGTAGTGTCATAATAACAATTACGCAATTCGCACATCAGCTGATTGTTGCATTACGAGTCATGTTTGAATGTACTTATCCCATCAGCTGATTGTTCCACAACGATTCATGGTTCAGTCTGCATATTTGCCTAACCTCAAATTTGAGTTGACCTATTCCATCATGAGTTTTGTTTAACTTCGGGTGAAATTTTGTCGTATATTGTTGGTCGTAGATAAAATAGTGTATGCAACGATTGTATTATGCCTTTATACAATCGTTGCATAAACTACTATTTTCATCCAAAGGTACTCATTATCAATTTTCAAAAGTTATTTAAATTTTTACAAGCCAGTCGAACGGAATATACATACCATCCCGGACTAAAGTACAGAATACCCAAAAATAAATATGTTAACGTCCAAAACCCATCAATTGTACTTACAGAGGGCGGAACGGTACATTCCATCAGGTCCACTTAGGAATGCCGAGGCATGCCGAGGGCATTTGAAAATGTTTGTTGACCTCCTGCCTCCCGGGAAACCCTCATACGGCAAGAAAACTGTAATGTATTTCCGCCCTTCTACGTAGAGTTCAATTACATTCCAGATTGATCGTTAAACACCTGAGGTTGAACTTCTTTTTCAATTCATCTGTTAAAAACTTTAGTTTTATTTACAATACTCTAAAAACGAAACCAAAAAGCGACGTTTTTTACTTGGCTTGCGTTAAATGTTTAATTAATTGCAAAAATACTTGAATAAACGTCATACGTCACCCATGCAACGTACGATTTTCGTAGAATAAGACATATTCGTAGAATAATATTAGGTTATAACTTAACGAACAGCCGTTGACTTACGAGAACTAATTAAAAAAGTCAACAACATCAATGAATATTGACCCGGTATATTTCCATGGACGTCAAAATGGATTTGAGCACAGGGGGTACAAATCCGGGGTAGGACTTACGGATACGGCCACGGGGGGTGCAAATCCGGGGGGTACAAATCCGGGGTCAGACTTAAGAATCTGACCACGGGGGGTACAAATCCGGGGGGGGGGTACAAATCCGGGGGGGTACAAATCCGGGGTTGGACTTAAGAAGCCATGTTTAATTGGATTTATAACAATTATGCAACTGTTCAGCCAACCGTGAGATGTCAGTTGATCAAAATACATAATAATTTATCCGTCCTAAAAGTTCGCGGCCGGATTTGTACCCCCCGTCCTGTGACGTCAAAATGACGTAGGCGTTTTTTGTGGGGGGTACAAATCCGGGGGGTACAATTCCGGCGACCCCTGAAGCAGAGAGATGGGGGGACAGCTTGTGTTGAAACAGCATCTCCAAACATACAGGAGATTACCATCGCCAACGCGGACATCAATTAATTTTCCTTAAGCGCTGTTGTATATTAAAGTCGGTTAGCTCATTAGCTGTTAAAACTTTTTGTTTTGTTTGCTTTTCTATGACCATCCTACTCCGACTTCAAAATACTAGAGAGGTTTTTAAAAAGGCCAGTGTAAACTGTACCAGCCAAATATTTTGGACACAGTAATATAATGCACAATTTCGTCACTAAAGATAAGAGGAAATACCAATATTGCGTCACGGCGACCTCTCGCCAGATAGCGGCGCGCGCCAGTCTCGCCACACTCGGCCATGCACCGCCGCGGCAGCAGCAGCAGCAGCAGCGGCGAGTGGCGGATAGAGCGCTACGAGGGCGCCGCCGCGACGCAGCAGATCCGCGAGGTGCAGCAGCGGCGCCGCGAGCTGCACGACAACTGCCGCGTGGAGCAGTGGCTCACCGACCACGACGTCGCCGCCTACGTGCTGTACGAGGAGGGCAGAGCCCTGGCCTTCGCCCTGCTCAGCGGCTACCCGCCCGACCCGCGCGCCGACCACCGCCACCCGCGCTTCCTCAACTACATCTACACGGTGGAGGCGCAGCGCAACCGCGGGCTGGCGTCGGCGC
This sequence comes from Flexamia atlantica, assembly GCA_035578135.1. NCBI lineage: Eukaryota > Metazoa > Arthropoda > Insecta > Hemiptera > Cicadellidae > Flexamia > Flexamia atlantica. The sequence continues at coordinate 39,222,289 of JAQJVK010000001.1, forward strand.
TGCTGCGGCGCATCCGCCAGCGCGACGAGGTCACGGCGGTCTGCTGGAACGACATCTCCGAGCGCATCTTCTACAAGGCCGGCTACGTCATCCAGGAGATCGTCGACGGCAACGCCGTCTACAGATACCCGTGACTGTCCCCCCCTCCCCCGCTCCACCTGGAATACTCATTGTATAAAGTATTATTAGTAACGAGTAGGTTAAGGTAAAATGTATTAATAATTAAGATAATTGTGAAGTGGTGGCATATAAAGTTGAGAAACAACAAATAATTTTTATTGTTAGTCATAAGGGATTTCCTATTGTACCTTTAGTTGTAGAAGTTTTTAATTAATCAATAAAGCTAAACAAAACAAAAAAATAAATAAAACAATACTAAAGAATTATAAGCGAATGCAAATTATGCGGATATTAACCTATACCCACACCCACCTTTTATTCATATTTCGGTTAAAACGCAGCGACGTGTTTAAAGCCTTAAAGCAGGAATCAGCCAGTTATTCAATGGCCATCTATCGAATGAAGTTTCACCAGTTTCACTTTCTTTCCCTCACAGCAGATCTATCGTCTAATTTCATTGATGGGTAGTTTAACTTACAGTGCTTGATTTGCGGCGGAGCGGCGTTCCGGGACCTCTTTCTGCCGCAAGAGCCGATCGTGTGTAATCGGCCGGAGTATGTTTTGCAAGAGACGATCGCGTGTAATCGGACGGATAATTGCCGCTAAATACAATCGCGTACAATCGGCCGGAGAATTTGCCACGAGAGAGGATCGTGTGTAATAGGCCGGAGTAATTGTCGTAAGAGACGATCGCTTGTAATCGGACGGAGATTTTGCCACACAAGACAATCGCATGTAATCGGCCGGAGAATTTGTCGCAAAAGACGATCGCGATTGATCGGCCAGAGAATTTGCCGCACAAGAAAATCGCGTGAAATCGGCCGGAGAATTTTCCGCAAAAGGCGATCGCGAATGATCGGCCGGAGAATTTGCCGCAAAAGACATCGCGTATGATCGGCCGGAGAATTCGCCTTAATAGAGGATCATGTCGTGTAACCGGCCGGAGTATTTGTCGGACGAGACGATAGATAGCGTGTTCTCGGCCAGATTAATCTTACCGAAAATAACAATCGCTTAAAATGTACGGAAATTACGCGCGGAGTTTCGGCCTGAAATTAGCGCTATTTTGTCTAGTTTTGAGTTAAGCTGAACGTTGAAAATGCTAAAAACACCTGAATACTTGCACAAGGCGTCATAAAAAATCTAAAATTTCTTTTGAGAATTAATTTCTTATTATTTTATTTTTATTTTATTATTATTATTATTATTATTATTATTATTATTATTATTATTATTATTATTGATTATTATTTTTATTTTATTTTTTAGTAAAATAATGCTTTTCCCGTGTTGGGCCGGGACAGAATGTCCAACAGTATCCCCTGCTTTCGTAAGAGCCGACTAAAAGGGGAGGGGGACGCAATGGTCCTTTTTCGCGTCTCCTTTTCACAACTGCATTCTCCGTTTCATTTCAATAGCCCGGTTGTTTTTTCTAAATCATTCCGGCCTACTTGCCGGGGTGACTCTGGGTTCTTCAGCCTCCACTGCGCTGGGGGTCTAGAACGAGCAGAGGGTACAGCTTAAAAACTGGGTTCTGCACCTCCCAGGCTGCCGGATAGTACAGGGGCCCGGGTCAGCCCAGCCAGCTGACCTGGCTGCCCTATCAGCCGGCGAAAATCCCCTTGGCCGTGGTGGTGCCGGTTGGCGACCGGATAGGGCCCTGCTGCGGTCACGGGGGGGCTCTGCCGAGGCCACTGCTCGTCTGGGACCGCCGGTGTTTTGGAGGCGGTCGAACACGGATATAGTTGCTCTGGCGACGGGTCGGTTTTGACATTCACATTGGGGCACTGTTTTGGGGGGTAACAAACGCCCAGTCTTGGGGGCTAATCCAGACATTATGAGCGGTTCACAAGAAAAAACTATTCAAAAGGTGCAAGAACCTTCCCGGGGTACCCTAACCCCAAAAACGAACCAGAGGGATCAATTTCCTCGCCTACCCTCTCAAAGTGGGGACGTCGAGGTAGAAGACCCCTTTGGCCGGAAGCCTCGTGTCGCGAGGTCGCCACAAGGCCGAGCGACACCAACTGCCTCGGTGACAAGAACACCGGTGCTCACCGAGCAAGCATCTTCCGGCGGCGTTGAGTCGATGCACACCGACCCGTCCCCCTTCCAGGCGGTGATTGCACTTGCCAGGCAGCAGGAGGAGGAGCACCTTCAAAAGTGCTTCGCCACCCTCGCTGTCATGAAGGCCGCGACAGGCAGGCAGAAGAACATCAGCAGGGATGTGCAGGAAGGCATAGTCCAGTTGGAGACTAGCCTTAACCACATCCTTCAGCTGAGGAAATCTTGGCAGTCGTGCGAGTCGGTGACTGCTTCGACGCAGACGACCCCATCACTGCGCGTTAAGGCTCAGCCGGCCGGTGGGAAACGGGCTGCTTCCAGCCCCGCCCAACCGGAGGCTGAGAAGAAACCCAGAGGTGACGGTCCAGGGGAGACATCGGACCCCGAGAAATGGACCGACGTCGTTAAGAGGAAGGGGAAGAAGAAGAAAGTCCCACCCCAGCAGCCTGGAAGCCAGCCCGGCCCTCAGGACAACAAGAAGGCGCCGAAGAAGAGGTCACGTAGGACGCGGCCAGACGCCCTTCTCATCAAGCCGTCGGAGGGGAAATCCTACGCCGACGTGCTGGGCGAGATTCGCAGCAAAGCGAAGCCCGATGAGAAGGGCGCCGTTATCAAGGCCATGAGGAAGACCCGAGCCGGCGATCTTCTGGTCGAACTCGGGGACGCCTCCGAAAGCAAGTCCGCCTTCAGCGAAGACCTGAAGAACATCTTGGGGGCGAACGCGACTGTCAGCGTTCTCGAGCCCAAGTCGACGCTGGAGGTGAGGGACCTCGACGAGCTGACGACCGAGGCGGAGGTGACTGCAGCTGTCAAATCCGCTATCGGCGAAAACGTCGAGGTGAAGACTTTCGTCTCGAAGGCGAATGCTCGAGGCCAGAAGGTGGCGATCCTTACGCTGGGAGCCAGAGCAGCTGCGAAGCTCCTGGAGAAGGGCCACCTGAAGATCTGGTACGTGAGCTGTCGGGTACGCGAGAAGCTCGTGGCCTCCAGATGTTTTAAATGTCTGGGGTTCGGTCACGTCGCTAATCGCTGCTCTGGACCCGATAGAAGCAAGCTCTGCTTCAAGTGCGGCGGCCAGGACCACAGGGCCAGCGCGTGCAACGCAGCGTTGTCCTGTGTCCTGTGTACAGAAGCCGGCTTGAAGGGCGACCAGGTCAAGCATTCCGCTGGGTCTGGTCGTTGCGGGCAGTACAGGCGGGCCATCCAGGAGCTTCGCCAGAACCAACAGAAATGATCAGTGTTCTGCAACTTAATATGCAGAGGAGCAGGACAGCAAATGACTTGCTGTTCCAATTCGCCACGGAGCAGGGTGCTGACCTACTGCTTCTCAGTGAGCAGTACCAGAACCGACGCTCTGCGCAGTGGTTCTCGGACCCCTCCGGCACTGCGGCGATTTGGATCTTGGACCTCGGGAAGGTGCCTGTTCTCGATTCCGGATCGGGCAACGGCTTCGTTTGGGTGAGGAGCAGGGGTTTCACCGTCTTCTCCTGTTACCTCACGCCTAACCAACCGATCGCAGACTACCGCCACATGGTCGATTCCATCGAGGATAAGATCATGAACACCTCTGGCGGGGTCATAGTCGGTGGCGATTTTAACGCCAAAGCCGTGGAATGGGGTTCCCCGCGGACCGACACTCGAGGACGTTACGTCCTCGAGTCGGCTGCCAGGTCGGGCCTCTGTATCCTCAACACGGGCGGCATTTCCACCTTTCGCCGTCCGGGGTGCAGAGAGACGATCCCTGACATATCTCTTGCCTCTGAAGGGATTGCCCAGCGGATCTCCGACTGGCGTGTCAGCGAGGACTACTCCTCCAGCGACCATCAGGCGATCCTTTTCAAGGTCCTTCCCGAGGGCGCGCGCTTGCGCGCTGAACCTGCTCCTCTGGCTCGACGCTGGAACACCAGTCGTCTGAGCAAAGACACTTTTAAAGAAGTAATTAAGGACCGGAGCATTGTGAATTTCACAAGTGCCGAAGATCTGGCAGCATCGACGATGCGACTCATCGCGACCGCATGTGAGCAGTCGATGCCCGGAGTTTCCCGCCGCCACAGGAAGAAGCCGGTTTACTGGTGGACGCCTGAAATCGCGGAACTCCGGAGGAGATGCCTTGGTCTCCGACGAGCTGCGCAGCGAGCCAGGAACCGCCCTGATGCAAATGCCAGATCGGCTGAGCACAGAGCGGCCCGCCGAGAGCTCCGCGGTGCCATCAACCGGAGTAAAGTCAGGTGCTGGAAACAGCTGTGTCAGGATATCGACAACGACCCCTGGGGGACGGGCTACAAACTTGTAACCCAGAAGCTAGGGGCTCGCTCACCACCTGCGGTCATGGAACCACAAGCCATGGCCGCCGTCGTCGACACACTGTTTCCCAGCCACCCAGTTCGGCCAGTCAGGGAATTCGGAGAGGTAGGCGCCTTCCCAGCTTTCCGGGAAGAGGAACTCACCGCCGCCGTCCGATCCCTACGACCCAGAAGAGCGCCCGGTCCCGATGGCATTCCGGCGGAGGTGCTCAAGTTCGCTGCGAAGGTGAATCCAAGGCTTCTGCTCGACATGTTCAACGCGTGTCTGGCGGAAGGCGTTTTCTTTTCGTCGTGGAAGGTTGCCCGCCTTGTCCTTATCCCGAAGGCGAAGAGCACACCGGGGACCCCTTCTTCTTTCCGACCCCTGTGTATGCTCGATACGGCCGGGAAAGTGCTTGAGAAGCTCCTGCGCGTCAGGCTGACCGAGGCCATCGTCTCTGCGGGGGACTTGTCCCCGCAGCAGTACGGCTTCAGATCCGGTCGCTCTACCATCGACGCTATTCAGGAGGTAGTTGAGGCAGTGCGGAGGGCGGAGGACCACAACCACTGGTCGCGCCGCGTGGTCCTTCTTGTCACGCTCGACGTGAAGAACGCTTTTAACTCCGCCAGGTGGAGCGATACGCTGTGGGCGCTTGAGCATACGTTCCAAGTTCCCTCCTACCTCCTGCGTATGATAGAAGCGTATCTGTCAGACCGCGTTCTGTTGTACGACACGACCGAAGGTCAGCGGCGCATTCCCATCACTTCCGGGGCTGCGCAGGGGTCCATTCTCGGACCAGATCTCTGGAACGTGTCCTACGATAGCTTGCTGAGGCTAGACATGCCCGATGAGACCCGCCTCGTTGGCTATGCTGACGACGTCGCTGCCTTGATCGCTGCGAGGAACGTCGAGCAGGCAAAACTGAGGCTCAGCGTAGTAATGGCCAAGGTCAACGGGTGGATGCGAGATCACGGCTTGTCCCTGGCTACCAGTAAGACGGAGATCGTCGTCCTCACCAAAAAGAGGATAAACACCGTGTTCCCGGTGCAGATAGGTGACGTCACACTCGAGACTAAGCCTGCTGCAAAGTACCTGGGAGTCATGGTCGACAGCAGACTGTCTTTCGGCGAGCAGATCCAGCGCGCCGCCGACAAAGCCGCTAAGGGTGTCGCTGCCCTTGGTAGGCTTATGCCCAATGTCGGCGGTCCTCGTTCCTGCAAGCGCCGTCTGCTCATGACTGCCGTCCAGTCAGTCTTGCTGTACGGGGCGGAGGCATGGGCTCACGCACTCGAGAAGCGAGTCTTCCGAGACCGGCTTGCCCGAGTCCAGCGTCGAGGAGCTCTGCGGGTCGCTTCGGCCTACCGCACAGTCTCCGAGCCTGCTGTGATGGTGATCGCCGGAGTCATCCCCGTCCTCTTCCTCGCGAGGGAGAGGCAGGCGATTTACCGGAGGAGGCCTGAAGTGGGCCGGGAAACAGCTGCCAGGGAAGAGCGCGATCGCAGCTTCGACTCCTGGCAGCGCAACTGGGAAGCCGAGCCGAGGGGACGTTGGACCTTCCAGCTCATACCATCCGTCCGACCATGGGTGGAGCGGCAGCACGGCGAGGTCGATTACTACGTGACCCAGTTTCTTTCTGGACACGGGTACTTCCGAGCCTATCTGCACCGGATGGGCAAAGTCGCCAGCCCGGACTGTCTGTATTGCCCCGGCATCCCAGACACGTCCGAGCACACCTTTTTTCAGTGCGACCGTTGGCACGTCCGCCGAGCCTCGCTTTCATCTGAGATCGGCGTGGTCGTCAGCCCAAACAACATCGTCGGAGCTATGCTCCAGGGAGAGGGCAACTGGAACTGTGTCCAGCACTACGTCCAGGCCATTCTTCGGGCGAAAAAGGTCGACCTCGATCGGCCTTAATCCTCAGCATTTCCCCACGGAGGTTGCCCTAGCGGCGTAATATCAAAGGCCTAGCCCGAAGTAATGTGTGAAACAGTTCCAGGCTAGTGTCCTCGGTGCCGAGGGAGGTGGTTTAGTCGGTAGTTCACGGGACATCGAGCTCGTGGGAGTCCGACACTACTGAGGGGACAACGAGCCCCTCAGTGTGCGTAAACGCATTCCACCTCCTACCCAAAAAAAAAAAAAAAGTAAAATAATGCTTCGTTAGTTTTCAATTTACTTATAAAAAATTTGAGTCAGATAAAATTAGACTTTTTAAATCCACCTAATTTATTCACATAGACAAATAATACTGTGTTATGAGCGGAAGAATGATAAAGGGGGGGGGGGTGTAATGTAAAAACTGGCAAATTACAGTACCAGTACCTAAATTTTTACAAATCAAGCACTGGTTTAACAAGTTTAACATTGTAACTCCTGGCCCACTAACAGTTTTATTCGCAGGCTGTACTCGGGGCCAGGGGTTAATATGTTTAAAAAATGTACAATAAAAACTGAGACGGTGGTTGATAATGTTTCCAATGAAACATATTCACTTGATTGTGGAGATCGTAACCAAAACGAGATAATTTATCCGTATGATTAAGAAAAAACCGGCGACTTCACCATTATTAAAAATCTGGCCATTAACAATCGATATTTTGGTCTGTTTGAACTGATTCATCAGCCGTCCAAATATCAACGAGCACAGATACGGTGCTCGCTGCCAGATACCAACGATTGATATAGGCCTAGAGCTTGTTATATCTATTGGTCTGTATTATAAAAATCATATGTGTTAATTTCATTCTCACTACTGATTACATTATGATCAATTTTTGAAAACAAAGATTGTACAATAAAATATATTCAAAAACCATTTTCAATATTAATTTACTAGGATTTTAAAGTGGCGACGAGGATGGGATCCCATTCCCACATACATTGCCCAGCTTGTGGCTTGTGCTACATACCCAGCTTGTGGCTGGGTAACTCTTACAACAGCTATTCGATGTATGTCTCAAGCTCAACCTAGCAAGTCCATAATTCGGGAGTGTTACCCTCCAGTGCCGCGCTCCTTCAGCGAGGGGGAAAGGGTCCTGGTACGCATGGAGGCCAAATGGAAATTCGGCAAAACGATAACCAGGCTTGGAGCACTCCATTACAGCGTTCAACTCGACTCTGGATATGTCTTTAAGAAACACATAAACCAACTGAAACGAACGGAAGTTCCTGAAACGGACACCATAATCAAGAGTATGCATAAAGATGCACAAAAACTGTTGTCACTCGAACACCACGTCCACGTCATACATCAAGAAAGGTTATGCCACCAAACCGTTATAGTCCTTGAATACTTCCTCAGTGCCGAAGAATCTGTTATATCTATTGGTATGTATTATAAAAATCATATGTGTTAATTTAATTGTCACTACTGTTTACGTTATGACCAATTTTTGAAAACAAAGATTGTACAATAAAATATATTCAAAAACCATTTTCAATATTAATTTACTAGGATTTTAAAGAGCTGGTCAGTTTAAACGTAACAAATGAAACCTTTGACGATAAATAATTGATGCTGAAACGTTTACAATTTTTTTAAGGGTTTCTCGGAAAAATGTTACAGTGTTATTACAGAGTAAGTTGGTCATAGCTTAGATTCTTCTTCACCATCTAAGTCCTGACAAAAAAGTTAGTTTTTAAAAATCCAGAATTATCTTCCCATTAACGTTTAATTTTTACAAGAAGTAAATACGGCTTGAATAACTTACGAGTATGACTTGAAGTGACTGAAAACAGAATAAAGCTTTGGGAACTTTTTTGTGATGTTGAAATTCATCTATATTTTGCTCCTATACCAAGTTTTAAGAGGCTACTTTACATTAAAAATTCTAACACCTCTACGACATGATGTTACCTTTGACTATGAATAATTAAATGATGTTACCGATTGAAACTTGTGTTCACTATCAGCAGGGCTAAAGAAAATTTAGCCCTGGTTCACTGTAAGCTTTGCAGCTCCAGATGTAGACCTATTCTTAATTATATTTATATTTGTCATAAATATATTTTATTTTGCTTATAACTATAAAAAATCATAAAAACTACCTTACAGACATATTGTTTGCCCTTTTGGGTGGATGTTAATTGTCTTAAATTAGTTAACTAGTAAACAAAATTATTATAGATATCGCACTAGTCAAAAATACTTATAGACCTAGTATCTGTAAGGTGAGACGTGAATGTAAATGTCTAAACAAATGAGTAAACTAACTAAACTACATCGCTCACGACGTCCTTGACTCCAAATGTTGACGATAACGAGTTAAAAAATTGATAATCTCAAACTTGTGTTATGTCACGTGATGATGCAAACCTATCTTTGGTTAGCTCACTCAGCTTACAAAATAAAAACATTAACGAGAGGAAATGTTGTACTATACTAAAATAATTGTTTTGTTTCTTCATCAGTTTAATTCCATCTTACTAGCACAACTGTTGGACTTCTGAGACAAGCGGCGAGTTAAGTTTGACCATTGTCTTTATACCTGAAAGTATTTTTTGTTTGCAATACTTTGACTAATTAGAAGGGTCAAAAATCATTATTACATATTTTACTTCATATTTAATTTATACTAGCAGATATACCCGCAGCTTCGCCCGCTGAAAGGATAACTATTTTTAGTTAAATCATATTATCCCATGATTTCCATGTGCAAATTTGAGGATTAATTACCAAAAATAAACTGATTTATTTGAGCCATGGGCATGCAATACACCTTAAGGTGTAGTTGTTACTTCCGCCCTAGATGGAAATGAAAAGGTGTAACGTTTCTTAAACAATTTTCCCTTATGATTAGCAAATTGTATTAATTAGCTTCCTCCCATTTCCCAATACAGAGAATGAGGATAACCCGGGATTCAAAAGAATACCCCCGTTGCAGCAGACCTGCATACTCAGCGAATTTCAAATGCAAAACAACATATTTCAATCCAACATAGCAAGATTCAACATGTTTTTTTAAGCTCCATAAGAATAACATGGGGAATGAGTATGCAGGTTTGCTGCTACAGGTTTATTAAAACTGGGTGGTTTTAATCCAATATTTAGTAGATCTGAACTAGAAGAAGCTATTTACCAAGTTTTAACAAGATATGTTGAGAAATAACCGAGATATAGAATTTTACTTATTTCCCATAAGGTTAACATTGGGACAACGTACTGTGTTTACCACTTTCAATATCTCGGTAACCAATGGACATAGAGCAGTGATTCAAGATACTAAATTGTTTGTTTTTTTTAAGCTGAATTCAATGGTGCCCACAAAAATTCGATAAATTTTATTTTTCTATGTAAAAAACTCAAAAAACCCATTTTTGGGGGGGGTTTATTCCCCTTTACCCCCCCTTCCGGTGGTCCGATCGGGCTGGTTCACGAACTTGTCCAATTGATTACAACTTTACATGTCTGTACCAAATTTCATAAAGATCGGACCATTTTTGCGGCCGCTATCGTGCTAACAGACACACACACATATATATATATATATATATATATATATATATATATATATATAAATTCAAACGAATAGTGTTTTTTGCTTCTGGGGGCCCCAAAACGAAAAGTTATAGTGGTCCCGAGCTTAGGTCTTACCATGAGACCTACAGTAATAGCTTCTTCCCTATAGGGGAAATTCGCTAAAAAGACGCTAAGGATGGATTTTTGACTTAATGTCAATATGAATTTAACACATTGCGAAAGTAAATCGAAAACTGTACGAAAAAGTGGACAGTAAACTTGGCCGAAACCTACTTCCCCTAAAAGTTTCTTATTTAAAATTTGTTGTCCCCATTTTATTCTTTTATTAGATTGGATCTCGTACATTTTCTATCCCCTGAAAATATTCTACAGTACTCCAATCCGTAGTTTTAAAAACTTAAATGGCCGCCATATTATTATTTTTTCAAATACTCAATTCTAGCCGTCTGAGAAAAAATATTTTTAAATCCCTTCTTTTTTTGTATCGAAAGCCTATAAAGAATAATTTTGCCAAGTTTCATGGCCCAAATTGTTGTAGTTCTTGAGAAGGTAAGATTTGAAAGCTAAAAAAGGCCGCCATTTTGAGTTTTACAATATATCATATTTAGGGCTTTTGAGAGAAAATATTGCAAAATTCTTTCTTAGTACACATCTAGAGCCTGTAAAGAATATTTGTGCCAAATTTCATGGCTCTAAGCCTTATAGTTTTTGAGAAACTGTGATCAGTCAATGGGTTTTGGCTTTTATATATATAGATTATTTTAGGTTTAAGTTTTGTTTTTCCACAATATAAAACCTTTTTCGGTTGAAGAATCGTAAGCCAAAGAGCATGTTAGGCTTTTCCGTAAAATACATGTTCGTCAAACGGAAGTTTAATTACATGCGTTGCGACTCGAAAGAAACTCTTTCCCGCCCCAGCGAGGGAAAGAGTAAGCTAATGACGAGGTGTTCACCTGTTTGCATTAGTTGTATTAGTCTAACCTTAACACATACGTATAGGCCTATCTTAAAATTATGTTTTTTATCAAAACTAAATTTATGCAATAGCCTACTTTTAAAGGTAAACAAGAAGTAAAGTCTTTGTTTTGTGAGGTAATTAGCTTAATCTATTGAGAGATATAAAGAAAAATATGGTTTTCGTCATACTGATGCGAAAACGACTGTTTTCAATACATGCGTTGTGGGGCGAAGTAGCTCTTTTCCACCCTAGGGAGGGAAAGAGTCAGCTGATGATGAGGACGTTAGCTGTTCGTTTATGATACACTAAAACTGCAAACGTATGTAAGTCAGCGTCGATGGTGAGCCAGGGACGTAGCCAAGGGGGGTCCGTGGGGTCCCTTCCCACTAATTATTTTAATAATTATGATATTCATTCAATCCCGTTACTGCACGAATTACTCTTACTTTTTTCAGTGCATCGTGCAAAATTAATATAAGCAATACAAAAACAAAAGTTTTAAGAATAAGGCAACTTATCAAGAATATTAGCCCATACAAACAAAATTTAACCATCCGATTTTCATACCAAAAATATGAACTCCTCATTTCCTACAATTCCTACTCCTCAACTACAAAAATGGTCTTATCGCAGTTTAAGCTGCTATATTTCCAGCTGCGTTCTTAGGCCAGTTCTCAGAGGCAATTGATGAAAGTAATTCTTATCTTACTTTCGTATTTCTTATTTCTTGTCTACCTTTTTACATGAGATTAGATTATTTACAACCACTGAATGTAGTCAACGTTGGAATGTTGGGAGAGTCATTCATAATCGACTCTTCACCAGAGCACAGATGAAGAGCTATACTATAGTTACTATAGTAACTATAGTTCTTCATCTGTGACCAGAGTAACAACGTGCGTTTTATTTTGTGGTATATTTAACGCGTAATGTTTAGAAACGAAAATGGACGCTTTTGTGATAAGGAAGAAAATAAGTATATCGGGTAATGTTAAAGGAGTAAGACGTAAAAATAAAATTTACTTAATGTGAATGTGATTGACTTTACTGTCCCCGGCCCGAACTTAATGTTTACCTCGTAAAAAAATATTCTTTGAAATACAATATAATCGGTATTTTTTAAGTTTTACGAAGAGATGAAATATAAAAAAATAACTAATTTCAGATTCGTTACGTAAAAATTTTAGATTATTAATAACATAAAAATATAATGACATATTTTGGAAATGAATTAATTACGTAAGCCTCAGCGCTGTTACGCGAGTCAAATTTCACTATTATGACCACTACTTGAGTTATAATACTATCCTGTTATTTACTAAATTATTTTGTATTTTAAAATCAGAGTTTAATATTATTTGTTTATTCTTAAATGGTATGGGTTTAAGTGTCAAGTTAAGTTAATGATGCCTAGACTACCAAGCTGTATCTACTACCTATACTACGCATAATCTCGTGCCCTCAATCTAACAAACCCTCTCGACAAAAAAAAATGGTGGGGGCGGGGTCACGTCTTCTGGACCATGGTGGAAGGAATTTCAATATACTATTGAATAAGGTGTGATACTCAGCTGGACGAGTTTTGAACCGTTCTGCGCATGTCGATCAGCTGATGCGTCATGTCGTCATCTCATCTGGGGGTCAACGGCTACGTCAAAAACATGGCGAGAGATTGGACAAACGCGACGTGCGCTGCTTCAAATTTAACTTTTGGCTAAATTAAAACTTCCATCTCGTTTGCCGAGTGCATTTTTCAAAGTAAATAAAGTTCTCCATCGATTGGTTTTTTGTTTTCAGTAATAGTATTTTTTATTCATCATTGTAGACGACCAAAGGTAGAAGAGTTTCACTTACCTAGCTTAGGCCCGAGACACACACGGCGTTTTTTTATCGCGCGATCGCGCGGTAAAAAATCCGCTCGCCCAAAGTGAATTGATTTAAATGGACGCGTACACACAGGGCGGAAAAAACCGCGCGATAATATTGCCGCTGGCGGTAGTTTTGACGCCGCTCGAAAGCGGTTTTTTGTCCGCTTTGTCATCACAGTGGCGTATGCAATGAAGTGGGAGCGTACACATTTGGCGGATTTTTTACCGCCATCATGGTCAGACGGCAAGACACTCTAAACATTGTACCGTGTTGATGACGTCAGGAGTTCTGTGATCATCATATGGTAAAAAGCATTTGGTAAACACCCACCGTCGTCTCTCAAAATTAAAATGGTACCATAATTGGCGATATTTTTTCCGTGGCATTTTTTTACCGCCACGTGTGTACAAACGCCATTTGGTCGGCGGCGGCGGAAAACTTATCGCGCGATAAAAAAACGCCGTGTGTGTCCCCGGCCTTAGGTATGAAAATGCCACCACTCCAATTACGTTTTTTTTAAGAATTTAGAAGCTTTTCCCTAAAATAACTATTTACTCTTGTTTCTCAAGAGTTGCTCTTAATATCAATGCAAAATTTGACAATTTGTATTGAAAAAATACATCAAACACAATTTTGAATACAATTAGTTTTGAATGCAATTAAATACTAGTTACTAAAATTAAGCCAACAGCAAATTAAAACTAAGGTCATATAAATATTTGTTTGTATTTTATCTTACACTTGGGCTTTCAATACATTTTTGTGAGTGAAGAAAACAATTATACTTAGGACAATTTTCGAAAAATAGGCCTATAACTATAATAGTCGCGCATACTTCATTATATTTGTGTCCGTTAGAATCGAATTAAAACATTGAAAAGTAAAAGGATTGTCTCACTCAATAAATTCTCAAACTTAATATTACATTGAGAAATATTTAAATGGTTAATGTCTCCAAATAATTAAACTTACTCAAGCTAAACAATGAAAAATTAAAGTTCCTAGTCTTTAAACAAATGAGTTTAAAACCAAGGGTGCTAGAAAACAAAGATAGCCTATCTCCTTTTGCAGGATAACTTTTTTACCAAAAATATTACAACATAACCTTTTCTGAGTTAGTTATTATTATAAAAAAACACTTGATTTTTTGCTTATAATGAATAAGCCTCTTAGTAAGTTTAAGTGAATTTCTAAATTGTAAAATAGTATCAAAATATTACCTATATGTAATAATAAAGTCATATATATTCTGGTTTCTGTTCAAAAAGTTTCAAATGTTGCTGAATGGATGGATTAAGAGCTCTATTTCTAGTATTTTAGCTATGGCTAAAATACTAGAAAAATACTAGATGGTATGGGCTGTTGAGATTGTCTGATTTTTACTGAAATCATGAAAATTTACTGATCCTGAAATTTTACTTTCTGGAGGAGCTAAAACAGTCTCTGCGGCTTTTTTTCAGATTTTCTGCAAGGTTGGTGTTAAGAAGTGTCCACACTTCTTAACACCAACCTTGTTTCGCGGCATGATAATTCTGAAACAAAAACACGAACACACCAGCATAAATTTACTTGGGAAGCGTTGTCTTCCAAGTAGGGATGTGCCATATTAGATATTTTGTGGTATTAGTTACTTCCATATTAGTTACAAAGAAATATTAGTTGAAAAAACCTAATATTTGTATTAGGTTTCATATTAGGTTTTCCGCTTACACTTTTGAGAAGCTTCGGCTACAAATTGAGCCTTAAACTGATAAAAACCTGTTAAAACCAGATTTGTGACGATTGAAAAAATATTAAAATTGAAAATAACCGAGATTTAATCATTTTTATGAAATTATTTGTTTATTTAACGTTGTATCAATTATATTAAACAAAAATAAATTTTATGCAAAACTATCGCTACTGTTTTCAAACAATCACAATGATATTAAATAGACCTATTTTATAGTTACTAATAACAATTATTTTTACTTTATTGTAATACATAATATTATCTATTTGTAAAATTAATAATCGTAATACATGCAGAATGTGATATCTCCTGCCCAGCGACCGCCTAGAATTAGCTAGAAATTGTATTACATGAGATAACTCTCATATTAGTTAGTTTTAAATCATATTAGGAAAATTTACCACATTGTTTTTGCCACATTTGTTGTTGTAAACGCAAGCGATGAAAGAAACAGAAAGTCGAACTAATTATATCGGTGTAGAGTGTAGAAAAAGGCAAAGATGTGTTAGTATTCACATATTAGTTACTCTAGACATCAGTTACTTTGACACATCTAATACGAAAAACCTAATAATAATATATTCGGCCATCCCTAGTTCCAAGGAACAAGAGGATGCGTGTCTAATTAAAATGGCGGATAACGACACTAACCTAAACCTAGCCAATCCAACTATTATACAAATTTACTCATCAATAAACATATACTATCCCAGAATAACATAACATACCACCACCGAATGCTGAATTAATGATAAAAAACAAAATATAAAGTGAAAAACATTTACTTTTGGGAGGTGAAATAAAGTTTTGTTGATAACCAGTGTAATACTGCTTAACAACCTCAGACTGACACTAGCGCATTCTTGATGGCTGCACCTATAACATAGTTGATTTTTAGCCCGCTAGATGGTACCACTAATCGAGAGCAAACTATGTTCCAAGGTACACTATGCTCAAGGTACAACAGCCTACCCTACATAATACAATTTCTTTTATATAATTGTTTTATTAAATTTGATATCATATTTAGGGTAGTAATCCCAGCTTCATAGTCAAGACATACATATACATACCGCCATCAAAACATTTACCTGACAATAAGAGATAACCCGGGTAGACAACTCCGGGTCAAGACGCCACACAGGCTCAATTCTTTGCTAGGCAGGGGCGGACTGGTCATTTGGGCATTCGGGTCTCTTTAGGTCAGAAAAGGGCCGCGGTGGATAAAAAAAGTGGGCCTAAACCAAAATAAAAATCAGCCTATTTTGTTGCTGAGCTGAGGCCAGCCCTTGTGGAACTACGTGGCTGATGGCCCATCCAATGAATTGTTTGATAAAAGTTACTTTGAAAAAGAGGCCGCAGCACCAGGCACCAGAGCCAGAATTACGGCTACCGTGGCCCTAAGACCAGATTACTGTGCGGCCACCTTGAGGACCCCATAACGGCCTCGTCAAAAGGTAGGCCTTTTTGAGCTCAAAGTTTTGCAGCCTACTTTATGGCCTCATATATCCACGAAAAACTAGAGATCGCCAGTGGTCCAAAATTCGACCAATTTTCAAAGTGACAAACAAGGATAGCTAATTTTGTAAATGATCCCCGCATATACCAATGCGTTTCTAAATACATTTCATATAGTACATTGTTTCCATGTAAACACATAATATAACCAAACTGGGGGCCAAAAACAAAAGAGAAAGACTCAATCCTTGACTAATTATTCACTTCACTTCTGGCTTATGGCATGGTTTTTAGTAATTAGTATTTTATTAAGATCATGACTATTTTATTAAGATTCCATGTTTATTTTTTTAAGAATGATTATTGAATCAGAGGAAAGTAAAACTTCAGTCATCATCAAATCAGTTTATCCTGTACACCCCTTACCACAGTTCTCTCCCTCCCTCCATTAATTCCTTCCCTCACTCTCTACTTCCCTTCCTTCCGACCTTCTTTCCACTTTTCCCTCCTTTTATCCTTCATTCTCTTCTTACCATCTCTCCTCCCTTCTTTCCTACCATTTGGAACTTTTTCCCTCCTTCCCTCTCTTTCTATTATTATCACTAAAATGTAATTTATATTTTAACTATTATCCACCAATAAAAACAAAATTTGAATATAATGTGTCCATTTGTACTCTGGTTGCAAGGCCCGGTGACAGGATTTTCGGGCCAGTGTGCAATTGAGAAACCCGCCTTTTTTACTTATCTCGATTCTGGGCCCCATTTTTACTAATCTCGCGTGGATCCGTGCCCCCTGAGAGTCCAGGCCCCTGTGCAATTGCCCCCCCCCCCCCCCGTCGCTGGCCCTGCCAGTTGCATGTCAATCAGTTAGTACATTGGATGGTAGGAACTTAATTTAATGTACTTTTTTCTTCCCTTTTTATCAGCAAATTTGTATCTCTTAATCTTATTTAAGCAAGTAAAATTTATTTTTTCCCATTTATATGTAAAATGGAACACATTTGAGTATGATATCCTTAATCGTCTCTAAGTAGTCCTGATTTCAATCAAATTCTATATTTTTACTCCATGCCCCAATAAACTGTGGCTTGTTTCTATATCAAATCTTTACTCTACGAAAAATAGCATGTGATAACAGCTACATATGATGCTAACTTTGTTTACATTTGGTTGTTAAAATATCACCAAAACAGCAACTCATAAGGCTAATGTTAATTTTTATGAAATTTTAAATTCAATTTTCTACATTTCTATAAGACTAATATAAATTTCAACGGGATTCTGCACATCTACCGAAAAATACAATTTTATCGGTGTTCTTAGATTTTTGCTACGTTGCACACAGACTGAGAAAAAAGGAGGACAAAAACCTTATGGAAAAAATGCTTGTCTATTAATATAAACCATTACAGCCAACCATTGCGGCCCCTATCAGCACACCGCCCTAAGCCCGGGCTTTGTGATCTGTCATTTCTAGACTATCTGCTTTGAGGCACTTCTAGGTGTTCAGATATCCTTAAAACACATTTTGGGCTTCATATTTTGCAAATTTTCCCAGGAGTGGACCCCCGGACCCCCCCTCCACTCTGGTGCGTATTCCATACCCCCAGCCGTCCTGAAAGGGTGGCCCCTTCTTTCTTATCTGGGGTTGATTGCCAGAAGGATGCCAGGCCGTTTTTCCTTCCCAGTCCGCCCCTGTTGCTAGGCTACAAACACTTCAAGATTTGACTGCTTTTCCTAAAAGCATTTACCATCTACTCTGTTTGAGCATTAACAAAAAATAGTTGACACAAAAATCTTTGAGGATATGTGATTTACACAATCCACAACAGATACCACCTAATCTAAATTGCTCCCGGTTGTTTTGCAGGCGATGATGACAGAGGGAGGCCCTGATGATTCGAAAGTCAAATAACAGTGCATTCCAGATGAAAATAGGAAATATTACTAAGGGTCTTTATTATGTTCCCTTTCGTAATCGAAATTGTGAGTTAAATAGTTACACATTTCTGCCTTATTGAACACAACAGCAACATACTTTGTTTCATCAAAGTCTTATAAATTACCATTGCAGTGTTCCTTTTCCAGACTTTTTAGTACAATATTATAAGAAGAATGTCCAATTTGACATCAGTAAGCTATATTTTGTAAGGAATATGCCGACATAATTACTGCATACCTACTTCTTCGTGATTTCTCCATATCACACTTCTAATCTCAAGTCCTCCTATAGACGGTTGGTCCTAGGCAAAAGGGCATTTTAGCTTTAACACAGTGATTATATAGGTTATACGCCTTCAAACCCCCTCTACGATAACTATTAAAAGAATTATATATCTTGTTTTTAACTCTAAACATTCCTTTTTAATTTTCTTTGCAATTTATTTCGTTGAAAATTTTGATGAGCATTATGTTAAGCAAAACTAGTAATTTTTGCGTGCATTTTGTGTAAATCTTATGTTACGTATATCTTCTATACACAAAAAAAATTCTCACCATCGATGTAAATGAATACAACTGGATAGCGTGCTCCCTGTTAGGCTCTTGTACTGATTTCCGAGCCAACACAGCTGTGTGTTGGGTTGCAGCTGGGCCAAATTGAAGGAGCTTTGTGGCATAAATCGCGAAACTGTATTTTTAATCGTATTGAAACTTTGAAACCCCACATAAATCTATTTTTGGTACAGTTCGCACATTTTAACTCCGGCTATGGCAGAGTCAGCTGGTTGCAAGGCGCAGGGGGTAGATGGGGTACTTTTCTGAAAACATTGTTCTACAGCAATGCTGTTTGTCAAACGTTGTGTTTACCAATATCATATGTTGAAAATATGATATGGTTAGTAGCATAGTGGCCTTAGCTGAGAGTAAATGCTCGAACTGTACAGTGCTTGAGGTCAACCTCCTCAAGGTTAGGTGCATTATATTTACTCAATCTTTGCACATATTTTTCAATGGACTGATATGATAGTTTGTAATAATTACAAACTATAATATCAGTAAAAATAACCCTATGCAAAAAAACTTTTGTTTTTTCTAATCTAAGTTTAGCTACACAGAGTTTTTTCTGAGCTCATGATATATGGATGATATTAATATGATATATTAATTATTAATATCATCAATATATCATGAGCTCAGAAAAAAATCTGTGTAGCTAAACTTAGATTAGAAAAAACAGAAAGTTTTTTTGCATAGGCTTATTTTTATTTTACAATATTGTAACTTATAGATGTGGAAAAATAATATCAAACGCAGAATTCTCAATAAACAATTCTTACTATAAACAATGAATCAAGAACCAATTCCCAACATTGTCAGACGTTTTGAATCCCAAGGCTATAAAGAAAGCTGTAACAATGAGTGTGTGATTTCGAGAAGGAGGGGGTATTGGAGAAAGGCAGCAAACAATGCTGATGTGACCAGCTGTGTGGGAAGTGGGAAGACCAGTCTACAACTAACTGGTCAGCTGATCGCCAGGTATGATGGCATCAATTATTTTATTAAAAATAGATGTATCCATTCATTAAACTCGCTCCTAAATCTAAGATATTCATATTAAACATGACTCTTTATTTATAATTCTTATTCTGCCTGGTAGACAAATAAAAGCACCAACTATCCATGTAAGGCTCAAGGCTATTAGGATTGTGTTAATAAACCACTAGTAAATTAGTTGATTAACACATAACTGGGTATACATTCTTCTATCTCTTAATTGGATGAACCATAGACAAAAACTATGGATGAACTCAAGCAAGCCTATTTCAATCACAAAAAATTAACATTGGCAAAAAGTTATTTAATTCCCACATAGCACGGAATATTCCGATGACATAAAATGAATATTCCGAAGGTCAAACAATGTCAAATCAAATTTTTGATATTCGTTTGGCGTTAGTTTGACGTCAAAATGCCAAACTCAAATTACGTCAAATCATGAATATTTATAGCATACTCCAAATATCAAAAAACAAATTTTACAAAAACTAATAAATAATGAAACTGTAATAAATTTGATATTTTCTTATAAAGTCAGTGTAATTTGTTGACTCCGTGAATCTTTTTTTTTAATTTTTGAATGTTAAACATTTGACATTATTTGAGATTTATTTGATATTCACAGATGTCAAAGTTATGATATCCATACTTATTAGAAATGTACAAGATATAGTTTGTACCTGTGTAGGTTCCGAGGACGACATTTAATTTTCAGATTTTTCGAATTTAAAATTTTTGACATAGTTTGACATTAATTTGATATTTACATATACAATAGTTGAATCAAATTAGTTGTTACATCCAATTTAATTACACAAATTATTCAATTGTATCTACATTTAATAAGCAAATTTATAAGTATTTACTTTAATTAAATCACTTTTGTATTAAAATTTACAAACATGGGTTTAAATACTTTGTTCCTCACTTTTGTAATATTATAAATTTTGTGAATTTTTTAAATGTAAATTTATGAGATTATTTGATAATTATTTATTACACGTATTTCTGCATTTTACAACTACCATCGACTTTAAATACTGAAGAAAGTAGGTAAATATTACTAGATTAACTTTGTTACAATATTTAAATTGATAGTTATTTATTATTGGATGAATAGAAGCATTTCACATATTAATTTTAACTGGCACGGTGGCTATGGGAGTTAAGGCGCTAGGACATTGCACTGGTGAGCCTGAGGTCGTGGGTTCAAATTCCTCTATAGGCATATATTTTTATATCAAAATATTTATACAAAAATCATTTATTACAGATAATATAGTTAAATTTTCATAAAAATATTTTTTAAGTACTTTTAATTAATTGTTTTAGGAATGTTAGAAATTTGATATTTTGAATATATCAATAGAAAATCAAATTTGAATATTCCATGAATAACAAAAAGTGTGACATTTGAACTAAGAATTAGCGCCAAATTGACGTCAAAGAATATTCGGGAATATCAATTTGATATTCGAATATCAAAATGTTGATATTCATATGACGTCAAAGGAATATTGGGTACTATGTGGGTTAAGCCATGGAATTCAAATAAGGATAATTTAAATTAAAAAATAAACTGTTGATTAAATATGTGATGGTTATATTTCCAGAAAAAAGCATATTTGGTTAACAATCCTTCAACTAATTTGAAAGAGGTTTTATTATTTATAGTGGAAAAAACAAAAATTACACAATAAAAAAACCCAGAGGAAACGTTCCTGTAATGTATTGTCCTAAATGGTACAGCAACAGATTCCTGTCTCGTCAGGGAGCAGCAGCACCTGATTCTCATATGATGGGGGATCTGATGCTGCTCTCCGGCAAGATTCTTGTGTACGTTTTAGGAAAAAGATATTGGGAGGTTTCCTATTTCCTCTGAGGTTTTTTACATGTAACTTTGGTTCAATAATCAAACCTTTTACAAATTAGTTAAGGATCGTTAACCAAACAGCATGTAACATACTTTTTCAGAAAATGTAATCGTCACATATTTAATTGGCAGTTTCTTTTTCACCACACTACGACGAAATCACCTGTTTTACAAACGTCTAACGCGGACTGAAACACACCGTTTGCCGCCACAGGACCGAAAACGTTGGGGGCCCTAGGGCCGAAAGTCAGCTGATAGTTTATTTGCTTGAAACAACGTCAGAACATCAAAAATTATACGGCATTCAAGACAGGATAGTTGCGATCATATGATTGTCATAGCTGTGTTTTGTTTTCAAGTGAGTCAAATAATAATCAGTTTTTTTTTTATTATTTAGGGTATATTTCATTGTGTAGTGTGGTGAAAAATAGCGTTCGCACCTCAGCCGAAAGGGTTTTACAGCTCTCGATCGTTTCAAATTCTCGACTTCGTCTCGAATTTGAAACACAATCTCGAGTCTGCAAAACCTCATTTTCGGCCCTTGTTGCGAAATATACTATTGTATTTGAAGTCAACTGATTTTCATCCCGTAGTTTAATAAACACTCTTCTCAAATGTTAATTTATAATGGAATTTTTTACAAATTTTAAAATAAAGTTTCTAAAAACTGTATGATGTTTTATAATTTATTGGCATATTTCTAGTGATCTAAGAAAAGTTTGTGCACAGTTAGAAAATTATAAGTGAAACTGTTTTTGAGTAATCTTGCATACACAGTAACACACAAGCACAGCGACAATCAACGATTCTTTGACCCAGCTATGCACACAAATTAGTTACAATAAGAGTCGCAAATCACACAAATGTTTTAAGACCTTACTGTTTACATTCTAACCATACCATTCCCCTTTCAAAACCTTATCCAACTCTCAACCAACAATTTTATTTATTCAACGCTCCAATACTGTTCTGTGTCACTTGGATCAGTCACACCATTGACATTACACAAGTAAGTAGGTAATCAATCATCACACTAATTAGTGATAACCGAATCTTCTGAGGAACTGGTTGAAAAGTATTAAAAGTGTCGATGATCCGCTTAAACTTCAGGTTAAGGATTGTATGATATTTATTTTTGTACACTGTTGTTTTTTAATTGTGTAGATCTCTACATCTTCATAATATATTGCTTCTCAGCATTTCTTAGTGTTGCCTGTTTGATGTGATGTTTTTACTTTCTCCCCCCTATACAATGTATATGGAGAAAGTATTGTTTTCGTAAAAATTTTTGAATTTGAGTTGTTAGTGGATATATTTGTTTTAGTGCTCCCTGAATCCAAAAAAGTGGTTTTTGGCGTGGTGTCTGTCTGTCTGTGTGTGTGTGTGTGTGTGTGTGTGTGTGTGTGTGTGTGTGTGTGTGTGTGTGTGTGTGTGTGTGTGTGTGTGTATGTAAACAAAGCCAAATTTCTCAAAAACAGCTCTAACGATTTTGATAAAAATTTTACGTTTTTAGTGCTTAAGATGACAAACAAAATGACACCACCCGCATGTCTGTAATAATTCAGGTTCAGAAGTTATGGGGGTTTAAGTGTTAAAAAATTCATATTTTTCAAATTTCACAAAAACTGAAACTTTTAAAGAAAATATACTTGCAACCATTAAATTTGGCTTGAAAATCTAAATAATCTAGTATTTTGAATCATTAGTCTACGTCAACTGGTTGTGGAGATAATTGATATTTTAGTTCGGCGGTAAACGCAGTACGTTGTCCAATGTTATTCTTATGGCAAATATTCAAATACCCCCGTTGCAGCAGACCTGCATACTCAGCGAATTTCCAGTACAAAACAACATATTTCAATCCAACATAGCGAGATTTTACAGGTTTTTGAAAGCTCCATAAGAATAACATGGGGAATGAGTATGCAGGTTTGCTGCTATGGGTATATTAAAACTGGGTGGTTTTAATTCAATATTTAGTAGATCTGAACTAAAAGAAGCCACTTACCAAGTTTTATCAAGATGTGTTGAGAAATAAGCCAGATATAGAATTTTACTTATTTCCCATAAGGTTAACATTAGGACAACGTACTGTGTTTACCACTTTCAATATCTCGGTAACCAATGGACATAGAGCAGTGATTCAAAATACTAAATTGTTTGTTTTTTTGAGCTGAATTCAATGGTGCCAACAAAAATTCGATTATTTTTATTTTTCTATGTAAAAAACTCATTTGCATTTTTGGGGGGGTTTACCCCCCTTTACCCCCCCTTCTGGTTGTCGGATTGGGCTGGATTACGAACTCGTCCGAATAATTACTACTTTACACATCCATGCCAAATTTCATTAAGATTGGACCATTTTTACGCGAGTTATCGTGCTTAAAGACACATATATATATACCCATACAGCACATAACGTCTATACAACGTCTATATAAGGGCTTGCAAGTTACATTAACGTCTAGGTCAAAATTCGTACATCTATTAGACATCTGCGATATCATGTCAAAAAGACATCTAACGCGGATGTCAAAATCGCGTCAATTAGACGTTGTCGTACATCTATATGACGTCAACGTAATAACATTTAATAAACCAAGTATATAGTACAAATGAGTATATTTTTCGTTAATAAAAACAATATCGCTGAGAACAGAATATCAATTTAACCTTTTTGAAATAAAAATGTAACAACGTTATTTCCATAATTATATTTTATTTCCCTGATGACTACAATAACAAAAAAAATTAACATTTTTATTGGTTTGAATCCCAAATTAATCTGTTATTGTTTACCTCACTATGCCCACATAACAGGTTGTTCTTTGGCAAAGTTGCCTTCATTTGCTGTTGGTCTCATAAAGCAACTTTTCACTAGCAAATTTGTCACACATTTGCAGTTCTTTGTCTAGGCAAAGCTGTTTCCTGACAGTTTTGACAACTTGGCGGAAACTTAACATGTGTTTGCCATTTCACATATCCACCGTAGGTGGTGTTCACATAGAAAAATAATAATAATTATAATATTTTGGTTAGCACCATTAGATTCAGCTAAAAAAAACAAATAATTTAATACCTTGAATCATTCCTCTATGTCCATTGGTTACTGGATACTGAAAGTGGTAAACACAGTACGTTGCCCCAATGTCAACCTTATAGGAATTAAGTAACATTCTAGGCCTATATCTCGCTTATTTCTCAATATAATAAAACTTGGTTTGCGGCTTCATCTAGATGAGATTTAATGTCAAAATCAAGTCAAATCTCGCTATGTTCGATTGAACCAAGGCCACACTACAGTGTAGTGTGGCCTTGATTGAACTATGTTCTTTTGCTTTAGAAATTAGCTGAGTATGCATATATGCTGCAACAGGGGTATTTCACTTTCACGTTATTTTAAAATTTCATATACACTTACCACATTTCTCTTTTATTAAATAACTACTCGCATTGAGCTTATGCTCAATGCGAGTAGTTACATGAATGAATGAATTACTTTACATCGATTTGAGTAGAATAGAATAGTATTTAAACAATTAGACGAGGTAAATTTTAGGTAAAAAGTTTTTGTCATTGCACTTTTTAAAATAGTTGTTTACTAAAAAAATATTATTATAGAGTGAATGGGGAAAAAGTGACAAGGAGGCACTTTATAACTCGTTCTCAGTCCTTAAAGGTTATCTCTGCACTACATTTGGATCCTATAATGTTTACCACCAAAACAGTAGTTAAGATGAGATTTTGCCTCCTGAATATTATCAGGTCTGGTGGTGTAGTGGATATAGGCTCAGCTTACGAAGGTGAAGGTCCCGGGTTCAAATCCCAACATGGGTCAATAGAATTTGCATTGTGGCAACTTGTGTAGAAACTATGTACAAATGCATATCCTCACTTTGATTTGTTTTATTACACTTTTTGGATTTTTTATATATTTATAATTACAATTTTGTTATTCATTACTTTTTGTATGTTAATTGGATGTTCTGTAGATGTCAATATATGGATGTGTAATTAACATCTATTAACATCTATTCTACATCCACGTAGAATGTTGATATAAGGTTGATAATGGTGACATTTGAACGTTGTAGGAATGTCTATTAGACGTTAGACGTCTATAACGGTCACATTTAATAGACGTGTGTGGTTTAGCATGAGGTACATCTATTAGACATCTAGTTGATGTGACTGTGCTATCTGGGTATGTGTGTATAGATATATATATATTTATGAAAATGAACGAATAGTGTTTTTTGCTTCTGGGGGCCCCAAAACGAAAAGTTATCATGATCTCGGGCTTAGGTCTTACCATGAGTACTACGGTAACAGCTTCTTCCCTATAGGGGAAATTCGCTAAAACCGATATCTCCGTTATTTACTAACCAATTTTGATAAAATTTGGTATATATTTGTGTGATAATTAATTGTTAATTTGTTTTATTTCACTATATATGTTTTCTGGTTTAAATTACTTGACGGGAGAAAGTATGTGTCAGTTTCCTGATACCATTTATTTATGTTTGTAATTCATATTTGCCAGCTCATAATTATTATTCAATTTTCAAAAACAAATATTACATTAGTTAAAATTGAAACAGCTTGGCACATTGTCTTTCCTTTGTTTTTAAAGGGGCCCCATTAAGGGGCCCCCCAGTTCTGTACCTTGGTGCAACCCAATTCTCCTATATGCTTACAGATTGAAATTGCAAAAGTGATTTGGTATATAAATGTCTTAATTTGTAAAATGTACAAATATATTTAGAATTTTATTTTTGTATAAATGCATAACAACATTGTATAAAGTGTATCATGATGTGACATATTTGTTGGATAAATGATTTATTAATTTAGTTTTATTGTTTGATCAGTAATCATTATATATTATTTATAGTTAATGTGTAAACGGAATAGGAGAACAAGAACTAAATAGATGCGTATTAGTAGTTATTTATGAATTAAGAGTGTAATGTAGGTCTTTCTCGCTTGAGCTAAACAGTTTCCGCGTGACGCGAAGCGGAGCACGGTATTTTTAGCGAAAGCGAGAAAGACTATTTACACGCGAAATACATACTAAATTTTCCCTACAACTGCAGTTTTAAATTCCCAAACGATAAATACAATCACAGTTACTATCGTAGCGTCGCGTGATAACTGTTTAGCTCAAGCGAGAAAGACCTACTTTACGCTCTTAATACATAAATAACTATTACGCTCGCTACAAAGACCTTCAAAGACTTTATCGCTCGCTCCTCAGTAAACAGCTGTTTTACGATTGGGTTTCGGTGCGTAAACTGACACTTTACGTGCGGTTGTAGGAAAAATACTTTTATACATCAATCCATTAATAATGTCATCACTATAGCAGAAAGAGTAATAATGAAGAGTTTCCATTGACGTTTACTGATATTAATTAAGTTCAGTGATCCCTTTAAGGACTGTGGGGGGGGGGGCATAAAACAGGATTGACCCTACATAAGACAATCTGTTGTCTCTTGAGTTGTGTATAATTTTTCTTGCAGCTCCTCCACTATTTTCTGCAGAGGGAAACCTAAACCTAAATAAGATCCCTTAATTTTGACAGTAACGGGGATCATTATATTTTGAGTTTTGATGATGGATCATCATGGTCTTCACAACATTGAGTTTTTAAGACTTGTTTACATCCCCCCACCCCCCTAATCTAATAGTTTTAATGAATATTGAAAATATACAAAACTAAGTTTTTTACAAGCATACCTACAATTTTATATAAGAAAATAAAAATTATTTTTTATTTTCAATTAATATTGATAAAATAATAATATCAAGTTTTAAATTAATTTTAATGTTCTTCTTTCAAGATATAAAATAAAATATGAGGATAAACGTAAACAACTATTTATTGATTAGCAATAAAGTTTGCTGAAGTCTACAAAGTCCTAATTTGGACAAACCTTTCTAACCCTTTACTAATTAGTTTACTTTTCTAGTTTGGACAAAAAATTTTTAACAAAACCTTATGGCATAAATAAATTAAAGAATTAATTACAACTGTTGTCAGCAATGTCTCCCTGGCTGCGTTTGACACTCTGGACAACCACTGTGGGGCTGGCCGCAGCAGGCTGCGTAGTGAGGGATGAGTTCGGCAAATACGAGGACAAGACCGTCTACAGATACACCCTCATTGGGGATAATGTGAAGGTGAAGGTCATGGACTACGGGGCCACCATCACCAGCGTACAGGTCCCTGACAGAGTAGGCACTGTGGAGGATGTCATGCTGGGGTACGACACTCTGCAGGGTG
This sequence comes from Flexamia atlantica, assembly GCA_035578135.1. Taxonomy (NCBI): domain Eukaryota; kingdom Metazoa; phylum Arthropoda; class Insecta; order Hemiptera; family Cicadellidae; genus Flexamia; species Flexamia atlantica. Next base: position 39,249,905 of record JAQJVK010000001.1, read on the forward strand.
AGCATGCAGGGTGCACAGTTCTCAGGTTTTTATGGACAATTGTTCTCATGGTTTGTGAATCACAAGAACATATGTTTTTGGGTAAACAACTAACTACTGTTTGAATACAAGTCCTAACCTAACAAGTCCTAACCTGGAAATCCTGCTCCTCCTTTTCACCCTTATCTGACATTTGTTAAATGGTAGTCCGATCACACGTTCTCAGTTAAAAGAAATGGTGGTTATTGTTGAACATATTAATGTCGTTGTTAATGTGTTGTGCTAGTGTTTCCTAAATTCTGCAATGTGCTACGATCAGCCACCACATTCCACTGAAAGAACCAATAAACATGCATTAAAAGTCAGTTTGCTGCAATCAGCTGATTTTATTATTGTTTACTTTCTTATTTCTATTTCCTAGTGCACAGTAAATTTACTGTGTACTGCACAGTAAAGTTTCCGTAGAGTTATCGGGAAAGAGGCTTAGCAGTCAAGAGTAAAGCACAGAAAACTGATGTTTCTGTGTAGTACCACAATGTAAACAGGCTTTATATCATGACCCTCTGTAAGAAGAGACCCTCGATAAGAAAATGTTTTCCAAATCCCCGTCTTATCAAGGTTTTACTGTCTTATCAAGATTAACCTGTCTTATCAAGCTTCTATTCTATATATTTCAGGTTTTTAGATTCTATAATCTAAAAACAATGTAATAATACTTTTTGCTTAATATATACAGTGTGTAAAAAAAGTCCGTCCCCCCCACCTTAATTTTTTTGTTTGTTAAGACAAACGATTAACCTTTGGGGAATGATACTAACTCAACCCTAATTATTTTTTGACGTTACCAAAATTTTTGAGTGTCCCCCAAAAATGGGGGATTTTGGGGGCAACTCAAAATTTTCAAATGCAAACCCCTTTTGAGTGACCCCTCATTTTAAAGAGCTTTCAAAAATTAGATGAATGGTGAAAATTGGAGGTCTCTAACGTGTTTCTATCCAAATTGACAGCTTGTCAGGAGTTTTAATTCACCTTTGGTGATGTAAAAATGAAACGAGCCTGGGAAAAATGTTATTAGATGAAAAAGTAGTCTCTTTTGGTGGTATTTAAAATTTTGAGTGTCCCCCAAAAATGGGGGATTTTGGGGGCAACTGAAAATTTTCAAATGCAAACCCCTTTCGAGTGACCCCTCATTTTAAAGAGCTTTAAAAAAATTGGCGATTGGTGGAGGTTGGAGGTTTCTAACGTGTTTCTATCAAAATTGGCAGCTTGTCAAAGTTTGGATACGACTCCAAAAAACTTTGACAAGCTGTCAATTTGGATAGAAACACGTAAGAGACCTCCAATTTTCACCATTCATCTACTTTTTGAAAGCTCTTTAAAATGAGGGGTCACTCGAAAGGGGTTTGCATTTGAAAATTTTGAGTTGCCCCCAAAATCCCCCATTTTTGGGGACACTCAAAATTTTGAATACCACCAAAAGAGACTACTTTTTCTTTTAGTAAAACTTTTCCTAGGCTCGTTTCATTTTGACGTCACCACAGGTGAATTAAAACTCCAAATGCCCTAGACGCCAGGTTTCAAGGATGTGTGGTATTCAAAACTTTGAGAAGCTGTCAATTTGGATAGAAACACGTTAGAGACCTTCAATTTTCGCCATTCATCTACTTTTTGAAAGCTCTTTAAAATGAGGGGTCACTCAAAAGGTGTTTGCATTTGAAAATTTTGAGTCGCCCCCAAAATCCCCCATTTTTGGGGGACACTCAAAATTTTTGGTAACGTCAAAAAATAATTAGGGTTAAGTTAGTATCATTCCCCAAAGGTTAATTGTTTGTTGTAACAAACAAAAAAATTAAGGAGGGGGGGACGGACTTTTTTTACACACTGTATAGTAACCCAGAATATTATATTCTGGGTTACTATATATATTAAGCAAAAAGTAAGAACAGAGTACCCTTTCTTCTTGACACCCATCACCAAGCCAAGAGCCAAGATGCCAAGATGGGCCAAGGGGTTCAAGCCAAGGGGGGACAAGCCCAAATGGGTGGTGGTTTTTTGGGTTAGCGATGAGTACATCTGTATACTTTTATCTTGTAGATTTTTTAAAAATAAAAATGTAAATTTAATAACATCTAGAAATATGTAGATTTAATAATTATCTGGGTTCTATTTCTTTTTTAGGATATTTTAATAGTGACAATCCTTATTTTGGTGCAACAATCGGTCGAGTAGCCAATAGGATTGCCAATGGCGAGTTTACATTGGACAGAGTTCAATATAAACTATTCCAAAATAATGGTAAAAACACTCTTCATGGTGGAAGGATTGGCTTTGACAAGGTTAGTGAGTAAGAAAATCCAACTATCTCATTAGTAGTGAGGCCAAAAATTCTTGAACTTGGGTGGGGGCTTATCCATATAAAATAACAATTTAAAAATACATTATTCAATCACTTACAATTTAAGAGAGATTATCTTTCAGGCACACCTAATTTAATTATTAGTACCATGAATATCTAAATAAAATAATAGTTTAATTATGATTTTACTTATCAAAAAACTCAATTATTGAGCACACAAATGTCAATGAATTGACACCCTACAACGCTGGTGTCTTTTGACGCCTAAACACTTTTACTAGTGCTGTGGTTAGTTTTCAGCTAAGAAGCAAAAGAAACATTTTTTTTGTTACGTCGCTATGGAAACGGCAGTTTTATCCCATGTGTTGCAGGACTAAAGAAGCTCTTTTTCTCTCTAGGGAGAAAAAGAATCAGCTGAACTCGAGGACATCAGCTGTTCATTTAGTACTGTAGTAAAACCAAGGTCTGTAGATGAGGAGGAGAGAAAAATAGAATAAGATTACCTAACTTCCATAAGGCCAGTGGATCAAGGCCGCACTAAAAATACAGGCCATGCTGCAGAAATTGTGACTTCAAACAAGTAGGCAGGCTGAGTCTGGCTCAGGCCTCACAGCTGTGCTGTTCATCAGTTACGTATAAACAAAATATCGTAAATAAACGAGTAATATTTGACGTTTAGAGATGAAATGTAAACATAAAAAACATAAATAAACGAGGAATATTTGACATTTGGTAATAAAATGTAAACATAAGATTTTAGTTCCCTGCCTACTTGCGTGATATGGCGCAGCGCTGGGATTGCTGATGTGGCGATTTCTTTGAGTGTTATGGTGGATTCGATATGGTGATCTTCTACTTCCAATTCTTATTCAAAAAAGCCTCAATGTTTCAAAGATGAACAGATGTTGCATTATGAAGATTTTTAAAATGGGATGAAGGGGGAAGGATTACTCTCTTAAGATTCTCTCGTCATTATACAAAATATGTCATGGTATCTCATGATATAAGGTAAAGCTATCATGGTCTGGCATAAAATAAAATGTTAACTACCAAGAAAAAATTAAACTCATTTGTTCCACACACTACCACTTATTTTGTCTTCTAGAAATACATATAAACTGAGTTATGATGAGCTTTTTTCATTTTTCTGATCACTTGTTACCTGGACGTGCAGAAGCTGTGGACCAGCAGGATGGAGGGGGAGCGGGTGCTGCTGCAGTACACCAGCCCGGACGGGGAGGAGGGGTTCCCCGGGGAGGTGACTGTCCACGTCGCCTACTGGATGTCCGGCGACACTCTGGTGATAGAGTACAACGCCACCGCCACCCGGCGGACCCCCATCAACCTCACCAGCCACAACTACTTCAACCTTGCCGGGCAGGTGAGAGTGTTTGCATAAATGATATTGTAAAATTTCAGAACTTAAAAATTGTAATATTAAAAAATTCTGGAAAAATCTTAAAAAATTGTTTTTCATATATTTTGCAAAGTATTATTTTTTAACAAACAAATGCCAGAAATTACAGATTATTACAATCCCCTGGACCAAAATAATATTTTTTGGCTTGATTTTTAGTGAATTTCCCTTAAAAACAATTAGAAGATTTTCTCTACAGGGGAGAAGCTATTACCGTAGGTTTCATGGTTAGACCTAAGCCTATACCTTTTCTTTTTGGGGCTCCACATTCCAAAACACCCTTCTTTCAAAATCATACATAAATATGTATGTTAATGTTACTATGAAAGGAAATGTAAAAATGGCCCTATCTTTTTGACATGCGGCGCAAATGTGTAAAATGTTAAGCACTCAGCCGAATTAAAAAATCAGCCTGATAAGACCTTGAGAAGACAGGAGGATTTCCCCACAAAAAATGGGTATTTTGAGTTCTTAAACAGGACTTTTTTAATGTATCTTTATTTGTATTATTGAATTAATTTGAAATTCTAAAATTTTGTATTGCTGCTCTATGCAAGAAATTGAAGTAAATAAGGAATTTTTTTCATGAACATTCTATTATTTTTTCAAACAAACCATTCATCATCCATTGAAACACAGTACATTGCAGGATTTCCCTATATTATCCTTTTGGGGGGGGAAAGATGTCTCTATTTCTCAAGATCAATAAGACTTCATTATTTTAATACACATTTAAAAATGATGCATCTGATAATAATTCTTTAACTTTCAATTTAATAAAATTTTTAAACCAATTTGTGACATTTCCTTAATAAGAATATGTGTGATCAATATATTTAAAGAAGTATTATACTATAAAATGGGGACAGGGATTTATTGAAATCTTGATTGAGTAGTATTGTAAATACTTGTAGGGGACAAACTCAGAAGGTCTGTATCGCCACATTGTCTCCATCTCAGCTGATGCCATCACTGAGGTCAACTCTGACTTTATACCTACAGGTTAGTCTAGTTTGTTTCATTAATAATCCATATCATAAGTTTGAGGGTTGAGATGCTCTAAAAAATCACTGGCTTATTTACATACTAAGGAAATAGGATTTACCCCTGTGCAAGCCTTCTCATAGACATATTTTTGCTTTGTTTTTTTTTTTTTTGTGCAAATACAGTAATTGATGTCTCCGTGATCAATAAATAAAGGTTGTTTGTCTTTTCTTTATTTAGATAAAATTAATAGAATCAAATAAGGATTAATAGAAACTCAGAGGGTATATTTCTCTTCTTATAGTTATTTTCCAATCTTATTTGCACCAACACTGGAAGGCTATAGGATTTTTTGTTGAAGTAAATTGCAAATTTATCAGCACCAACAGTTTTTCTTCAGTTATGATGGCAAAAGTAGATTGTAACGTTGCAACACAGACCACATTGAAATTACAAACCATACACTATGACCTTTACATAAAAAATCTGAAGAGACAGAATAAAAATATGTCATATACTGAAGTCTGTTTATGTGTTATGGGGGATACTAGGGGAAGTTAAAAAATGTGTTAATTCAAGGGATTCATTACATTGAGGCTTTTTATGAGGTTATATTATAATTTTTTTACTATTTTATGGGCACACTGAGCCCCGTTGATAATACAGTCTTTGACCTCCGAAAGCCCGTGAAACTTGGAGATGTGATACATCAAACTCCCATTAATGGCTATGACTACAATTTTGTTCTACCTAAGTGCAAAGAGGGTGTTGTCATTGCAAGGTAGGCAATGCAATTTATATATTTTTTTTGTATCAAACAATTTTCCTATGCTCTCATTATAGGGGAAGATACAAACGACTGTAACTGTATCTTCTAAATCTAAGCGGTTTAAGAACTAGAGTCATATTTAATGAGAAACTCTGTATATGAGATGGGTAAACTTTTTCAGTCATGTCGATTAATTAAATGATCAATTTTATTAAGTAATATAAATTAAGCAGAATAACAATCCCTGGACGTACCCCATGTCCTACTACATCAACGGGACGAAGAGGAGCATGTAAGCATGCACGTAGTTAAGATAGAGAAAAATAACGTTAATGGTTGTTTCAGCCAACTGCATTGTTTTTTAACCAATCAACACAGTGATTTATGAATTACTATGAAGCCTCCAATAACAAATGGGATGACTTATTACCAGAGGAGGGATAACTAAGAAGTTATAAGTCATTTTTTTCTACAACTCAGTCGTCTGTTAAGTTCCCTGATTTCCCAGATTTTTTTAGAAGAATTAGCTTGTTCTACTGAGGTAATTTCAATATAATTCTATCAACCATAAGACCACCAATGACAAACAATTGTAATAATGATGTGTCTCAGAAATAATTATCTTAAACACACATTATAAAACAGGGATATTCCATCCCTAACCCTGCTCTTATGTGCAGTTCACTCATTAGTATTTTGCTGCAGGGTTGAAGACCCAGAGAGCGGTCGGACACTGGAAGTAGAGACAACACAACCTGGCCTACAGTTCTACACCTTCAATGTGGAGAATGACATTATTGGAAAGACCCGCTATTCCCGCCACGCATCCTTCTCTCTAGAGGCTCAGAACTTCCCAGACGCCATCAATCACGTGAGTCACATCCGTTTTTTCAGCAATGACCTTCCTATATTTTTATTTCCAAGGTTTATAGTCAAGGTTTAATATGTGCTACAACCAATGTGTACCTTGGGAACTGCTTCAAAACATGCTCAGTGTTAATTTGTAATCAAAGTAAACTGAGTTTGATCCAATGTCAATGGAAAGTGCCACCATTCTGAAAAAAATCAGCCCTTAAGTGTATTTTACTGATGCCCTTTCTTTAAATTCTGAGACGTATTAGCAATTATAAGTAAAAAATAATTTAATTTTATATTTGACACCTTCCGCTTTGGTGGAGGAAAACCTCTTTTGAAATAATAAATAGATACATAAAATAGAAATAAAAATCGAGACATCCTCATGTTTTTAGAGAGGAGAAAGGGTAAATTATGATAATTTTGATAATTCCTTATGAAACTGAAATGTTAACATTTCCACTTAACCCTTCCCGGGCTATTGGCGCATATATCCGTCGAACGTCATTTTTGTTCCGGGCTGAAAACGGATATATCCGTCTCAACCATTTTCTTTTCCGGGATAATGACGGATATATCCGTCAAAAGATACGAAAAACATACGTTGTATAAAGTACGATAATAAATATCATATTGACTTATGGACGGGTAATTTAGTTTTTACAGTTGGCAGTATTGTTTACCGCGTCTTCTCCAGCTGTTTCGCGCCTAAACAACTGTAGCACGAAACTGTCAGTTTGCGCTGAGACATTACAGTGATTGTTTGTTTACGTTTTTCTTATGAGTTATACTTCAAAATGACTAATCCTAACGACCCAAATTTCGCTGAAGATGTTATAGAAATGCTCAATAGAAGTGTATCTGAGGGGGACTTCATATTAGACAGTGAAAATGACGATAATATGGAATGTGCTTCTAGCGTGGAGAGCAATGCACATGACGCACAATCTTTACGTAGTGTTAGCCCTGGTGGGGATGTGGACATGGAAGCTGAGTTGAGTGGTATAGATTTTATTCCAAATGATACATTTTATGATGAATCGATGGTTATTGGTGAGCAGGAGGAAAATGTTGTCGGTGAGCAGGGCGAAATTGTTGTCGGTGAGCAGGGCGAAAATGTTGTCGGTGAGCAGGGCGAACATGTTGTGGGTGAACTTGTTGATACCAATTTTGTAATCATCCAAAATAATAATGAACAAGAAGGAAATGTAGTCATTGTAAACGACATAAGGGCCAAAGAGCTTACTGTACCGGTCCGAGGAAGAAGGGAAAAGGGGCGAGGCGGTGGTGTCCGTACTAGAGGAGGTACCAGAAGAGATGGAAGAGTTGGACTACGGGTAAGAGGAGCAGGACGGAGCAGAGGAAGTTCCAGAGGAAGAGTAAGTGTCGGTGGAAGAAATAGACGTGAAGTGGGGGACGGTGAAGTGGGAGACGGTGAAGTGGGGGACGGTGAAAGAGTAGGTGGTGCTAAAAAACTTACCAAAAAACAGAAAGAACGCATCGAGTGTGATCGACAGTGGCTTCATGTCTCGGACAATGACCCTGGGCCCGTAAGTAATTTTCCAATAATAAATGACGACGCTGGATTAAATATTCCGAGTACTTTTGACGAGGATACAAAGCCCATAAATTATTTTTCTCTATTTTTCAATGACAGTTTGATGAACCTAATTTGTGAAGAAAGTAATTTTTATGGAGGTTCTAAGAGTGACCATGAAATGCTTAGTCCAAATAGTCGGTTCAAAAAATGGGAACCGATAACTGTAGTTGAACTAAAGGCTCTAATTGGTGTTGTAATCAACATGGGCTTGCATCCTTTGCCAGATCTAAAGGACTATTTTTCCAACAGGTGGGTAAATAAGATGCCTTTTTTCAGCGATGTTTTCAACCGAGACCGGTTTTTGATTGCATTCTGGTCCCTTCATTTCAGTCACGAGGAAGGTCCTGACCGTGATCTGAAAATAAGGCCAGTTGTTGATCATATGAAGGAGATGTGTAAAACCTTTTACACACCTAGCTCCTCTGTTGCTGTCGATGAAAGCACAGTTTCATTCAAGGGCAAGATTGTCTTCAGAGTATACAATCCGATGAAACCAACAAAGTTTGGGATGAAGATTTTTGTCATTTCTGATTCCTTGAATGGGTACATTTACGACTTTGACCCCTACTATGGTAAGAATGAGGACAACCTTAGCCCCGATGAAGATTTGCTCAAAACTACCAAAACCGTTACACAGCTGTGTAAAACTCTGATCAAAGATCCCTCAAATCCACCCTCGGGTACACATGTGTACATCGACCGGTACTAAAACAGTCCCCAACTGGCGAAGGAACTGTTGAAACTGAATATGTATGTCACAGGTACAGTATTAGGAAACAGGACAAATATGCCTATCCTGAGCAGGCAATTAGAGACCGGGGAGATTGAAGGTCGTCGAAATGGCGATTTAGGCGTAATATTTTGGAAGGATAAAAGAGTGGTGTCAGTTCTTTCAACTAAACACCATGTCGATAAAGACCATATGGTAGATGTACCCTCTAAATATCCGGGAGTCGATCGGGTGAGCAAGCCAGAGGCCATTGCCGATTACACAAAACATATGGGCGGCGTGGATCGTAGCGACCACTTCATTTCTAACTATCAGTTCCTTCGACGCAGTGCAAAGTGGTACAGGAAAATGTTTTTTTGGCTATTGGATGTAGCTATTGTTGACTGGTACATCTTGTACAAACAAGTGCAACAAGAGCACCAGAAAACGCCAATGAGCCACAAATTTTTTAAGGATGAGCCTTATAGAAGACCTGGTCCGGGAACGTATGCAATCACGTTTTCGTCTAGAACGCCGCAGACCTGGCCGTCCTAGGGAAAATGCGTGTCAGAGGTTGGATGGTAAACTTCATCTCATGGGGAAGATGGTCAAGGGCTCCAGGAAGTGCTGTGTGTGCCTAAAGAAGAAACTGCGAAAAGAGACTGTTTACTATTGCAAAACCTGTGCCTCGCATCCTCGTCTCCACCCCGATGATTGCTTTGAAGTATACCATACTCAAGCTGAGTACTGAGGACTTTATTCAAACAGTCCATCATAATCGCCCTTTTTGACATTTTTTAAATTATTATAAGGCCGGCCTCACACTGCTCACGACAAGACGTCTCTGTATTTTGTCTTTTATCGTCAAACAGCTCACGCCAGACATAAATTTTGTATTCAGGTTTGTGGTAGAACAGGCAAGAAAAAATATTTTTTCTCAAAGAAGACGTTTTTTTTTTTAATATGTTTTGTCTTGTGCAGTGTGCGGCCGGCCTAAGTAAACAGTTCAACTTTATCACAAGAGTGTTTTTGAATTGTCATATAAAGTTTTTCTATACAGTAAATTTGTAAATATTTTTTCCTGATTCGTTCAAAGTAAATGTTTCAACTTGATTTCATGGATGTTTTTGTATTTTCTGAGCAATTTTGCTGTCAAAACATATGTTTTTACTTGAATTGTTTTTTTTTCTAGTTGATTTTTATTTCAAGAGTGTTTTTGCATTTTCATACGTAGTTTTTCTATGCAGTAAATTCGTAAATATATATTTTTCTAAATTGTTCAAAGTAAATGTTTGAACTTGATTCCAGGGGTGTTTTTTGTAATTTTTGAGCAATTTTACTGTCATAAATATATTACGTTTATATATAAATTGCGTTTTTGTAGCCTTGTTTTTTCTTATACTGTTTTTAAGAGTAATAGGTCAATATTATTATAGGAAGTAAATAAAACAACAAAGTTACATAGGTTGACGGATATATCCGTTCTCCGCCCGCAAGAATACGCAAATTTATCGGCAGTTTTCATATTTCTTGATTGTCGTTCCGGGCGGCGACGGATATATCCGTCAACCTAAGTTTTTTTTCCGGGCTAAGACGGATATATCCGTCAGCTCAAATTTTATTTTCCTTGTAACATGTGTAACAAAAATTATTCCAGCACTAAACACATTTTTTTCATAACATATGAATTATTTTGAACGAAATAAAAACATAACCTCACAACATTATGTTTTGAACTTTGGTTTGAAAAAATTACGCCCCAGCCCGCCATTTAATTTAGCCCGGGAAGGGTTAACTCTTTGGAAAAGTAAACATTTTTTAAGTGGATGGCACTTATTCAAGAGCCCGCCACCATTGACTATGAATGTAGAAGTATGTATTACCTTATACATTCACAGTCAATGCCGCCACCCTCTTTTTTAAAACACAAATAAATAACGGGGATGTATACGGGGACGGAGGCAAGTACAATAGACCCCCTCTTAACCGACCCAAATGGGACCGGACCTAGGTCGAATAACTTAAAAGGTCGGTTAAAACGGGTAATCCTCTAAACACTTAAAAATAAAAGCTATATTGATTTAGGGTTCTATTAACATTATTCTAAAGCCGTTCATGGATTATTTGGGATGTAAACTTTAATTATCAACCTATTTTCCAAAATAATTACTGTATAAATGTTACAAATAACCCCAAAACTCGGTCAAGACAAAACATTTCAATAAACTAAATATTAGACTGGTTCAATAGAGTTCTTGTGTTAACCTTTAATAACATTTTCACAATTTTTTAACAAATCTTCCGTAATGCAGTATTGATTGTCCAAATTAATAATAAGACACGAGCGATCATTGCATTACGAGTCAGGCAGTTGATTTATAACCCCTCAACAGAGACTTGAGTCATACAAAATTTTACCTTCAAGTCGTCGACCCCCTCACCCCCATGCAAGGCGCCTGTTGTTTAGTTACTCTACTGATGAATTAGATAACGGTTTCCGGATATGAAAACAAAAACTCACAGACCTTTATCATAATATGTACACTGAAATTGTACGTTTTAATACATTAATGAATGCTGTATTAAAAGTACAGGGTGTCTATAAAAGAACTCCATGGTTTTGAGGCAAAATATTTAAATGAAGTAAAGAACTTAAATGTTTAATACATGATTGGAAGGGTTGAATTTTCAAGCTTTTTTAGCAATTTAACAAAGTTCAATCTGACAGTTAATGGCACTGTACACATTGTAACGGTATTCCACCTTTTCCCATGTCCTAGCCCAGGGCTGTAGTCCTGCAGTTGTAACACAATTGATTATTCGCTGTCTGAGATGGTTAATACCACAAATTTTCGAAAGTTTCTTTGTTCTATAACAACAGATTCAGTTTCTATTAGCCAAATAACGCATTAAGCCTTTTGCATTAAGCCCAATTGGTATGAGTAAAACTTGATAAGCAATTGATTTCAGAGAAATTAATACATTTTGCAATCTTCTATAGTTATTAAGATATGAATTTTTTAAATCCCGGAGTTCTTTTGTGGACAACCTGTATTTTAACCCATAACAACCTGTATATTTAGGTATAACGTTCCCATTGCCGGGTATGGGAATGGAAATGCCGCAATTCCTAGAAAAGGGCGGTTAAACCGAACTGTTCTCAAAACAGGGTCGGTTAAAACGATCTTTAATATTTGACCAGCCAGGGCGGATAAGCCGATCGTTGGTTAAAACGAGGTCGGTTAAGAGGGGGTTTCCTGTAATTACAATTTGTGAAGCGTTTTTTTAAGTGCTATTCAAGTGATTTTATAGACAACCCTAAAGGCTAAAAATAATAAGCCTTTATTGTTTTTAAGGTGATTAAAATAATTTCCTTATGCATCTTTACAGCCCAACTTCCCAAACTCTGTGATTGGCCCAGGAAGCAACTATCACCACGTAACTAAGTACAAATTTGGCATATCCCGAACTTCCAATTAATTTTCATTATTTACATTCAATCTGTTAATTAATGTGTGAAATCATCTCAAAGAAGGGACTGTTCTGTATTGTAATACAATATTACAATTTTCTTAATTGTATAATAAATTAGCTTGAATTCAGTATGTCTTTTTTTGCAATTAAGTTTTCCCTCCAAGATAGCTGAGATAATGAATAAGAAATCACAAATCATGTCTGGTTTAAATAAAAAAGTAATTACAAATCCATTAAAGTAGACTTTTGATAATCCAAAATATTGGGGTCTTCTTAGATTGTAAATAAAATACTTACTGCAGGCAATCTGAAAATTAAAAGAAGGTATTTATTGGGAAATTTTAAATGTGGTTGAAACTGTTTAGATCAGTGTGTCTCAAACTGTGGTACATGTACCACTAGTGTTACGCTACGGTAATTTTGGTGGTACGCGAGGCATGAAGAAATAGAAAAAACTAATACTAGGTTTCCGATTGACAGCTGTTCTGTCAACTGAGTAGCCCAGTTACAAACCAGGCCGAGTTCAGTTTGCAAAACTTTTCAGGAGAGGCAAAAAACTGTTTTATATTGGGTGTTTTCTAAAAACCCTTCAGGTCTTCGGGATATGGCTACTCACATCAAAACTAAGAAAAAAAGTTCATGTAAACATGGGTCCTAAAATGCTCGGTTATCCGTCTGTTGGTATGAACTTGTTTTTAACATGATTTTAAATAAAAAGGTTGGGAACCACTAGTTTGGATAAAAGAATAAAATTTTGTGTGTAGGTTTTTCCTATCCAATCTAACAATTTAATTTGATCAACAAACCCAGAGAAAACCCTCAATGAAATTGATAAAATTTTTTTACAACCAAGTTGTAAGTTTACTAAAATGTCTGACCAGTATGACAGCAATGTGCATATATATTCAATGGCTTTGATGGTTTGATACACTAGTGAACAAACTAATATTTCAGAAAATAATACACTACAATCATTTCAAAAGTTAGTTCTAGTGGGGTTTTTAAGAACGAAAAAGCATACAATCATTTTATATGCTAGGGTAAATAAGTTTTTAAACAAAATTTGTGAAATAACATTTATTTAAAATAAATAAGAGGTGACTTGTATAATATAAAAAGGTATTTCTACATGCATGAAATAACTACATCAATACGAAAGACATTTATTAACAATCCTAATACTAAATTATAATCACAACATCTAAATAGAGTAGTATGTACATTAATATTACATTACAGATGTCTTTAACATTATGACAAAAACAAACATATATATTACTAACCAGCTTTATGAGAGAATTTGGCGAAGCTACAGACTATGAAAATTTGAATTAAAATCATAACAAATTTCTCTGTGTTAAATTATATTCAACAGGCTTGTTACACTGTTGGTGACACTAAATACGCCAAGTTCATTCATATCACATCCTGGCAAAATGAATCAGCTGGTCCTTGTCAGTAACAAGGCTTTTATCCATCCTTCACTCATATTCCGGTTAAATATGCAGCCAGTGCTGCGTCCTGCTATTAAACAGGTGTTAGGTGTTAAATAAGTTTTAAAGAAATACCTTAAACTTAAGGGCAAATTTTCATCTCACTGATCTTTGGTGATGGGAGAAAAATAAATTATTTTATCCCAATCTGATAACAATTTTTGAAACACATTTTTCCATATTATTCAGTGATGCAATAAATATAAACTTCACAGAGATTTCATCAACTCAAATTCTAAACAAACGGTATCATAGTCAATAATTATAAAATATTAGTTTTTACGAAATTACAGTACTTCTCAGATTATTGAGAAATCCGATCTGAAAAGCAAAAAATCTGAATAACTCGAGACTAGTATAACAACATGGTTGTTGTAAATTGCTTTCTTGGAACTGTCTTCTCCGCAATGTTTCTGTCATTGTCATTGTCAGATCGCAGCAAACAGCTTTCATTATAACTTCCTATGAGACCTCCCCCAAAATATTTCATGGGGACATGAATAATGTAATTTTCTCATGGCACTGAAACATGCAAATTCACCACCATGCAAGAATTCATGGCCTAACAATCTCTTAGCAGTATTGTGTCAGGTAAATTTTTTCAATGTCGGAAAAATTTGAAGGGTTTGGACCGCTTTCCCTTAAAAGCATTTAAGTATCTCTCCAGTAAAAATGCCACTGGCGAATACACAACCAAAAAAAATGTATCTCACCTTAAAATCAAATAAAATTTAATGGCGCTTCAAATCTCGGCAGATTTGACATGACACCTTTTACGGATGTTGGCAGTATTGGAGATCGAACCTTTCCCCGTGGTTCAGATTCAATGCATTTCTACTATGTTACAGATATTACAATACTTCGTGTGTACATACACCACTGCTATTGCATCTAGGATTTAGAAAACACTATACTCAAAAGAAATACGATTTTTTACAGTGATTCCATTCCTCAACCTCATCCGGGTAATCCGAGGTGTAATATAGTTAAGTTAGCAGGAAACATCTTAAAATGTTCTTTCCACATAGACCTACCAACAATATATGGTTTGATAAAGCTGGTTCAATCATGTATTTTACACTAAAGAAAAAAGGAACAATTAATGCACATGAATTATTTGAATATAAAATATTTCAAAATTTATCAGACACCGCTTTAAAGAATCCTCCTCATCTGTCACTTTATTCAGCCCTTGCAAGCCAGCCAAAGTTTATTAGAGTCTTGGTTTGGTCACTGATTCCAAGGAAACTGTCAAACTAGAAGACATAAGACATACATGGTTTTATTTTACGTTTGATTACAATGTGGTAATTATTATCTAAATATACTCAAGTGTTCAAACGTTCGTCACAATTTTCAATCCACCATGCAACGTGTTCAATTTACTAAGTCATTAAATTAAATATGGAGATTGTCATTATTTTTGTTTCTCGAACAAACAAAAATAATATAAAATCATATTTTGAATCGCAAGTTTAAACACATTTATATCCATAAATCCAAGGCCGGTGGATGACTAGTGCTACAGTGTGCACTATGAATCTTATACAAGCGCTAAATCACGAATGTGGACATAGCTTTTTCTTTTAAGTGACTTACCTTTTATGAAATGAAACTTTTATAAAGGGCATTTCTAATCTAATCTTTGCTTGCATCTTTTCATATTCCCCTTTTAGGTTCTTTGTGCAATGTGTTTCTCTAAAAATGGATGCATATTACAAAAATTACTAATAACAAGATAAAAACATTAAATATATATTACATTTTATAAGATATAAAAATGACATTTAATTTTATATTAAACTGATTCACAAGACATCCTCAAGTTAAAATGAAAAAATTATGTACGTTCGTATTATATGTTTAACGTAAATGATAAAAATGAATCTTAAATTATAACTATGTGCTTCGTAAAGCACACAATTAATTACAAATGTTTCCAAACAGTTAAAACAATAATTAAAACTTATTGTTGATCTCAATTTGTTCGTGAAAACACCGTCAATTTCAAAACAACAGTTAAACCTTGCAATCAGTTTTAAGAACAATTACCGTATAAATAAGTAAACAAAAAAGACAAAATAAATATTAAAATCTACGAATGTATAAAAGTGATACTGTAAATGCTGGTTAGTAGTAGTCGTCGTCGTAGCCGTAGTAGTTGTCGTCGGCCCGGTGTCTGTTCAACATCTGCGACAGAGACAAGGTCTCGCCGACCGTCTCCAGCTCCTCCTCCTCGTACTCCTCCATGTCCAGCTCCGGCTCCGCTTCCGACGTCTCACCTGCCGCAACAACAACGACTCAGATACCAAATACCTCATGGAGCTCCGGCTCCGCTTCCGACGTCTCACCTGCCGCTACAACAACGACTCAGATACCAAATACCTCATGGAGCTCCGGCTCCGCTTCCGACGTCTCACCTGCCGCAACAACGACTCAGATACCAAATACCTCATGGAGCTCTGGCTCCGCTTCCAACGTCTCACCTGCCGCAACAACAACGACTCAGATACCAAATACCTCATGGAGCTCCGGCTCCGCTTCCGACGTCTCACCTGCCGCAACAACAACGACTCAGATACCAGATACCTCATGGAGCTCCGGCTCCGCTTCCGACGTCTCACCTGCCGCAACAACGACTCAGATACCAGATACCTCATGGAGCTCCGGCTCCGCTTCCGACGTCTCACCTGCCGCAACAACGACTCAGATACCAGATACCTCATGGAGCTCCGGCTCCGCTTCCGACGTCTCACCTGCCGCAACAACAACGACTCAGATACCAGATACCTCATGGAGCTCCGGCTCCGCTTCCGACGTCTCACCTGCCGCTACAACAACGACTCAGATACCAAATACCTCATGGAGCACCGGCTCCGCTTCCGACGTCTCACCTGCCGCAACAACGACTCAGATACCAAAAACCTCATGGAGCTCCGGCTCTGCTTCCGACGTCTCTCCTGCCGCAACAACGACTCAGATACCAAAAATACCTCATGGAGCTCCGGCTCCGCTTCCAACGTCTCACCTGCCGCAACAACAACGACTCAGTTGCCAAATACTATGTGGAGCCCCAAATACCTACAGTAGAATCCAACTTCAGATGGTCTGACTCCTCGCTTGGTCCAACTGTGCCATCGGCTCAGAAGGCTTCCGCTAGTCTGACCTTGACGGGGTTTCGTCCTCACTTAGTCTGACCACGCAAGCAGAAATTTATCTCTGTTATCGGTCATAGAAATCACTCCGTTCAAGTTGGCTCCTGTTGATAACGAATAATACATTGTCAGTGCCTATTTCGGTCAGTAGAGCATTGACCCTTGGTGCGGTACAAGGTACGAGTTCACGTTAAATTATCGTTATGGTAATTGAGTAAATTTTTCATTTATCAAGCCTTTTTTTAATTTTCTAGGTTGTTGAATAATGCTCTTAATAAAATGTTTTCTGTTTGAAATACATTTTTACTATGTTTTTATGTCAATAAACGAGTTCCTCTGGTAATCCGACTTTTTTATTGTTCCGACCATGCCCCCAGTCCTGTAGGTGACAGATTAGTGAGGTCCTACTGTACCATATTATACTATATGGAACTCCGGCTCCGCTTCCAACGTCTCACCTGCCACAACAACGACTCAGACACCAAATACTACATGGAGCTCCGGCGATACCAAATATTCAAATACTAAGCAGAGCTTAGGCTCTGCTCCTGACGCTCACCTGCCACAACAGCAGGAACTCATACCAAATGCTCAAATACTATGTCGGGCTGCGGCTCTGCTTCTGACGTCTCACATGTTTCAACAATAATGACTCAAATACCAAAGCAGCTTATTATCTAGCTCAGTTAAATTCATTTCCTTCAACCTTCTTGCCATTACTATACTTAGACTTTTGAATTATATTGATGGAGGTATGTGAATTAATCCATGGGGTAGCAGTCTTTTAAGGATTTTATTTTGCCTTGTTTAACCTCATGATCAACAAATGCTAAAAATAATAAATTTCAACAAACATTTCTAATTTATCCCTAATTAATGGAATATTTTCAATAACTGCAACAAATAATTTTGCAAACTAAACATCAACTCGTTTGTTCTGCATTTAAAACTCACTAAAATTCATCTTCGGCTAAAAATTAAGAAATAAAATTAGTGTCTATGTCTCAAATGATGAAAATTGGAATAACATTATTCAAATGGGTTTCTTCACTAATTCAAGAACCCCTTTCTCTTGTTTGTGATAGACTGGCATTATGTTCACAACATGCTACTTTGATAGTTATATCTTTGGCCAGAATAATCTGTGTTTGGGGATGAAAACAACTGTCAGACATCAGGCTTAAATAACATTCAGAAAACAATCATGTATGAGGTCATAGTGTGAGCTGCTAAAAGGTGTTTTGATTGTGTTGGTCAACTATTAGTTATGACTCACGTTACTGGGATTATGTGTTGAGAGAACCTTTGAAAAATTTCATTATAAATAATCTCTGGACATTTACTTTTTATTAAAATTTAGGTATGATTTCTTGAGGTGCAATGGAAGCTTTGGGATATAATTTATTATTGAATTGTAATTATGTATTTAAATGTGAAATGTTAATTATTTAGCCTTTTAGTGTGGGATTTTCCATTTACAGGATTGATTTCAATATGGTGATTATATGATTAAGGTATGCTAGGGGGCCAATCATAAGTTGGATTTCAGCAATTGTTTAGTCCTAATTTATAAAGTAAATTTAATTGAACTGACACTCAATTAGATAAATTTATAGACAAATGTCAAAAATCTTGAAGGTTTATTTAATCTCTTGAATCCCGAGTAATTGAGGTAATGCTACTGTGCTCAACCCGGGTATTTTTTTGCCATTTTGCATGCTTATTTGAAAAAATTTTAACATATTGAAAAAGTTAGTTAACATACATAAATATACTTTTTTGTGATCAGAATAATCTACAGATTATTAAAATTAAAGAAAAAGTAAAAACTATACTATCACTTATCGGCAAGTCTGGTCTCAAGGTTATGTAAACATCATCCACTTTTGGGCGAGGCACTAAATGTCCGTCACCACAATGAATTATGATTATCTTCATCATAATCGTCGTTATAATTAACC
This sequence comes from Flexamia atlantica, assembly GCA_035578135.1. Lineage (NCBI taxonomy): Eukaryota > Metazoa > Arthropoda > Insecta > Hemiptera > Cicadellidae > Flexamia > Flexamia atlantica. The sequence goes on from JAQJVK010000001.1 coordinate 39,268,657, forward strand.
ACAGATATATCACTTAACCTATCATTGTCTAAATATTCATTAATGTCTAAGAGAACGCGACATTACGGCACGGTTATCCATTGTTTACAGGCAAACTATGCCATTGCAGCACGCACGTAGCATAAACAAAAGATCATCTGTTTTCTAAACACCGTTGCAGTGATGCTCGGAAATCTAGAGCAAAACAAAATATACCACGAGAATCGGCGTTTCTTCCCGATTAGAATGGTACCAGACAAGACATATTATGCTTCTTCCAGCTGTCGTAGTTAGCGCGGTAAATTCAAACTCCACACGGCCGCACATATGCGCCCGTTGGCTACCGGCGGGGCTACCAAGCGGACGCAAATATGCGCCTGTGGGATTCAAGAGGTTAACCTTATACTGGGGCTTTTCATTACTATCCCACAATTTCTAAATAGTGCTTTAACGTTTTTTCCATGATAAAAAAACACTGTATATTACAAAGAATGTGAACATAAGCAAAATAACAAATGAATAACACTCGACACAAGCAAATTCAAATCCTAAAGTTTTCAAGAAAAACAGAACAAATTATTTTGGTGGAAACGATTCAAGATGGAAGAAGATGCAAATAACAGTCGAAGATGCAGTGAGAGAGAGTATACCTGGCAGAATGAGGAGCAGACCTAACACAACAAGTGGGAGTAGCCGCAACATGGCTCCGCTCTACTGCACATCACGCCGTAGTGGCAGCCTGCCAGCACCTAGCCTCAGTTATTTTGGTTCAAGTCACTTGGGTGTGGACAATTGGCTCCATTAGTGGCTATAGAGTTACTAATTATGTTTTCTCACAACGAAAAAACTGTTTTGTCCCCAAATGTTTTCAAACTATTGAATTAGATTCATTTAGAGACGTTATCCTTCAATATTGCTTAAATATTTGGTACTTTTTACTAAATTTCAAATTACTAAAGTATTGGCGAAGTGAGAAAACAAAATTGAAATTTTGTCCATGATTAAAGTCCTATATGATAAAAGAATAAGGCGATATTCAGACGATTATAGCCAAGCTATTTGGTCTATATTGATGATTTATATGTCGTTTAAAAGCCAAGGTTAAATTGAAACAAGCAGACAGTTAACTGCAAAATATCATTTTTGAAACTAAATAAAAAACACATGGATTGCTTGTCCATATTAAGCATATTGTAAAAATTATGGAGTTGTCAATGTCCTAATAAATAAAGCAACAATAACTTTACATAAAGATAATTTTTTACAGAGATGTAGTCTTTCCAATGTTATCATCCTTCGTTGTGAATCAACTCTCATTTAAAAACATTTGCCTTGTTATCAGCGGTTTAATCATAACTTTTGTTCCACAATTATGTTAGTTTTCAGACCCAATCATGAGTCAATTATCTTAGAAATGTTATCTTTATAGTTTTACTTAAAATATTGAGGTGCAAAATAAAATGATTAAAGGATTTATAGTATTCTGAGGAGTTCCATTTCAAAATTACAAATTGAGTTAAAAACTATTATAATGAAATTAAATAAAGAATTAGATCATGTTTTTTCTGCAATGTAAAACAAGTAAGATCTTATAACTAGAAAATAGGAATGCAACTTACTAAAGAATTGCCACATAATTTGACATAAAACTTAACTTTGTGTTATTCCAAGTGAAAAGTAATGGGAGCACAATGGTACCAAATATTTGGCATGTTCTGCCAGCGATGATCATGAAGAAACAACTAACTACAGTAGACCCCTTCTTAACCGACCCTAATGGGACCGGACCTAGGTCGAATAACTTAAAAAGTCGGTTAGAACAGGTAATCCTCTAAGAACGTAAAAATAAAAGCTTTATTGATATAGAGTTCTAACATCATTCTCAAGTCGTTTGTGCCCAGTTTGTGGATTATTTAGAAAATAAACTGTAATTATCAACCTATTTTCCAAAATAATTACTGTATAAACATCACAAATAACATCACTAAAACAAAACCTTTTCAAAAAACAAAAAATTAGACATGATTAAAAAAGTTCTTATGTTAACACCTTTAATAACATGTTCATATTTTTTATAATGCAGTATTGATTGTAAAAATTAATGATAAGAAACAACCAATCATTGCATTACGAGTCAGGCAGTTGATTTATAGCCTCTCACTGGAGGCTTGAGTCACAAAAACTTAAGGCCTTCGGGTTGTCGACCCCCTCTCCCTCACCCTACCAATTAGTGTTACCAGATTCAAAAACCCCTATTATTGTACCAAACAAGGAAAATTATCATGAATTTACAAAAAATTATCGTACCCTTTCAATTAACTTGTAAATTTGTATTGTTTGACCAAACAAATTTAAAAATCACCCACAAGCATTCAAGAAAACCCTGTAACACTGTGGAAAAAGATTTTAATATTATAGATTATCCTAAAAAAAGTTAAAATAAATTATAATACAGGCTTCAAAACATCATCAAACTATTGTAACAGAGAAAATTTGGGTTGAACCACACTCAAAATTTTCGTATAGTTACTAGGAGTACGCTCATATGTCGCGTGTAGGTCGAACGAAGTGTGGTAAAATTAAATGAAGGATATTAACTAAAAAAAAATTTCGTATAATTTTCTACTCATTTACAGATTAAAACAATCTTCAAGGTATAAATATGATGTAGTTCAAATTTCACAAATTTTCATAAAATAATAAAAGAGGAGTTAGATCACAAAGAGTGATTTTCAAGTCAAGTATAACTCACTTTGTTCGTATAATGACTATCGTCTGGGAAAACTGCAAACATGGTGCGTGTTGTTTGTTTACTCTACTGATGAATGAAACAATGGTTTCCGGATATGAAAACAAAAACTAACAGACCTTTATCGTTCTATATGCACTGAAATGCATCTATTGAAGGTTTTGATTAATTAATGAATGCTGTGTGTATTCAAAATATTTTAACCCATAAAAACGTGTCGAGCGTAATGTTCCCATCGCTGGGTATGGGAACAGAAATGCCGCAAAACCTAGTAAAGGGTGGTTAAACCGAACTGTTTAAAAACAGGGTCGGTTAAAACGATCTTTAATATTAACCAGCAAGGGCGGATAATGCGATCGTCGGTTAAAACGAGGTTGGTTAAGAGGGGGTTTACTGTACCTTCGAAGTAATCTATGACCGTTCCTATATAGAGCCGGCGACAGGGGGGGGGCAGGGGGGGCAAATGCATGGGGGCCCGGGGTCACAGGGGGCCCGGAAACACCAAATAAGGGCCTGAAACTATATAAATGGGGCCCAAAAAGGCACGAAACAAGAAAAAAATACCCCCGTTGCAGCAGACCTGCATACTCAGCGAATTTCAAATGCAAAACAACATATTTCAATCCAACATACCAAGATTCAACATGTTTTTGTAAGCTCCATAAGAATAACATGGGGAATGAGTATGCAGGTTTGCTGCTACGGGTATATTAAAACTGGGTGGTTTTAATTCAATATTTAGTTGATCTGAACTAGAAGAAGCCATTTACCAAGTTTTATCAAGACATGTTGAGAAATAAGCGAGATATAGAATTTTCTTTATTTCCCATAAGGTTAACATTGGGACAACGTACTGTGTTTACCTCTTTCAATATCTCGGAAACCAATGGACATAGAGCAGTGATTCAAATACTAAATTGTTTGTTTTTTTGAGCTGAATTCAATAATGCAAGCAAAAATTGGATAATTTTTAATTTTCTATGCAAAAAACTCAAAAACCCCATTTTTGGGGGAGTCTATCCCCCTTTACCCCCCCCTTCCGGTGGTCCGATCGGGCTGGTTCATGAACTCGTTCGAGTGATTACCACTTTACACGTCTGTACCAAATTTCATTAAGATTGGACCTTTTTTCCGGCCGCTATTGTGTTAACAGACATATATATAGATATATATATAAAAATTCGAACGAATAGTGTTTTTTGCTTCTGTGGGCCCCAAAATGAAAAGTTAACATGGTCTCGGGTTTAGGTCTTACCATGAGACCTACGGTAATAGCTTATTCCTTTAAGGAAATTCGCTAAAATTCAAACGAATAGTGTTTTTTGCTTCTGAGGGCCCCAAAATAAAAAGTTAACATGATCTCGGGCTTAGGTCTTACCATGAGACCTACGGTAATAGCTTATTCCTTTAAGGAAATTCGCTAAAAGCCACATCTTAGGGCCTGGCGTTGTAGATTGCATAGGGGCCCGGAAATCCTGTCGCCGGGCCTGTTCCTATATAATATTTGGCTTATATACCTTGAGAGATGTTCTGATCCACCTTGGTTACTAATTCTTCTTTGAGTTGTTCTTTTATTTTCACTGGCTCAGTCTTTGGTTCAGCTTTGACTTTCTGCAGTTTGGGTACTGCTTTAGCCCTCTTGGATGGAAGGACACTGAAACATCAGATCATCATTTTCAGAGGGTTGTATTTTAATTTTATTGAAGGTACTTAAATGAACACGTAATTAATAAATTGTAGTATACACCAAATGTAATAAAATTTTGTTAATAGCTCTTTATTTCCACATAACACTTGAAAATAACAAAAGCTACAAAAACAAGTGACAATGTCAATACTTCACAATAGTTTTAAGTAAGAAGATAACAAATAAGGCAATTTTAGGATGCCTCCAAACTATTCAATATTACCGTAGAGCCTGAGTTATTTGAAGTGCAGGTGATAGCCAATTTAATTTGAATTATAAAAAGTTTGAAATATCGTGGGTTTATTAAATTATAGTGGTTGTTGTGAATGAAATTCAAGTCATGAAGGCACAGCTTTATTTAGTAATCAAAATTATATTAAAAGTACAATAAGAACTAAATTATCAAGAGTAATAGAGGGTCCGTGGATAACTGAAAACCACAGTAAATCACAGTTGTGAAAATTCTACAAAGTTTCAAAATCATTCGTTGTTAAGGTTAAACCGCGCTTTTAGGAATTATAGTAGACTGTCATTTGTGCGGCACTTAGTGGACTTTGGGAATGTCGAGGTATTGTAATGTCAAACTATAGGGAGTATATGAGATTTTACATTAATAGAAGCATTGAAAGGACAGGTTGTAAATATAAATCTCCTAAATCCATATATACATTAAATAACTTAAATCTAAACCATTGCACTGCTAATTTATTAACTTTTATCGTAATATAGGTCATAATAAATATCACTGGACAAAATACCAGGTGAATTTTTTTAGTGTCAGCTGTGTTGAACTATACAGAGTGTCTAAGTATTGAGTATTGAGGTATTAAACTATCGAGGTTTTACTGCAAATTCAAGGAACAATTCACATTCCAATAAGTGGACACACACCATATTTTCATTTCACTAGCAATGACAAAATTATGATCAGTAAAATAGAGAAGCATAGCAAAGACAAGGGCCCATATTACAGATCACCATTGGAGGCTTTCAATTATTTTTAGAGTCACGTGATGATGAACAACCCAGACGCAATTGTATGAAATTGCCAAGATAAAATACTGTATCTCTAAGTGCTCATCCGACTATTTGAAAATTTTATCAAAGTATTTTCATTCCAATATTTACAAAACAATAACTAAAAATAAAAAATTCTCACGAGTCTTGATGGCAAATTAAGTCCACTTCCTGGTATTAATCGTTCACATCACTTTCATGGAAAATAAAAATAACCACAATTATTTGTGACAAGCAGACAAAATAAAAACTAAAGGTGTACGATGGTTCTGGATAGGAAATAATGGCAATGATGTTTTTGTTTCTCTCAAAATTTGTATTTTGTCTTTGTGTGTTGTCTGCTTTGCACAACAGCATGCCTTGTCAGCTTGCAAAAATGAGTACAGCCAAATAATTTTGACCAGATATTCAAAGTACAGGATATGTATTATTTCACGCTTCAATAGGCTCTTCTGCTGGACTTAACTTGAATTTCACAGACTTATGGTGGTCTCAATTCAAACTGTACAGCTTGTTTGCGAATTTCAGGGGAAAAATTGCGAATTAGAGCAACAAATTTGAGATTTTTCTAGAGGCCTAACTAGATAAATATTCAAATTTTTTTGACTAAATGATGCATTAAAAATATTTCAAATCATCATATTATTTTTTGTATATTATTTCCAAGGGTAAAGGCAAAAGATAAGAGGTTTTAGAACTATCAGGGTTCTAGTGTATAGAGAAACACATACTTAATATTATGAATAATTTAAAAGTATCCCTAGCTGACACCTTAGATAATATTGTTATCTATCATATACTAAACTTTGGAGGTATACCATCTCATTTTTTGCAACCTTGCTGTAAAGTCCTTAATGCAATTTACCTTTTAGGAGGAGGAAGAATTATTTCAGGTTCTGGGAGCTTTTGGGGCTCTGGTGGTACAGGATCTTTTGTTGTACTGCCATCAATATTTAAACTTTTCAAAACATCATAATTTATCTTGCTGGAAATCTTCTTCTCTTGCAGCATTTTTTCAATGGCTTCACCTGTAAAATGGTTTTTTATAAGAAGTAGTTTTTTTGGTACTGAATTTGTTTTTGAAGATGAAAATTAGTAAACTAAAGAGGCATCGAGTAATCATTTTTCAAACTAAAAAGTTTGAAGCCTGGTTTACACAACGACCAGTACAGTGGACAGTAACACCTTTAAACAAAAGAGAACAAAATAGTTTTTTCAACTATCCTACTGTCTGGTTGACGTGTAAACCAGGCTTAAGGTTGTCCAAGACCTTAAGTAGTTTGTCACCCTCAACTTAGTCTATATTGAGTGTCCCAAAAGTCCCGGAACGGTTTAATATCTTTTAAAGTAAGCCAGATATCAAAACAATATTTTGCATACCTTTTAGTACTAAAAAAAACTACTTTTTTAGGTATATGTCATTTCTGCCCCTGCCCCCAAAATTGGATTTTGGGGGAGCAGCCCCAAAGTTTTAAATGTAAATTTGTGTGACTACTTATTTTAAAGGGCTTGTTAAAAGAAACACAATGCCGCAAACCGGAGGTCAATATCATGCTCCAGTCCAAAACGGCAGCCATTCAAAAATTAAAAAATGCTGTCCATCAATTAAAATTGAGTATTTTCTGTGTTCGGCAATTCACATTTAAATCGAATAAGAACCACCAGAACACATTTTAACTACTTAAAAGACACAAAAATAATAATTTCTTGGTGTCATCATCAAGGCTCAACCCTCCAAAATGGTTTTGGGGGGGGGGGGGGGGGTTTGTCCAACCAATTCCAATGTCAACTCACTTCGTATGACCACTCATTTTAATTTGCTGAGTAAAAAAAATAAGCCAAAGCTTGTTTTAATTAAATTTCAAAAAAGTTACCTTACTTGTAGTGAATAAATGAATTTTGTTAGTGTCAAAATTATTTAACTAACACACAAATAGATATCCGCCTTAATGTGACCTTTGGCTCATGAGCAAAGCCCCCCGGCTAAACCTGCGGAGGGTCGTCTATGCGTTACCTTTTAGAAAAACCCCCATACATGAAGTACCAAATATTTGCCACAAAAATAACTTCTTTTTTAAATTTCTTTGGCTTATTTTTTTACTCATTCAGCATATTGAAACGAGTGGTCATATACAATGTGAGCTGATATTGGAATTGGTTGGAAAAACACCCACCCCCAAAACCAATTTTGGAGGGTTGTGTCTTGATGATGACAACAAGAAATTATTATTTTTGTATCTTTTAAGTAGTTAAAATGTGTTCTGGTGGTTCTTATTTGATTTAAATTTGAATTGCTGAACACAGAAAATACTCAATTTTAATTGACGGAGAGCATTTTTTAATTTTTGAATGGCTGCCATTTTGGACTGGAGCATGATATCGACCGCCGGTTTGCGGCATTGTGTTTCTTTTAACAAGCCCTTTAAAATAAGTAGTCGCACGATGGGGGTTTACATTTAAAATTTTGGGGCTACCCCCCCAAAATCCAATTTTGGGGGCAGAGGCAGAAATGACACAAACATCAAAAAGTATTTTTTTTAGTACTAAAAGGTATGCAAAATATTGTTTTGATATCTGGCTTACTTTAAAAGATATTAAACCGTTCCCGGACTTTTGGGACACACAGTATAATAAAAGGATGGGGCGATGATTAAGGAGTAGATTATGGCCATAATATTGGGTCAGTAGTAAATATTGATAGTTTATGATGTTTGACGGCAAGAGCCGTCCTCCGACGGGATCTGCAATCCCCAATTTCTTAAAATAGAGGGCCATTTTTGTTATCCATAATCCTGTCACAGGCCTGAATTGCCTGCATGGATAATTTTTAAAATTTATAACTGTAAACTCCCAATTTTAGAGCCATAATAATGTGCAGTGGAACCCTAAATATAAAGATTAATCACTGAGGCTATCCCCTATTGGGATTTAGAAAATTCTAGGTACCTGGGAATTATTTTTATTTGCTCTTTTTCAATTAAATTGAAATAAGCATTGTTTTTGTGGTTATTTTAAGTAGTAACAAATCTTTTTTATAATAATATTTCAAAATCCTTTGGTCTGGATTTGTTGGTAATATTTTTCTATTTTTGAAACGACATGTCACACATTTAATATTGGTAAGAAAAATTCAATTTTGCTGATGTGTCTGTTGGTTTACTCCTCTGTCTGTTGGCATTTTGCCTCTGTGGTACTGCAAAAAATTTGTTTAAATTCAATTAGAAATGTTTAAATCGATTTGTTCGGAAGAAACTAGGCTTCAGTCCGGATGTCCGCCAATTGGAGACCACTAGTCTAGATGTGTCTGTTGAAGGTCTTAAGTCAGTGCATTGCACTGGAAACCATCAAGATGAGTAGAAAGATTTTGTTGTAAGCTTATATTTTTCAACAAGGGATCCTGGACTGACATTCCTACAAGAGATTGCAATAATGCTCCCTTGGATTTTCCGTATATTCTCGAGTAAGACCGCTCATTTAACTGTCAGTCTGTCATCCGTTCAACCAGACTCATTCACGCAATGTTTCGTATGGAAGGGTACTATACAGTAGTAGAGAATTTTGATGAATTTGCCGCAGCAACTCAAGTAAACTTGGATGAGTGTTTTTCACACAAACAAAAAATATTCTTATTATCCCATTATTAAAAAAAACTTGTGTATAATTCCATTTCTCTTCTCATCAATAATCCACACAAGTTTATAATAGATTCTAATAATGCATTTTATTTCGCCCGTCTATTCTGTTATCTGACGCTGACCCCTTTTCAATGGAGAAGGTCACGTGAGGTGTACGAATACAAAATTAATTTCGTTCCCTTTGATAGAAATGCTTGTTTTTCCACTGAAATCTCTGATGTTTTCTTCCACTAAATTTTTGAATCGCATAACTACTGTCCACTTCAGCACGAAACAGTGAAAGTCCACAGATATTACATCTCCTTCAAAATAGTTAAGTGCATTGCAAACTTATTTTTTTGCTTGCACCCTCAAACTCCTCGTCCTTTTTATAGCAAGATGGAGTTAAACCCCCTCTCACCGCAAAATGCTTCAGTAATTAAACTATAATACCACTTAAATAGCTTCTAAGTACCAAGAAAAGTGTTAAAAACAATTCTCACAAGATTTATGACTCAAACAACAAACAATACTTCGATTAAATTCTAATAACACAACCCAACCGAAAATACCCCCGTTGCAGCAGACCTGCATACTCAGCGAATTTCAAATGCAAAACAATATATATCAATCCAACTTAGCGAGATTTGACATGTTTTGGTAAGCTCCATAAGAATAACATGGGGAATGAGTATGCAGGTTTGCTGTTACAGGTATATTAAAACTGGGTAAGTAGAGTCCCACAAACCCGGACTAATGTGGACCAAACGGTGTCCGGGTTTGTGAAATTTCCGAGTTATCGAGAGTAAAAATAAGAAAAAATAAGAAAAAAATAAGAATAGTTTCTGTTATTTCTATAAGAAATCATTTATCTATTGCATAGTAAAAAATACAAAAACTACATTATCAGTTGCAAAAAAAACTTAAAGAAAAACGAAAACTGTTTTGTATGTGTCACACCATGCTCTGGCCTTGAATCTCAGAGTACTTTATTGCTCTGGCAGGCTTTCCGAGTTATCCAGAATTCCGGGTTATCGAATTCCGGGTTTGCGGGACTCTACTGTAGTTTTAATTCAATATCCATTAGATCTGAACTAGAAGAAGCTATTTACCAAGTTTTATCAAGATATCTTGAGAAATAAGCGAGATATAGAATTTTACTTACTTCCCATAAGGTTAACATTGGGACAACGTACTGTGTTTACAACTTTCAATATCTCGGTAACCAATGGACATAGAGAAGTGATTCAAAATACTAAATTGTTTGTGTTTTTGAACTGAATTCAATGGTGATAACAAAAATTCAAAAAATTTTATTTTCCTATGTAAAAAACTCAAAAAACCCATTTTTGGGGGAGTCTATCCCCCTTTACCCCCCCTTCTGGTGGTCCGATCGGGCTGGTTTACGAACTCGTCCGAGGGATTACCACTTTACATGTCTGTACCAAATTTCATTAAGATCGGACCATTTTTACGGCCGCTATCGTGCTTACAGACACATATATATATAGATATATAAAAATTCGAACGAATGGTGTTTTCTGCTTCTGGTGCCCCTAAAACAAAAAGTTATCATGGTCTCGGGCTTAGGTCTTACCATGAGACCTACGGTAATAGCTTCTTCCCTATAGGGAAATTCGCTAAAAATCAGGGTTTCTTCATGCCCTTCAAAATGAATACAACCCTCAACACAGGCTTGCTTTAACTGGTAATTCATTCAGAATTAACTGCATAAAATTTCATAATGACTTACCCCAACCAATTTTAGATGCCACTTTTTCTAGTAACTCCAAAATCTACTCATGGCTTTAACAACATCCTTTTTATTCTTTTAAAGAATTCATTGATGCAACTATTGAAATTTAGTTATTACTTATTTTTTACATGTAATGTATTGTGCTGTTATGTTTCGTAAACTTGACAATGCCTATTTCAATGTTTGTATGGTCAATAATGAAGATTCAGATCTGATTCTGAATGGTCACTAAATCGGGAGAAATTTGGGACCCCCCCCTCCCAATCACATTTTGGGACTCCCCCTATTTAGGAAGACGCGACATGCTTAGCAAAAAGTAGTGTTTTTTGGTTGGCTCTCATGTGTAAAATATCTTACCTATCTCTCTTATTTAGTTTAAAAGTTTTAGTTGAAATATTTTTATTTTGTCTGTATTTGGTCTAAAATGTTGATTATGTCCTTTTTGATTGTCCATATATGTGAGGTGGAAAGCAAAAAGGAACCTCTTGTCGGCGAAGAAAGATTTTCAGTATGGCCGATTTAACCGACTAGGGTCAAAAGTATTGAAATTTGGGTCTCTATCGATTGTTATACCTCATTTATCATGGAACAGGCCTGTATCGGTTAAAATATCGAATCGAATTTGTAAAAGGTCGAAATAAATCATTTTTTAGCCTCTGCATGGCTTGAGAAAAGGGACCTCTTGTCGCTCAATATTATTTCGCCATAACGACAAGAGGTCCCATTTCCAACAAACACTTCGTAAGCAGACTTTGGTCCAAAAAATGAACTCTCCTGAATTCTAGTGGAATTTTAGAGAACTACAACGAAGTTTGGTGTAAAGAGAACAAAATTTCTCACCAATTTCATATGGTCCCAACAAGAGGTCCCTTTTTATAAACGACAGTTTGGCTACAAAACTTTGAATTTTCAAGAGATTAATTATGTGTAGGGTAATAATAGTTATTTTTATTGTAATAAATGAGCAATTAATTATATTATTGCTCCTTGAATGCCTCAATGATGACCAAATTAAATATAAACAGGGTAATTTGATTACAAAAGATAGTGTTGGGAATTTTTGTTTTTGTGGCTGCAGCACTGATAGCAATGCAGCCTGTCAGGTAAACCAGTGTTATCACAGTAGGTGATGTCTTATCAGTGCGACTTTATTATTGTTTTGGCGTTTTTTTATTCAGTATTAAAAAGGGACCTTTTGTCGTTATGGAGAATAACAAAGAGCCGACAAGAGGTCCCTTTCTGGAATACGCCTTTTTACGACATGCTTCGATAAAAATATTATTTTCCTGGAAACTACTGTGAGCTAAGACAAAAACTGGTATTCCCCTGAAAGAAGACATTATAAGCTTTCTTTTGATACCAAAATCATTTCTTAATTACGAAAAAATAGGTTTTATGTTTATTTGAAATTTTCAAATCGATTTTTCTCAAAACGACTCGTTTCCCTCATTATATTTCAAAGACCTATAACTTTACCAAAAAAATCGTAGACTTATGGGACTTGCGCCAGATTGTTAGGAATTAAATGAGGAATCCAAAAATATTAATAACTCAAAATCGAAAATTCCCGACAAAAAAAATGTACAAACGCCGTCAACTTCCACCCAAGCCGGTCACCATTTATTTTAGGTGGGCCCTCCCACCACCTTAACCACACATTTGTAAGCCTAATAGGGATTGCGCATGAGCGGGAATCGAACCCGCGATGCTCCAAATGTGTCCGACGATGGCTCGTCAGTCAACGCCTTAGACCCCTCAGCCCCGTAAACCAGTCGTGCGGAAGCTCGTTTGACTCTTAAAGCCTATGGCTCTAGCGAAGCCTGGTGGTGATTCTTTGAACCGCTTGAGCAACCGGTCTTGTGGCAAACCAGTGAACTACTAGGCCAAGCCCTCACTAACAGCACCCGGAGGTCATAGAAATCTATCACGAGACAGTCTTGTGTTAAGTCTCCAATGGGGTTAAGCACAAAAATCCTTTCCTAAATGTTACTAAACATGGCTAACATTCATAAGCTGATTCAAGTCAACGTATATTTAAATTTCCTGTTTGATTAGTTCTGCTTGAAAAGTAACATAGTCAAATGCAGTATTTTTTAAACTTTCATGTCTAATTTTTTCTGCCTGATAATTAATGTCAAATGCAATATTTTCTAAACTTTGAGGGATTACCAGCTGTGTTGGCAGCAAGCATGTTTTTGTTTTTCTTCCCTGTGACCTTCCTTTTCTTTTTTTCTGGTTTACCTTCTTCTCTTTCCTTTTCTAGCCTTTCTTCTTTTTCTAGAACAGAATAAACACATACTAATATTAAAAACATTTAGGGGAATATCTATTCATGAAAAAAAAACACTGTGCATTTACTGTGCAGTGTACATTTATTCACCAGACAAAACAATGTCTACAATAAAACACTCATTTAAATCAACGCAGTTAAATAATTTATACGAATTTCAATTTGTAAACACAGCTTAAACCACACTATTTAAAAAATGTAAGCGCACGATGGTTTATCCCTATATAACTTTCTAGCTGAAGTTCTAATTCAGTAGAGTCCCACAAACCCGGACTAATGTGGACCGAACGGTGTCCGGGTTTGTGAAATTTCCGAGTAATCGGGAAATGAGTAAAAATAAGAATAGTTTCTGTTATTTCTATAAGAAATCATTTATTTATATTGCATAGTAAAATATAATTATTATTTACAAAAAAACTTAAAGAAAACCCCAAACTGTTTTATATGTGTCACACCATGCTCTGGCCTTGAATCTCAGTGCACTTTATTGCTCTGGCAGGCTTTCCGAGTTATCCAGAATTCCGGGTTTGCGGGACTCTACTGTAGCACTAATTTCCTAGTTTGTAACGGCCAAAAATTGATGAGGGGTAGAGTTTTGTATTTATTTCCATTAAATCGAATTTAGAAAATAAATAAGCGTTGTGTTTGAAGTTGTGATTTGTTGACATTGAGCAGACGACGCGAGTTGGAAATAGAAACAGCGGTCAGCTGGTCTCGGTAGTTGCAGTAGCGGCCGCGCCTTGCGGAGAGCGCTGGCGTCGCCGGCAGTGGTGGGAGGCGAGACAGGAGTGGGGATGGATTCCCACTGCACAAATTAGCTTCGATCGAGCGTCATTCTGTGGCTGCGCGCTGTGCGAGCCAGACCTCCTCTCCCGACGCTCTCGCCGACAACTTAGAAAATATTCGCCGATCTTGGGACTTAGAAAATTTTGCCATTATGGGACTTAGAATATTTCGCTATAGTTGTGTTGGGTAGTAATAAACTTGATAATCTACTTGAGGTGGTATCAAGAGTTTTATAGCTTCCCACTGCACAAATTAGCTTCGATCGAGCGTCATTCTGTGGCTGCGCGCTGTGCGAGCCAGACCTCCTCTCCCGACGCTCTCGCATTGGTACGACTTAGAAAATTTTCGCCGATCTTGGGACTTAGAAAATTTTGCCATTATGGGACTTAGAATATTTCGCTATAGTTGTGTTGGGTAGTAATAAACTTGATAATCTACTTGAGGTGGTATCAAGAGTTTTATTGCTATAATTGCTCTGGCTATTGAAGCGGTTTGGAATATTAGCATTTTATTTGAGATTTAATGAAATAATAGACACTCCTCTGACTTGGCGTGATTTTGTGGAATTAGTTGTTTTTCGTAGGAGCTGACCAGGAAGTGGGTCAGCATAGAAGAAATCTAAGAGATTTTATTTGTAGTTATAAATTAGGCGTTACCCAGGAATTGGGGCGACAAAAACTTTTAGTTTTTGGAATTTAATTTGACTTTTGATTTTTAATAGTTCCATAGGCGGGACTTAGGCTTTGATAGGCGCCGACAAGCAGTTTTTGTCGGTTAACAGTTGAATATATTTTTGAATTGAATTAAAGGATTAGGTGTTAACCCGGAGTGGGTTAACTGAAGTATTTTAACACGGGGTCTTTGATTTTGATAATCACGAGCACCCTTTGTCCCCGATACCCGTGTGTGCGATGATGAGTGCATTCCCACTGTGTTGAGGCAGATGTGCCATAAAAGGGCCCACTGAGCGCACACGGAACAAATATAGATTGGTATAAAACGTACAATTAAATCCCTGGTATTGAGCTGTCCGAGGGGTAACCCAGAGTGAACCCGCGTTCGGTACCCCTACCCTGTGGTCACCCTTACAAGTTCATGTTCAGCTTCAGCAGTAAATAGTAACCTTTTTGTTCTCTTAAATAATCAGCATTCATGGCCATCCATATCTTGTCCTTGTTGCTGGAGTCGGTCTCGGACATGATGTACTGGTCGATGTCGTCGTCGTCGATGCCCTCCAGGTCCAGCTCGCCGGACTCGTCCTCCGCCGGCCTCTCCGCGCCCGCGTCCCCCTTGTTGCCCTCTAGACCCATCAGCGCTGCCGTTGGCCCTGGAAGTAATCAAAAATACTCAAAATCTTTTTTTATTTTTTTGAGTATCAAAATTCTTTAAACTTAAGCCTTTAATTTTATTTTTACTCTTATCCATAAATATAGTTGAAGTCTGAAATGCCAGTTGCAGGATAAGGTTTCCCTGAGGATAAGGTAATTCCCAATTTTCTTATGGGTAACAAAAGTAAGTTAAAACGACTATGAGAAATACGGGTACTTTACTTTGGTACCACAATGTCACCCCAAACTATCTTTTACTACGAGATAATCTATTTAATTACAAATAGTCTAAGTTATGTTTGGTGCAACATGTGTTAACCTATGAGACACTTAAAAGTGGTTCACTGATGAGGGGGCACTAAACATACAGTGGACTCCTTCTGATTAATAAATCTCAGGACAAGACTCTTTTCTGAAAGAGTGTAAACCATCGGTAAATAAAAATACAACAAATTAATAGAAATACAGTGCATCTTTAATGAAAGATGCGCTTATTAAGAGTTCCATTTAAGTAAGTTTTTAGTTCAACTTTTATGAATTTCAAAGTCTGGGTGATGCAGACTAACCCAGATATTACTGTACAATGGGACATTTTTCCAAAAACAAAAAAATTAAAATTCACTTGCGTGAACATGGTTATTATCAATTGTTGTGAACTTAAATGATTTATTTAATTTTGTCTATTACAAAAACAAATTATATTTTGACTTTTGATATATGGTTGGGGTCTGACATATGATCAAATATTTGTTTCCTGCTGATTTATGCCGTGAGAAAGTGCACAGGCAGATTGCTGGCCACTACTTATTTCCAAGAAGATGTCTAGATGTTCGAACCATCCGATGTCCGATTCAGATTGAGGAGGAAAATATCTATTGTATGTGATTATTGTATTTGTTTGAAATTTTTATTGTATTAGAAAGTAATAAGGCCTGGGTTTGGACTACTCCCAATAAAAAAAGCCACTGGTATTGAAACGCACAAAATAAAAGAAAGGTGTTTAGGGTAGCTTAAGATTTTTTTTGAGTTATGATCAGAAGCTATAATAAAGAAAAGTAATGGCATGTTGACAATACCTAGGCCCACAGGTTGTGATGTTTCCCTCTCAGTCTGCCCTGTGGTCAAGCAGTCTTGTATTACTACCATTGTCGACTGTGTGACAAACTTGTCTGTGTCTGCTTCTTCAACTGTTGGAAAAAAAATCTATTAATAACCTTAATTCTTTAGTTTGATTACCGAAACTTGGAAAGGCCATAACCTCTGTTGCCAACCGTGAGTTTTTGGGTTCAAAGGTTGATTTCACATCAGCAAGGCTCAAACTCGTAATTTTTTGCAAATTACAAAATGAATTTAAAGATTTGGAAAAAATATGTTGTTTTACAGATGACCCTTAATAGTCTGACACTTACCGGAGGGTGTCCGAATACCAAAAACATTGGATCAGCGAACATGATATGAAACGTAACCTATAACTTGAGGAAAGCCAACTTAAAATGTTTTTACATTACTCTTCAGGGTTTCAGCTAATCAATTTAGGAATTATTTTTATATAAGAGGGCATTAATATTGAGTAAAAAACACAAAATGATTCAATTTAATAACTCTCAACTACTGTTCATATAAAATTAGCCTTAGTAACACAAAATATAACCTAATTCTAAATTCAATCAGGCCTATCCGCAACAGATAACAGTCTGTGACTGTCTTTTGTTTTTCTTCCATAAACAGTCTATCATGGCCCTTATTTGAATAGTATTTAATATTTAAATCCTATTACAGCCTATGTATTTGCAGCTGACAAAGAAGGAGACCAGGCGAGAGCAAGACTGTGAACCGTGCAGTTGGCTTGCCTTATTTCTACTGTACCTCACACTCGCCCTCTCCTAGAGAGACTGTACTTGCACACTGCACTCACTACTAAACTAAATGGAATAAACACTGAGAAACCGCGACTGGAAAGAAATTAAATTCCTGCAACAACATGAATCAAAATTCTGTACTGTTTAGGCCAATAAATCACTTAGCATAAAGTCGGATTACCGAGTGTTGGTCTACTAAGTCTCAGATTAACAATGGTCAACTGTACGATGTGGCACATATAGCTTACATCATTTTAACTGTATTTTGATATATTTGTTCATATTTTTTCTGAATGACATTGTTTGTTGGATAGGGTGTTCTCAATTTTTATTTTTTGTTTTATTGCTTGGACTCACCCACCTTGATTATTTGTTTCCTTAGCCAGTTTAAATCCTGGCCACAAAGAGTTCTTCTCCACAAAAACACAATCCGGATTCGCATGCAACTAATTACAGTTTAATTGCTGTTTGCTGTTTCATTTAATTTTAAGTTGCGTGTGAATCCGGATGTTTTGAGTTCCCTAAGCAGACGAAGGGACGGACAAAAAAAGCCCCCCCTCACTTCCCTAACCACACACAAGCACGCACGCACACACAAACATGCACATCCCCAAGCACACAGATCCAAGCATGCACACAACCACTTATGCACACACGCTCACTCACACAGTGCCGGCCTTAGCGAATGCGAGGCCCGGGGCAAGAAAACATTTGCGAGGCCCTCCCATCCCATTTAAACCCCCCCCCCACACCAATCCTACTCAATGAATTCTTAATTTTTAGACACATATTTAATTACAAGTAAATTATATAAAAGGGCGGTATAAGTTATGGAAAACATCATAATTTTTTTTACATCTCCCATGAGACCAATGCAGAAATACTCAAAGCATACTCATTGACACTACGCAATGGCAGAGCTAATAGTTATGCAGTTTCTAATTTCAAGAGTGAACATCATTACATTGTCTACTTAAGTGCTTCCATGATAGTTTAGAGAATGCAAAAATTCCCAACTCTTTAGACCGCAAATCTCTATTTTTTTGATAAATCTGCCAATTTATTAACTGTTGAACACTATTAAATTAGGACACTTATTGATTGGCAAAAATTTAATTTGGTGAGTAGGGAAATTCACAGTCATAAGTTGAGAATTTTATGTCGTCTCCTCTCTCCTCAGTTAGGCGATTGTGTCTTGTGTCGTGTGCCAGCGCTACTGTGACACATTTTGTAATTCACTGGCAATAACCTTTCAGCATAGAACGGGTGAACTAAAGTAAAGGTACATTAATTCACTGCTACTTCCCTTTGGTACCTAGTGATGACTGAATTATATTTGAATCACTAATTATCTTTGGACACCTTACTATTTTCTTTAGGTCTCGCCCAAACCGCACACCTTTATCAAATAACCTAAAAGGTGAAGATGTAAAGTTTTGCCGCTTTTTAAAATTATAGTTTTAATATGAAAACCAATCATTCTCATGGTTTAATAGATATCTCTGTGTTGTTTTATTGTAATTTTATTATTTCTGATCACCTATTTTAAACAAAGGAAATCTCTTATCAGAAGCACGAGGCCCTCCCAGGCATTAGGCCCTGGGCGGCCGCCCCTATCGCCCTCCTCTAAGGCCAGCACTGCACTCACATACATTTCACAGGCAGCGCACACACACACACACACACACACACACACACACACACACACACACACACACACACCAGCTTTATCATTCATTTTCAATTTGCTATCAGCAAAAACCGAGAGAGTGTCAGAATACCAAAAACATTAGATCAGCGAAAATGATATGAAACATAACCTATAACTTGAGGAAAGTCACCTTAGAATGTTTTTATATGCCTATACCTCTAAACTAACATACTTGCTGCACCCTCACTACCAATTTCACAAAGCCATTGTAAAACATGTCTTTTATATGTAGTCAGAGTCGTATTGCCATTATCGCGTAGTTTGTAAGGAAGATTGTTGTATATTACGTAAGCAAGATGGATACAGTTCGTCGTTGAAAAGGTTTGAATAAGTCTAGGTATTTGAATTCTGAAGTCCTGTACGTGTCTTGTTCTGTAGTCGTGAGATAGACGGCCGAACAGTTCATCGGAATGTTTGAAAATGTATGTCACAAAATTGCAAATTAATAGTTGAGTACTGTCAAGTACGTCCATAGGGTATTGGCGAAATCCATCCAGGGCTGATTTAATAATTGCTTTGTGAGTAGTAATCAGCGGTTTTAAAGTGGAACTGTAAGTCCCCCCCCCCCAGCAATTATTCCCCCCTCAAGCAGTGACTGAATGTAAGCAAAATATGCACTTCTGACCTCGCTAAACCCTAGTACCTAGTGCAATTGCTGGATAGAAAAAATTATTTTTTTGTTTTATTATTTAAGTATGTCACATGGTCCGCCCAAGACAATCTCAATTCAAATATTATCCCAAGGTACTTCTATACACTGACTCTTGAAATTGCAGGGCATTCACAAGCAACACCTGGTTATTCTCTTTGTACTTACCACAACCGTTGTGTATCCATTTACTGCAATTTGTGAAATAAAGCTATTTAATTGAATAAAAATAGAAATAGAAATTAATATACTTAATATTTTTATAGACATTTAAATTTATCTCACCATTTCCACCATTTGTATTTGAAGTTAAACTTAAATTATTTTCTGATAAAACTGGACGTTTTAAAGCTCTTCTTTCTTCTAACTTTTTTTCTATTTCTTGTTGAAGTTCTGATATTTGAGATCCACTATTGGTTTCCATTTCTTCCATTAACTGAAATTAATATAATGAATTACTGTTAATTTGAATTAAAATTTATATTTGTGTAGATGATAATTTTGATATACAGCAATAAAATTAGAAAATTATTGAACAATCAGAAAAATATCAAACATTTAATGATAGTCAAGATTTTTTCAAATTGAGAATATGTGAATCCAGTTTTTAACTTATTAGAAATATAGTAATTGTATGGTTATTGTAAAACCAGATAATAAACAACAAACCCATTTTACACTGATCCTGCATTGTAATTTATTACTAGATTACTCTGTTGCAGCTTCGCTTACAAACACTGAAGTGCTGCAATCTGTAGGTAATCTTTAGAACTACTTAAAATCGTGTACATATGTTTAGCTGTAGGCAAAGTGAATTGAATGTAGATAGATAGTGCCATTGTCCTGAAACTTCACCCACTCACTGTACTTAATTGGTGTCCTTTATTAAAATTCTGAGACTTATCGGATATCTTCGTCAAAATACCTTTAGTGTGACACCTCAAACATTAAAATCCATCCAGCTGCAATACAAATTCAAATTATCTTAAATAACATAAAAATACATTAAATAACAGATGGCATTAAAATCCATCCAGCAGTATCTAACTATACAAGGTGTTTTTTTTATGCATCCCAAAATTGTATTTTATCAGTAAAAGGATTAAACCCCCACGATCCCCGAATTTGACCCCGCTAGATAATTTTATTTGAGGACACATAAAAAGTAAGTCTTACAAAAACAACCCACAGGATATTCAGCTGCTGAAAATAAATTTAACAAATTTCTTAAGAGAAATTAAAAGAGGTACTTTGCAACACGTGTTCAGGTATTTGATGAAGAGAGCACAACTTTGTATAACAGATCGTTCGGACAGTTAATGTAAGCTAAATGTAATCAAACTGAAATAATAGGTTTTATAAAATGTAAAAATTAACAAATGTCATCTGTATAAGTGCATTATTCAATTTTCTAAAATATACATGCGAGCATTTAGCATGTTTGATGAACAAGTATTTCCTTCACTGAGGTTTTTATAAGTCAAATAAAATTTATCAAACAGTTTTTTCTTACGTTTTAGAAATGGGTGGCTA
The DNA here is from genome assembly GCA_035578135.1 of Flexamia atlantica. NCBI lineage: Eukaryota > Metazoa > Arthropoda > Insecta > Hemiptera > Cicadellidae > Flexamia > Flexamia atlantica. Next base: position 39,289,615 of record JAQJVK010000001.1, read on the forward strand.
TAAAACTATAAGTCCTTTAAAATAAAATATGAAAAAAGCAAAAAAATCTTTTAACAACGGTTGCATCATTACCTTCTGCAGGCGCTCGGCGCGCTCGCGGTCCTTGGCGCGCGCGGCCTTGTACGACGGAGGGTCCTGCTCCTCCTCCAAGTCCACGTTCATGAACTCGTCCAGCGTCAGCGAGCTGGACGGCGTCTCCCCGAACTCCACCAGTCTGCACCGACATCCGTGTTAAACCATCTTATCTCAATCAATACAGAAGAATCTCTCAACCCGGACACCTTTAACCGGACATCGGTTTAACAGGACTACAATCAACAGAAGTGACATTTTCCAACCGGGCGATTTTTATCAACACATCGGTTTTACGGGACGTGATCGGCAGGAAATGGACAGTACTGTATTGAAGATTCTTGTGGGAAAGATTTGAGGCCAGTAATCACAAGTCAAATCAGAGTATTGGCTTTTAAGTATGCATTCGAGTTAATATTTAATATGTTTTACAGAACGTCAGTTTAAGTGGTAAGTCTGTTATCCAGACGAGTCTCGGTCCCGAGCTGTCTGGATGAGAAGAAGTCTACTGTAATTTGTTCTTAAAAACGGAATCTGAAATCTCCTAATGGAAGCTATCTATAATCCTATTAGGTAGTCTACAGTCTATATTTCTGCAATTTGATTAATGGTTTTAAGAATAGAACTTTTTTATATTTACTAACTATGGGCTTCTACTTACCTCCAAATTTATGGCGATTAGTCTATTCGTTGGTCGATGGTTTTTTGAAGAAATCCTTTTGTCAAACACTTAAAAAACACTATACATAATACATCCGACAAGAAACATTAAACGCCAACATATATACTCTGTATATTTTGGGTATATACTTTAGTGTTTTATGTTTTGTGTCGTGTGTGTTATGTTTAGTGTTTTTTAAGTTTTTGACAAGAGGATTTTGTCAAAAAAAATCGCTCAATAAACGGACTAAATGCCATAAACCTGGAGGTGGGTAGAAGCTTAAAACTTATAGTAAATCAATAATTCCAAAACTAGACCGCCTTCAAATTTCCACGCGCACATGCAAATATGTTGCAGCTACAACAAAAACCCCACCAATATCATTTTTTTTTATCATTCATTCATAAACATGTCGTTTAAAGAAAGAACATGTTTTATTTATTTTTTAACATTGGTTACAAGGAATAATAAAATTTCATTTTAATTATAAAAAATGGGTGACTATTCTTAGGAGATTACATCTATCAAAAATGCTTTTGCGAGAAGTATCAAAAAACTTTATTACAATTCACGAATTCAAAATTCATGAAAACTATATATTTTTGAAAAGACACTTAAATGTTTAAAAAGTAATTAAAATATACCTTCCTAAAAAGTATTATCAGAATATTTTAATCAATACTAAAGAAACACTTAATCTTAAATCAATAGGCATTGGACTGCAACTTAACTGAGCATCTTTAGTCGAATCTATCGGAAAAATTGGCAGTGATGAGATTTTTGTAATATATTGCAAACTAAACAAATTATCTATAATTTCATTAAATATAGAAGAAGATCACAAGAATTTCAAAAGAGAGAAAACACTAAATATTATCCAAGATGAAGAAATCTATCATAAGCTTACCTCTTTCGTAGAGTGCTTTCGTGAATGTGTACAATCTTCACTATGTCCCCAACAGTTCTATTGAAATCGTGTAATCTTGCTGCCATTAGTAAGGCTGGAATACATTAGAGTTATTTAAAATATGAATATAGTTTTTAACTTATTTATATAAGACGAAATTCATCGATGGCCGAGCCAACCGATTGCACTAGAGGCACCAAATTTTGAACATATACTCCTCTGATAGGTTAGGTAATAAGGTTTCTTAAAGGAGTTTTTTTTATCTCCAAAGGGCTCCATCTTACACGGAATCAAAGATTGTATGCTGATGTTTATGGAGAATACTTTGTTTTGATTTATTATTTTTACATTTTCTGATATTTTTAATGTAAGTTAAAAGCCAGTACTAGTTTCTTGTAATAAAACACATAATTATTTTTAATTTTTGCCTTGGAGTGAACATATTTTAAGTTCAAATAATGTAGTAGCATTGTGTAGTTACACAGATGGGTAACACTTTTTGTGTGCATAAAAGAGGTGCTGCCAAGCAAGGAAAACCTGGGGCCTGAGCAAGTTTGGTGCCAAAAATGGGTAAATCAGTAGAAGTGGTCTTTAATCACAGGCACTGTTTTATTATTAGTCTATTTTAATAGACTTCGCTTCAGTTTCTGACCAGAGGAGCAGGCCCAGTGATAGGACTTTCTGCCCATACAATTATAGCTTGGCCGAACCTACCTTTTTCCAATAAAGTAATTTAATTTTCAACAAAAAGATCAAGAAATCTTAAATGCCCAGGCAGGCTTTTTTTAGCAACAAGGTTATCAAGGCTTTCTAATACCTGTATAAAAATATAAGAAAATACAAATTGGCCGTTAAATTGGGAAATTTATTTTTAAGAATACAGCATTTGTTGAGTTCTATAGTTTACTGTAAAATAGATATGCCATCACCAAGATCTACAACTCGAAGTACTGGAGATACTGTATCTGAGCCTCACCAGCCCCACAGAGGCCCGAGGGGCGCCGGCCGTAGTGGATGTTGTCCTTCTTCATCCTCTGCACGAGCCGCAGGGCCGTCATGGTCACCTCATGTGTCTTCTCCCCAAACTCCAGGTTGTTGGCGTATCGCAGCACGTAGAGGCACGGGTCTGTCAACAAAGCATGCACTTAAATTATATATAATTTGAATCCAGATGTAGGATGGGTAAAAATAAAAGCTATGAGTGGTCAGTAATACTTGGCTGACACTTACTTAAAAGATAACACCAGTGCCAGGGCCGGCTCTACCATATAGGCGAACTAGGCGACCGCCTAGGGCGCCAGGGCCTGAGGGGCGCCAAAAGGGGCTCTGAGCGGCCCTATTTTTTAATAAAGAGAAGGCGTTTTATGAAACATAATAATAGGAATAATAAAAAATAAAAAAATAATTAAAATACACAGCCAATACTGCGTCCCGTTCTTAAGTGTTGTTGAAGGTATTAAAGGCGCAAATAAAACACTTTTGTTTAAAAAATGAAAATCATGAAAGTAGTCTAAACTTTAATCTATATTTATATTTTATTGAATTATAAGTTTATAATTTGGGAATAGTTATCGCGAACATGCCCTGCTTGTTTTTTTTAACACTTTAAAACTATAAACTAACTTATCTCCAATGTAGTGGAAAATCCTATACCCGCCCTAACTCATAGTCATATACCAATATTAAGCATGCGATATTCTCTGCTCTCTAGGCGCCCTCGCCGTTATACAGTAGTTTAGGTTTTTTTTATCTTGACAGTCTAATTTCAAGACCGGTCCACTGTTGTCCACCATTTAGTCAATGCTGGCAAGTAATATGTTTTTGTATTGTAAATTATTGTTCTTAATAACTTGCCTAAAAGCTTTTTATTTGTTTGAGTTAAATGAATTATGTTATTTTTATTTGAATAACGGCTGAAATCATATCTTATTTATATCTCCAAGTACCTTTACTCAGAAAAATATTATTAAATTTTTTTCCTAAGCTCTAAATCCATCTTAATTATATAAACCCTAATTTTATCAGCACAATTTTTCAAATGGTATCGTGTCTATTGAACACTCGATGTGCAATCCCCAATCAAAGTACAGTAAAAACGAAGGAGCCGGAAATTGACAATTAATTATAACAGAACTTTTGACTTATTTTGTTAATAACATGGAAACACATGAGGTCCTGTTAATTATTTTATTTTTACTCTCAAATTCTTTTTATTACCTACGCCATTAGTTTTTTTTCTAGCGATGTGTCTTGCACAAGTCACGTTTTTAGTCAGAAATAAGTTGAAGCATTTTCATAATTTGAAGGAAATACTGTATTTAAAGCAGTTTTTCTTAGATAATTGTACAATCAAGCATAAAAAGTCAAATATCACACGTAAGAGTATTCACATACACTATAAACATGATGACACTGACAGTGTATGTAAAGTGTGATTTGTCTTCAAATTCCCTGGTTTAAAATTGTTGCTGTTGGCTATCAGGAATTTTTAATTAACTAAAGAAAAAAGCCCTGATGATGCCCCTGAATAAATAGGGGCGGATTTATCGTTCACATTTCAATAAATTGGACTGCTTCAGACGAAGAGGTTTTTCATTAATCACTGGTTTAGACCCTGAACAAAAATTTCCAGTTTCAAATGTTTGCTTGAGGATACCAAAAATTACACATATCCACTTTCCTTTCATTACAATAAATATTAACTTTTAAACAAGAAACTTTGAGAAAAAATTTGACAAGTTTCAAAAAGATTACCCTGAAATTGTACTGAACTGTACCTTGAATTGTTTCATTACATAGTGTATCGTTAAAAGTCTGTTCTTGTCTATTTAGTGCTTTAACTTTAAAGTAAGTCAAATTGATAGGGAAATGTGCACTGATCAAACCCTCGACTCTGTCCAATGACCCCATCCTCACATCCTCATTCCATTATTCCATCTGCGGTTTTACCGTGGTAGTAGATACTAATCAAATCAAACAATTTTATTTCCCAAAAATTACGCATGAACTAATAAATAATGAAGTATATAGAAAATTATCTTAAAATATATATTAACTAACAAATCCTTCAAATCTCTTAATAGGACAAATCGATTTATAACTTAATTTCAACTTAATAAAATTATAATAATAATATGCCAATGCATCCTGAAAAACGTGACAAAGAATTAGGTGAAAAAATTGTAATTAATCTACGATACTACCAGTCTCTTCGTTTATTTATTTATTTTGTTAAAGAGGGTGGCGGCCTCTTTTTACCGTTACCGGTTTGGTTTGTACACATGTACTTATCAAAAATTAACCTCACAAGGGAGTGAAAATATTTTTAATGATTATTAAATTTTAAATAAAAGTACTAAAAACTTAAATGTTTCAGTAATTTGATTTTTGTATGGTAAATAAGTTTTCTCTAATCCTGATAGTAAAGTACCCTTTTCCTGAACTGATAGAAAGTGGGGGGGGCGCAAAACGATACCTTCGCCTAGGGCGCCTAAAACTCTTGAGCCGGCCCTGACCAGTGCCGGTCTTACGGGAGGGCAACAGGGGCGGCCGCCCAGGGCCTCGCGCCTGGGAGGGCCTCGCGCTTCTTAAAGTAGATTTACATTGTTTAAAAAAGGTGACAGTAAATAATAAAATTACACAATAATAAAATTACACAGTAAAACAGCACAGAGATATTTATTAAACCATGAGAATGATTACACATGTATTATAAAAACTACAATTCAAAAAGGCGGGAAAACGGTACGCCAAATACGATCTTCACCTTTTAGGTTATTTGACAAAGGTGTATGGTTTGCGCAAGGCCTGTAGAAAATAACATGTTAACTACTGAAAGTATTCAAAGTAAATACAGTAATCACTAGGTACCGTGGGGAAGTAGCAGTGAATTAATGTTCCTTTAGTTTCATCCGTTCTATGGGGAAAGGTTATTTCCGGCGAATTAAAAAACGTTTCACAGTAGCGTTGGCGTCTGGCGTCGCATGACACACTCACCAAACTGTAGGGTGAGGAGACCAACTAAAATTTTCAACTTATGACTGTGAATTTCCTTACCCTCCTACTTAAATTTTCCAATTAATAAGTGCCTCGATTCAACAGTGTTCAATGCAGTAGGCAGATTTGATCAAAAAATAATGAGAGATTTGCGACCTAAAAATTTGGGGTTTTGTTTTCTCTACACTAAGTCATGGACGCAATGAAGCAGACAAACGTAATGATGTTCACTCTTGGAATTAGGAACTCCGAAACTGTTAGGCTCTAACATTGCGTAATGTCCTTAGAGAATTTGTGCATTGGCCTCATGGGAGAAGTATCAAGAACTTCGATGTTTTTCATCAGTGGACCATCCTTAAACGTAATTTACATGTGATTAAATATTTGTCTAAGAATTAACACGGAGAAGAAATAAGACAGAGGTCGCATCTAATGTTGTACTAAATATGTGTCGAGCAGTGTCGTCGAGTGGGCGCGGGGGGTAGGGGGGCGCCTGGAAGTCTATTGTCTCCCTATTGTTTTATTTACTTCCTGGTGTTAGGCAGTTAGTCGAAAACCAGGAATGCAGGTGTTTTATATGAATGCGACCTCTGCTTATTTCTTCTCTGTGAAATTAAGAAGGCATTGAGTAGGATTGCAGTCGGGGGTGGGGGGGGGGGGGGCTCGCAAACGCTTTCTTGCCCAGGGCCTCGCACTGGCTAAGGCTGGCACTGGATAATACATATATTCCAAATTTGATAATGTATATGAAATTGAGATATATGAGTTTTTATTTTATCAAATATTATATTGCACGTCTTACTTGCTCTGTAATAAAACAATATCTAACAATCACAACCCTATTTGCAAAAAAAAACACTGTACCGTATGCTACATCAAAGATTATCCGGATCCAAAGTATGAAGTTCCTAGAGATTATACGGAGGAGCTTATCCAAAATAAATTTTAAGTGGCAGAAAAAACCAGGTTTTAGAGGGTTCATCATGTGAATAATGGTGAGTAATGCCTTCATGCTGAGATGTAATCAATGAATGTACAATTAACCTCTGCTAAAGTTTTCATCAATATCTATTATTGCATGATTTATCAAACTGCTTTTTATATTTTGTACCTAAGTACATTTTATTTTATATTCTTAAGTGAAGCTTATTTTATATTCTGTATTTATTTTTGTGATATTGGTATTTGAGAAAGTGTGAAAACCAAATAGATCACATCAGCAGGAGTCGTAGTGCATAAGCAGACCCATTTCACTTAATGTACTTGAAATGAAAACCCCTACATGATAAAAACCGTTGCGGTTTTGAACTCCATGGTGGGGTTGTTTGCAGTTTGTTTGATTTAGACGATCTTATAATCCTAGCAAAATTTGTATGTGGTATGTGGTTTGTGTCTTGTGTGTTTGTTTATAGTCAACTGAATGACTTTATCATCAAACCATTCCTTTCTGCAGATGATAAGTTTAATTAAAAACTTACTGAGAAAATGTCATTAATCTTTATTATTAAAAACCAGATGAAAAAAATTAAAATAGAAGATGATTAATTTAATTTTGAAAGTCTGAATTTCTAAAGGAATTTCGATCCCATTGTCTTACAATAAACTGGGTTAGAATTTGATAAAAATTAATGGTGGACCGAACCTTGCTCGGTATTATTTGATATTTACCAGTTCACCAAAGAACTAGATATAAATATTTGATATTATTTATAAGTACACTTTTATATTACTCCATGCAATTTTTACCCCTCATGCTATATTTTCCTAGATAGCTGAAGTTTGCAAACAGCTGTTATGATTAATTATTTGTTTACACTTTCCTTGTTAATTTCGTTGCTATCATGGCAACTCATAAGGCGAATGATAAAATTTTACAACTTTAAAATTCATTTTATTACGTTATTAGATTTTCTCTGGTCAGTAATCTGCATAGGACACATTTTTTAGTCATAAATTAGTTATTTCCAAACTTTTGGGAAATTCTCAGAGCCGTTTTTGAGATAATTGTGCAAGAAAACACGCGCGATAACATTGCTCATAAAAGAGTATAGGATAGAGTTGATTTGGTACAGACAGTGAAGTTATGGAAATAAAATATGTGAAGTTGATTGTGGAAATGAAATTATGCAAGCTTTGTATTTGAATAACAACTTAAATTAAATAGCAGAAAACTGTAACCATATGGACTCATTTAATTAACACTGGAATTTTGATGTCCCATGAAAGAAGCGCTTGAGTATTTAGAGGGCAATGAGAGAGTCAGGTGCTGAAAGTTCGACCATAAGAAACCTACAGTGAATGTAAAATTGGAGTTAGGGAGTGTTATAGGCCTAATATTGTTACATTGAGAGTGTTATTGTGAATGTAGAGTATTGTTATTTTATTACTAACAATAACATTAGTGTTTTTGTGGTTGTGGTTATTTTTTACGCGCAGTACTTATTGCTCTCAAGTTGTTGTGATCATGTTCAGATTCACTTTAGATTTGACCTAAAGTTTGACCTAAAGTTGTCATTATTACTAAGAGGCTGGAGGTAAAAAAATAAAAAATCAGTTCACATATTTCAAAAATGGTGAATTAAAATGCTATCAAAACCAAGAGTGTTGGCGATTACAACCAAAACACAACATGCCTATGCCTTAACTGAGGACAAAGTCGCCTTCAGTGTGTCTCGAATTCTCAAGTACATCTCTATATATACCAGCGCGCGTCAGAGCCAGAGACAAAGCGTCATCGAAGTGCGGAGTCACGAAAGGTCGCCGTATCAAGCAGATGAGCGGCGCGTGCAGCGGACAATGCGGTGCCCTCAGCGACTCAGCGTGGCCGCCCGCACCCGCGCAACCGGGTAAACAGCGCCAAGGCCGCCTCGCCCACGCCTTTCACCGGAGAAAGGCGCACACTCTCCGCCCCGCGATAAAACACACAAACACTCGTCCCGCGCCCGCGGGCCTTATGTCTAGTGTAAGCACGAATTGTGATTTAGATGTGCCCAGTAATGGAAAACAGTTTTATGAAGGATAAAGTAACATAACATGATAATTATAATTAAGCTTTCTTGCGAATGTGCTTGATTGACAATGCTCGGTATATAGGTGTGTCCGGTTATGGGTTATGGTAGATTATATTCCCATGAATAAAGATACCGTTTGGTGCTGCCCCGTCCACGCAGAAAATCTGGATGATTAACCCCTTATGCCATGGTATAAAAGTTCAAAATTTACTGTCTTATTATCGTTAAAAATATGTTTATTTTCGAAAAACTCAATACTGCAGCCTATACGCTTTTCTGCTGAGCAAGCACGTTAGCTGCGTAAAAACGGTACTAGAAACCTGCATTATAAGCAAATTTCTAATGCAAACAATTTCTCTATTGTGAAAAACAAGTACTAGTTTAATCAATTAACGTAATTTAATTTTGGATATTTTGGATAATAGTCTATCAATAATTCAATATATTCAAAATGGTGAATTATCCTGTTAATTACGGCGGTTTACTGCCGCTTAGCATTATCGGGCATGTTGTAAGGTTGAGCCAAACATCCGTGAGGGTTTATCGTAAACCTTATGTCTTTTCAAAGGGGGACAAACGAATGCGAGTATAAGGAACAAATTCTCCGTAAATAACAGCATACGGAGAATTTCTGATACGGAGAAAAATTAACAGAATTCTCCTCTGGATTGAATTCTTTGATAAAGTCAGTGGTCGAACTTACTGAAAAAACTACTTTATTATACAGATCTTAATCGATTTATAAACTCGTTGGTTCAACTTTAAATAACTTAGTTTGAATTAGAACTTTTTTTAAGTTTAGACCCCAGAACTGCAAATTTTAATAAATAAAGTTTAAAATTACCTAACCGTTAACCTTTTGCAGTTGTCATGAGGTTAAAATAAGTTACACAAACACTTACACATAATCTGATAGGCCTATCACGAGGAGAGCAGGTCATGACGGTCACGGCGTACATGTGTAGACGGTATGATAAGATATTCTGAACCTTTATTGTTTTAACGTTTTTAACCTTGAGAATCAAACGTGGACATCTGGACATCCAGGTTGAATCTTCTAAGCCGTCCACAACAGATTGTAGACAAACGACTTGACATACAAAGACGAAACAAAACCTTTCCCCAATAATTCATACTCAAGGATCAACGTTAAAATATTGTTAACCTTTTTAAAATATAGGGTATTCCAAAAACCGGATGTCATGGGTTCGAATCTCAGAATTTTTAAATGTAAAAGTGTCATTTTACGCATTATTTTAAAGCTCTAAACAAGACAAACGATTTGGTGAAATAAGAATTCATTTATCTTTATTCATTTCAAAATGGAACCATTTTCGTGAAAAATGTTTGTATTTACGGAATACCCTGAATCTCGAGAACTGCAAAACATATTTTCACCACACTACGACGAAATCACCTGATTTACAAACGTCAAACGCGGACCGAAACACACTGTTTGCCGCCACAGGACCGAAAACGTTGGGGGCCCTAGGGCCGAAAGTCAGCTGATCGTTTATTTGTTTGAAACAACGTTAGAACATCACATAATTATACGGCATTCAATAGGTTCCAAAGACAGATAGTTGCGATCATATGATTTTCATAGCTGTGTTTGTTTGAATCATGATAAATAAGTTGTATCGTCGCTCATAACCTTAAAGTTTTGTTTTCAAGTGAGTCAAATAATATTTTTTTTTAATTATTTAGGGTATATTTCATTGTGTAGTGTGGTGGAAAATAGCGTTCGGACCTCGGCCGAAAGGGTTTTGCAGCGCTCGATTATTTCAAATTCTCGACTTCGTCTCGAATTTGAAACACGATCTCGAGCCTGCAAAACCTCATTTTCGGCCCTTGTTGCGAAATATACTATTTTGTTCTGTTTAAAAACTATTGATCCTCGTAAACTCAGCTTTAATTTAAAATAGACAACATGCCAACATTTAGAAAATACATGTTTTGGACAGTACATTTTGTTTTGTTTTAATAACGTTGGTAGCCCTGGAAAATCAAAAAAAGTTTTTGATTCTTCATTTAATGTAAATGGCAGCATATGTCAAATTGCACATCATTTTACATGTCTTGCAAATACCAACTTTCCAACTTTAACCTACCTCCTATCTTTGGTGGTTTTGTAGTTGCAAGCAAAAAATCAATTTTACCATATAAGTTAATGCTATAATTAATAATAAGCCCGTGTTAAATGTGCAGTCTTCAAGGCATTTAAATTTACATCCATAAAAGCTAGTAATGCACATTTCACATGGGCTTTATATGGTAAAATTGAGTTTTTTGCTTGTAACTACAAAACCATTAAAGGAGGTAGGTTTAAGTTGAAAAGTTGTTAGTCTTTGATGTGCTATTTGACATAATGCTGCCATTTAATTTTGTTTATTTTCAGTGCGACCAACATTAAAACAAAATAAAATGTACTGTCAAAAACTTTTATTTTCTAAACGTTGGCATGTCGATATCAAACTAGCTGATCAACACGGGTTTACCCGTGGAAAAACAGAAAATCTTCCTTGGATTCATGATTTAATGTTAAGGTTGCCATGACAACTACATGAGCTTCCCATTGAAACTTTGATGTATCATATAGGGCGTAGCTTTGAGGGAATTATTAAAAATCCGTTCTTAGTGGATGGCTATGCCCTGAGAGGAACGTTCTTGCAAAGTTTCAAGGTTCTAGGTCAAGTAGTTTGGGCTGTGGGATGATAGGTGAGTGATGGTATTTGACAAATATATAGTAGACTAGCTGATCAACACGGTTTTACCCGTGGAAAAATAGAAAACTTCCTTGGATTCATAATTTAATGTTAAGGTTGCCATGACAACTAAATGAGCTTCCCTATACTTTAACATTGAAACTTTGATGTATCATAGGGCGTAGCCCTGAGGGAATTTTTAAAAATCCGTTCTTAGTGGATGTTTATGCCCTGAGAGGAACGTTCTTGCAAAGTTTCAAGGTTCTCGGTCAAGTAGTTTGGGCTGTGCGATGATAGGCGAGTGGTATTTGACAAATATATAGTAGACTAGCAGAACCCGTGGCTTCGCTCACGATAAAAATTAAAGTCTAACCTTGATATGAAGAATCTAGAGGACTGAATAGAAAATATTTATATCAAGGAATATGTCATGTAGAGATACGTTTCTTTTATGGCGGAATGTAGGACAAAATATAGGATGTAGGATACCACAGTAGATAGTGAAGGTTTTCTTTTCACCGTTATAACTCGAAAACGGCCGGACTGATTTTAACACCAAATGTGTCGATTTTAAGGTACTTCTTTGTAGATTTACCATTACGTCCATGGATTGCCTAGTAGGGCATCAATTAAGTACAGTAAAGGGCTGAATGTTCGAAACAGTTATGGTGCTATCTGTGGGCAGTATTTCAAACTCGATTCACTTAGTTTTTATCTTAAAATATGGGCGGGTAGTAATAATTTAAGATCAACCACTGATTGCAGCATTTATTTTTCCGTGAAAAGCCGGGACACCGTCGAATTAGATGAAAAAGGACTTTGCCAAATTATTGTAACTGGCATGAGTTTAATTAAAAACATAAAGGCCGGCATAAGGAAATAACTATAGCTCCCGCTGCCTAAAAAGATGGTACCACATAATGAGCTTATGATTGAACGTATAAGGTACGAAACTAAACTAAATGTAACTTTTATATAGTACGAACAACCTAACAAAATCATCAAAACAACCATAAAACTACGATAAAAGGAATCAAATTATAAATCAGCTGTAACAACGTATCCGTTTGTGAAGCTAATATATGCTTGATTGAATAAAATTGGAAATTTAAACAAAAGATCATCCATTACATTAACATGGGGCATTTTCAAAGCTTCAGCTCCACGAAAAACCTCTAAAAACCTTGAATTACAAAAATCCGTTCTTGGTGAATGTCAACACTCTGTAAGGAACGTCCATGCAAATTTTCAAGGTTCTAGGTTAAGTAGTTTTGGCTGTACATAGGGTAGGTCAGTGGTATTTGACAAAAATACAGTAGAAAAGATAGTATAAATATAACTTACAATCAGGGATTTGTATAATTTATAAATTTTTACATAAGTAGATCAAAGAATCATATCATTTCAGCACATTCTATTTGTGACTGAAAAACCACTGTTCTTTTCTCTTTCCATCTTACCGGGATTTAGTCTCAAGACTCAGCCACAAAAGGCAGTATGCTCTTCACGTTTAAAACTGTGTAATTCCCGCTACCGAAATATTGATGGTGCCACTTAACTAATTAATGGTGGATTTTATCTAAACTAAATGGAACTTTTATATAGTACATAATTATATCCTTGAAACAAATCAACAAAAATCAATGAAGCCATGATCAAAGAAATCAATTTATTACCATCTGTATCACCGTATACATTTCCGAAGCTAACTACCAGCTGATTGTTTTATGAACATTAAAAATGTAAACAAAAATCGTCCAACATACTTTTAAATGGGAAAATTTGAAAACTTCGGCCTCGCCAAAACCCCCTTTATACTACGAATTTTGTAAAATCCGTTCTTAGCGGATGCCTACGCCCTAAGAGGAACATCCATGCAAAGTTTCAAGGTTCTAGGTCAAGTAGTTTGGGCTGTACGATGTTTCCACTGAGTGGTATTTGACAAATATATAGTAGATTAAAGCTGAGTTTACGAGGATAGATAATTTTTAAATAGAACAAAAATATTGGTGGTTCTCGAGATACTGGATATTCCGTAAATACCAACGTTTTTCACGAAAATGGCCGCCATTTTGAAATGAATAAAACTAAATTAATTCTGTTTTCACCAAATTGTTATGTTTTGTTTAGAGCTTTAAAACTATAAATAATATGACAAATGTTAAATGTTTACATTTAAAAACCCTGAGATTCAAACCCATGACCTCCGGTTTTTGGAATACCCTGTATTTTAAAAAGGTTAAAATATTTAGACGTTGTTCCTTGGATATGAATTAGTAGGAACGATTTTTTTCGTCTTTGTGAGTCAAGCTTTTCGTCTACAATCTGTTGTGGACGGATTAGAAGATTCACCCTGTATATATCTACTTATTAAAAGAATTCGACGAATTTTATGTTGCAGGATATGGTCAAACTATAAAGTCAATATTGCTGTTTTGGGGTACGTTTTGTTTGAAAGCCTTGCTTAAGGACTGACTCAACTCAGTGCGTGGACCCAGAAACCCTCAAAAAACCTGAGGTACGGATTTTGCCAATTTAATTCAATAAATATATGACATTAAATCAAAACAAAAGAACAAAAACAGCTTTGACTAAGGCTCCATAACACTAAGGTGTAGCAGCGGGAGTGGGCACCTGCTTTGCTTCATTTTACTCGCATTAGGAGGGGACACGATTTTTATTTTTTATTTACTAATTCGACATATCTATCTATCTATCTTCTATCTATCTATACTATTATTAAAAAGAGGTGGTTCTGTATGTGTGTATGTATGGGATAAGTAAATTCGAAAAATACTGAACCGACTGGGTTGAAATTTCACACAGAGGTAGATCTTGAACCTAGGAAACATATAGGCCTATTCACTTCCTTAAAATCCCCTCGAGCTACACCCCTTGAACGTCCTTAGCTTCAAGGATGTAAACATTCAAATACCGAAATGTAAACAGCTATGAGTAACTACAGTTTGACAGTTCAAAGAGCAGAAGTAAGATCAGCTGTAATGTTTATCGTGAGCGAAGCCACGGGCAACTGCTAGTTGTCAATAAATATGGGTAGTTAAAAAGAACCTAACCAAAAAGTTAGACCAAATATGGACTAAATAAAAATGTTATAAGTAAAATTTGAGAAATGTTTCAAAAACTTTGGGCTCAAAAGGTTAAGGTTCAAATAAAAATAGGACATTACTGAAATTATATACGACTAATATATTTTAATATTAGTTATGGATGTAAACCAGACGTTCCCGTAATTCCATTTGAATGATGAGGGTTCGGATTTATAAACTCTTAGTTTGGTACTTTCTGATTTAATTTATTACTTTCGGCAGTTGCCTGAGAAACAACATCACCTTCAATACGTAACCAACAATGTTTGCTGCTGACTGTTGCTAAGAAACTTTCAATTAATTCATCATTTTAAAATGTGTTTTCGAAAAAGTCGACAATTTATTTAAACCAAATATATAAAAAGAATTTAAATTATAAGCAAAAGCGTGTGAACACAAACGAGAGAACACAAGAAAAAACAACTCAATAACTGAGTTCTTTTTTCTTGTGTTCACTCGTTTGTGTTCACACGGTTTTGCTTCTGATTTCAAATCCTATATATTTTTTGTTTAAAGAAATTGCGGAGGTTTTGGAAAAAATAACCGAATGGGTTTTTCCGAACCAAAGGTTTATGTGACCTAGGCCTGTGGGAGCCTCTTTGTCCCAAAAAAGAGTGCCCCCTGAGATGGTGGTGACGTTGCCGTCGTTCAGGGGCTTTTCACTAACATTCCACCGGTCACATTTTAGCTAAAAAATATAAAACAAGCAGTTGAATTTTTTCAGCAAGTTAAATGCTTTAAAATGTGAAATGAATAGACCTTTAATAAACTAAAATTAATGTATTTTATAGAGGACAGAAAAATTATTCATGTAACATAAAATGCAAATAATGTGAAAAATAAGCAGTTTTATTATCTGTATTATGAAATACAGAGAATGTAAAACGTATTTAGTAAAATTCCGGATGGTACCGTAATTCAAAACGTAAAAAGAAGGATGATGGCGCGGTTAAAGCGTAAGAGTTTGTAATAAACAGGCAAACAACCATTTCAGCCAAGCAACTGAGAAAAATAGAATCAAACTGGCTAACCCGTAACACACCAAAAATTTAATAAGTTACAAAACTACTGGTTCAACATTTAACGTCAAAAATTTTAAACCTTAAAGAGAAGGATGAGGATGAGGTTAACTAACGGGTCACTTCCAAAGAGATTCTAAACATTTAAAACAATTTTTTTTTTATTTATTGCAATTATGATTATGATTATGATTTATTAAATTAGTTAAGTATTGCCACTTTTAAACGTCACTACTTAATTTATTTAAACTTTTTTCCCGGAAAGATATTTAACAACGACGTAAGTTACTTTAAAAAAATTCAGTTATAAAAATTAGAATAAGAGTACAGTTTTAAGAGTAAGGTGAATAGATAACGTTTTTATCTAATATTCTTAATTACATTACTTTTTAATCCAATCAGCATTTAAGACAATGTCTACATTACTGGGAAATATTAACTTTCGTTATAAAAAATCCTTTAACTTAACCTACAAAATCAAACTCGAAATGTTTGTTTTTCTGATTCGGCTATTTTGGCGCCCTCTCAAGACCTACCATGACGCAACCTTCTCAGACCACGCTTATACCAAGAGCAGTTGGGAAGAGATGTGGCATGACCCCACGTATATGATGAACTGCGCATACACAAGGGTCACGAGACCGATGATGGCGTATAGTTGAATTTTTTGGAAGACTACAAGGTGATGACTACCGAACAATCGAACTCTGCGAAGAGATTACAGAAGATCCAGCGTGTGGCATGCCTTGGTATCACAGGAGTCATGACATCGTTGTGAAGAGAGAGGCAAGGATGGTAGCGTATAAAGATGAGCTTTACAGGCAACTGGAAGTAAAATGCTTTCACAGGGTGTCCACAAAAATTTCATATTAGTTTCCCCTGACTTTAGTCAACATTAGTAGACTAATTGCGGACTGTTATATTGATTACCAATTCCGGAAAGCTTCAACATGAATAAAAAGAACGATTCTTGTTTATACTTTCAATTTTGCATGGCAGTTAACTTTGCTGATCAATACAGTAAATATACAGCTGTTTAGTTTTTATTGTTGTAGATTATTCATGTTTTTGTTTATTTACTTTGAAAAAAATTACTGTTATACAGAATTTAAATTAAATTTAGGCTTAGATATCCCTCGTGTGAATGACATCCCACAGCTAGTCTGAATAATTTAAAATAAATATCAAAAATGTTGGACCAAAAAAGTAAAACTAGCTTCTTCCTTCCCCTAGCTGGCCTATTACTCCCTCCACTTTCTTTTTCCTTCCTTGATTTTCTATATTTATTCATTTTATATCTATTTAAGGTACACATTAACTACAAGTTTTCAGTATAATTTATCACAATTTACTCTTAAGAATGTTTAGAAATATTCTCAATATTAAAAAATTTTCTAGATCTAGAATAAGTCAAGATGATGCGACTTGAAAAGGAATTCCTGTTAAAGCAATAAAAAATGGTTCACTGAATAGTAACACTTGTTCAGACTGATTGATTATAAGTAATTGTAAATAAAATTAATGCCAATTACAAATAAATTCAAACAACAGTGAATCAATGGTAAATCAGAGATAGATAACATCTATCATTGATGTGAATCACCATTGCCATTTTTCAGCATAATTTCTTATTTCCCTGACTTTCCCTGACCAAACATCAAATTCCCTGACTTTCCCTGACCAAAATCTATTTCCCTGACTTTCCCTGACTATCAGGGGTGCCCAGAAGGGGGGGGGCATGGCGCAATTTGCGCCAAAATTTTTGGGGGGGCATGATTTTTCGGGCGGAATTTTGGTTTTTTGTGAGCAATTTTAAACCAGCGAATAAGGGAAAATTACAAACAAATAAATGATCATAACCATACGCAACAGTTTAAAGTATTGTTTATTTATCTAACCATTTCATCAGGATTGCTATCGTCATATGAATGTTCGCCATGTAAACCATCCTCGGAATCTCCACGTCAATCCATAATTGTTAAATTATTTTGAAAGGCGGTTGGCAATGGCTCGACTGGCAACCCTGTCTGACATCGGGCCCATAAGAAACAGGGTCTTAAAAAAAACAAAAAAAAACAGGGGGGCTGTTTTTAAAAGACGGGGTCTGTGGCCCCGGTCTGACACAGCCGTAAGCAATGTTGCCAAAAACCGGATATTTACCCGGTTTTCGGGTATTTTTAAGGCCGTGGGGAGATTTGGCGGTGATTGAAAAAACCGGGTTTAACCGGGGATGTAAGACTTGGGTTGAGGAAATTTACTCAACAAAAAACGGGTAAAATCGGGGATTTTCACAAGGATTTATTGGAACTCTATATATTTTATTTTTTGAACGAAAGTTGGTATTATGTATTTGGTATGGTTGTACTGTATTGGTTATTTCGTTAAAGTGTTACCAGAAACCGGGTTTTAGCCCGGTTTGCGGATATTTTGATGTCCATTTGGGGACTTAATTGAGAGCTTTAAGAAAAATCGAGTAAATTCCGGGATTTTAGACTTAAACTGCGGGGATTTACCCGGCATCCCAAATACATAAAAAACGGGTAAAGCCGGGGACTTTTGCATTATGGTTTGCTTTGCAAATATCCAATGTCCATATAAGGTGAGAAAAATAATTTTGTTTTTATGGTTTTCAAGAACAATACTTGAGGTAAATATAGACGTATTTTAATACATACTGTGCAGTTTATTGTTGTAATATTTCCCTCCTTACCCATCAAGTTTAGGAAAGTATCCGTTTTTGGTTGTTTTCAAAGTCGTTACGTGGTTTTTCGGCTAACTACCCGGATTTTGGTAACTGGAGCGATTTTGCAGGGATTAGCACCGAAAAACCGGGTAAAAGTGAGGATTATTAATGGAGTTGGCGGGTAAAATGCCAAATCCTGTGCAATGCAACACTGGCCGTTAGAGATTAGACTATAGCAACAGTCAATAGTCGTATGAAGCACGGTTGGTGTGCCTGCTTGGGCTGCGGTGAGGCAGTTTTACAAATAGTTTTATTACTGAGAAAAGTGAATGGTGATTATAGGTTCACATTTTGTTGTAGGTT
Source organism: Flexamia atlantica (assembly GCA_035578135.1). NCBI lineage: Eukaryota > Metazoa > Arthropoda > Insecta > Hemiptera > Cicadellidae > Flexamia > Flexamia atlantica. Next base: position 39,308,139 of record JAQJVK010000001.1, read on the forward strand.
CACATAGTGATATCGTGGTTGGATATTAATTTTAGCTAGTTAGATATACAGAAACTGAATTGTATTCTGTATTTTTTTATCTGTGGCAAACTACGGAGTGGTTATATGTGTGTTTTGTTCAATGAACAGTAGGCCTCCCAGCCTAGTCAAGTAGTTTAGTCTTTGAGGATTGAAATTAAAATCGACAACGGACCATCGAAAAAGTACGTTCCAGACATCGACGTTCCAGACCCAAGTCAATCAACAAGCACAAAATGACGTTGACGTTCCTCATACCTCTACCAGCACCCAAGACCAAGATGTTTTTTTACCAACAAGCATTTAATATGTTTTTGAACCTATCTGCGAGAACGTTGACATTTCAATATTACTGTTTCGGAGTTTAATGATGTAAAATCTCAACAATATATTATATTTACAGCCAAGTTCATTCATTACGTAATTTATCAAATGTAAAAAAAAAATTAATTTCTGGTTATTGTAAAAACCAATTTATGGAAACCATTTTAAATTAATGCACCACTAAACTGCGAAAATTACAAATACTTGTAGGCTGCAAAAGATTTTCCGCCACACGTCGACGTAGTCACCAGTTTTACTAACTTTATTTGGTAGCCGAAACCAGCTTTTTTCTGCCAGAGGGCCCGGCCCTAGGGCCAAAAGTCAGCTGATCGTTTATTTGCTTGAATCAACGTATAATTATTGAGCACTCAATATGCTCCAAAGACGATCATATGATTGCGATCATATGACTTTCATAGCTCACTTGTATTTGTTTAAACCATGATAAAGAAGTCGCTCATAACCTCAAAGTTTTGTTTTCAAGTATGTCATATAAATAATACGATTTTCATGTGATATATGCTATATTTCAATGTGTGTGTGGTGGTCCGCACTTCGGCCGAAAGGGTTTTGATTTTGGGTTTTGCTGCAAAACCTCATTTTCGGCCCTTGCGTTACGAAAGATACCATCACAACACTGATTATTTTTATGTAAGTAATATACAGTAGTTGCACATACTGTAGTTGTTTTTATGTACAGTAGTTGCACATACTGTAAAAAGTACTTCATTATTTTCATTAACTAGCAACATATAAGTGACTTTTTTATTCACGCTATTGGAACTAAACTTACCTATAAATAAATGTGTTTTATATATTGAAGTGATATCACTTTATTACCTAATGCTGGTATGCTTTATTACTGTATGCTTTATCACTTTATTACTTGATACTTAGTAGTCATTTGTGTTTTTAAGAGTTTGGTAAACAAAACGCAATGATACCCTTTGATAGGGCAGGATATGAGGTGTGTGTTTTTATTGACATACTACTAACTAATGTTAGAAATTAAAGTGTGGGGGGTGGTCATGTTTTTGGGGGGGGCATTAGGCTCGGTTTGGGGGGGGCATGCGCCATTGCCCTTGGGGGGGCTGGGCACCCCTGCTGACTATCCCTGATTTTCCAGAATGTGGACACCCTGTTTCAGGATAAAAGGATTGTGAACACTCTGAGGATGACACCATTCAGAACACCTTAGAAATGACACCATTCAGGATGATAAAGATCACAGATCTAGAGAAGCCATACAATATCAACATTCTTGACAGGGCTGTCTGGGGAAAAATAAACCTAAGTAAATGAAGAGAGACATCACCTGCACCATACAGATGGCACGTCAAAGTCAACCGGAACAGAGGCCAGATATTCGGTGCCAGAATCGTAAGCCTGGGGAAAGACTTCATTCCAAGCAAATACTTAGCCTGAGTGCGAGACTGTGTGTGAAGCGTTGTCTTAGAGGCCACGCCATATACAATAACTCAGACAGCATTAATTATTAATGGTACTTGACAGTTACAACTTCGCCTCTAAGGCAATTTGGGACGGTCATCAGGTCATGAAAATCCTAATGGAAAACATCTAGGGGGAAATATCCTGGAGTTGGTTTCCAGGGCTTAAAGGCATTGCTGGCAATGAGCGAGCTGACAAGTGGGCAACAGGGGAGCTGAGAGCCGCTCATCGATCCAGAGCCAACGTGCGGTGTTGCCTAGAACGGCGGGAAACTGTTCGCCAGAGAATAGGCAGGAAACATCGAAAGAGCTGGGAACGAGCAGCTGAATAGAAGGATTTTGCGGAAAGTGTTTGTCTTCATCAGCGGCCACTGGGAATTCCGTGGACACCTACACAAGATGAGAATCATTGTTGATAGCCTATGATGAAGGAAGTGCGGATAAGAGGAGGAAACATCCCTCCACGTGTTGTTTGATTGCCCAGCCCCACAAGTTCTCAGTGCAAGACCCCTTGGTCTACCAATGAGTAACCAAAGGGGTAGAGCAGTGAATCACCGTCAAGAGGACCTCATGGTTTCTTAAGGATTTTATGGAAATGAGGACTGTGACTCAGGGTGCTTCGTAAGCTGATTTAGCTGCGATCCCATCCCTTACTTAACTAGGAAGCCTGGCCCTCTGCTCATTGAAAGTGTGGAGCTGGGCCGATCGCCACAGTATGGGCGATGTCTCGGTGTGGCAGATCGTAGCCAAGTGTGCAGGACCGGACAGTAGTGAATGTCACTGGCCTTGAGCGAGGTGGAGCGACGCTGGGCCGATCGCCACAGTATGGGCGATGTCTCGGTGTGGCAGATCGTAGCCAAGAGTACAGGACCGGACAGTAGTGAATGTCACTGGCCTTGAGCGAGGTGGAGCGACGCTGAGCCGATCGCCACAGTATGGGCGATGTCTCGGTGTGGCAGATCGTAGCCAAGTGTACAGGACCGAGCAGTAGTGAATGTCACTGGCCTTGAGCGAGGTGGAGCGACGCTGAGCCGATCGCCACAGCCCCCATGAAAATTTTAAATCAGGTCTGATCAGATCTGTACAGGAATATATCAGATCTGATCATGAACCAGTCAGGTCTGACCAGGTCTGATTTGACATAATCAGGCCTGATCAGGTCTGACTAAGTATGATCCTGAATCCAATCAGGTCTGATCAAGTTTGATCCTGAATCTAATCAGGTCTGCTACGTCAATTCCTGAATCTGATCAGATCTGATCAAGACCGATCAGATACAATCAGATCTCATCAGGTCCGATCAAGTTTGATCCTGAATCCAATCAGATCTGATGTGTTAATTCCTGAACACGATCAGATCTGACCATGTCTGATCTGATATAATCAGACCTAAACAGGTCTGATCCTAAACCCAATCAGGTCTGATGCATTTCATCCTGAACCCAATCAGATCTGATGCATTTCTTCCTGAACCCAATCAGGTCTGATCCCAACTAATGAAGTCTGATTAGGGCTGATTTCAACATGATCAGGACGGATCAGGCTTGGTCATGAATATGATATCATATGATCTGACATAATCCCAACACATTAAGGTATGCGAACTAATAAATATTTGAAGTCATGTCTTAATATTCCTATATATATGTCGATAAAATATTAAATTGAAAATGGTTTGGTTTAGAAGAAAACAGCTTCAAAGATATATGTTTTCATACACGAGGTAATTTTCTAAGAATATTTTTATTCAATAATTAATTTATAACCCAGTCAGCACACAATGTAAAAATAACGTTATTTTCACGTGAAAAAAGTAAAAAAACGTAAAAGTAAAAAGCGAAACATATTTTTCACGTGAAAATGATGAAAAAATGTAAAGTGAAAAATGTAGTGAAATTAAAAACGTTATTTTCACGTGAAAAATATGAATCAAAAGTATATATAAAATCAAATTAAATAACAAATATAACGTTTTATTATTCATATTTTTTTATTTTGTTGTTTATTCATTTCGATCTTTATACGGTTTGATTAACAAGTCTTGTGCGCTTATAAAAAACTATCATCCTCGGTGTAAAAAAATACACAAATTCTACAGTAATCGTTTATTTAGTCCAAACTTAAATTCAAAAATATAAAAATAATTTTTAAAAATTTAACGGATTTATAAATTATGTTATGAATTATTTATATAAAATTATTACAATATTTGTTAAATTGTTATTTGTTACGGTATACTTAGTATGTTTTATAATAGTTTACTATTTAAAAAAATGCCTGACACAATATAAGCAATTTATTTCAAATTAATACAATCACCCTGCCAAAATAATATGGGCCATAAATAACAACACTAGCATGATGCGTGAATTGTGTCAAGACAAAACCTCTCTTCAGACGACGCGCGACGCCGCGACCAAGGCCACACTGCCGCGACGTTTAACCAGTGCGGTGCGGTGGACTGGACTGAACTGGAGCCTGAGTGTGGACGTGTGGAGTGGAGTGTGGAGTGAGACGCCGTTGTTGGCCTCAGTTTCAGTTAAAGTCATAACGGCTTTTAAGGTTTTAAATTGGAAGTTTAGACTTAATTGCGGTCTTCAAGTAACTACGATGAGTTAACCCTACTACGGGCTTTCATCGTTCTTGGTAAGTTTATACTTTGGATATTTATTTAGTCATGTATTGTGAAATCAAGATAACCTAACCTCAACTTTCAGCATTCCATTATAGTTGTTCTGATTAGTTGATACAAGTTTGGTAATTATGCATATCATAACAACTCTCCTAGCCTTTTCCAAAACACTCCCAAGTGATAATTCAGTACGAGTTTCATATCTGATCTTCCAGGTTTATGTTTATTGTCATTGTTTACCTTTAATGCTTATAGGTTTGATAACTGAAATTCTCAATAGGATTTAACATGGGCAAAGATCAGTTTTGTTTTCGGTACTCAGTTCAGATTTTGGTTATTCGATATTAACTATCAACCTATCGTGTTTAACTCAACTGATGTACTGTTTTAACAAACAACCGTCAGTAGGCTAGTGAAGAAACTTCGATGACAAACAAATACCGAAACCATTGTCAATTATATCTAGGCCTACCTATATCATTTGATTCTCTCACAAACAACAAACCATACCAAACGTAAATAAAGTAAAACTAAAATTATACTAAACATAGGCCTAATATAAAAACTAAATTAAAACGTTACAATAATTAACTAACTAAACACAACTACTACCTTATTTCTCATCATCTGCCATCTTGTACTAAAATATTATCGATAAATATATTTTCGTAAAGTAACAAATCAATCGATATCAAATACAATGGAATCAGATGTTGAGTTCTGTCCAACAGACGGTACATCGAACTTCGACTATTGGTAGATCGTTCGATATTGTTTCTTAGAAAATCAGATGTTGAATCGTCTGCTATAGGAAAAAACGGCAGAAGATCAGATAGACTATGAAACTCGTACCCCCTAACTACGTGTATGCCTCAGCCTTATTACTAAATTTTGAACTTCTTGTTGGATACAGTTTGGGCGTTTTATCCTGAGCTATGGGAACCGTTTAGGCCTACACCTGAAGCGGTTGGAGTGGAGTGAATATCTTCAGAACACTACAGCTGATACCTTAAGTTAAATTGACATGTTAACATTTTTTAATAGCTGTTTATATACCTATTTACTGTAATTTGTACTTAATCACATTTAATATTTGTTGAGATTAATTTTTCATTATTTATTGCCCCAGATCATTTAAGAATAAATAAATAATGTTTGACAGCTTCGGCAACGGAATAGGCCAAAGCTTAAGACGAAACGCACCAACTGTGTAACCTCTGATTATATTTCGTTCTGCTATTGCAAATTACCTATTTTACTTCTACTGTTTATTTTTGCCCGTCACTAGCGCTTATCAAAGGCCTAACTTAAATATACTCTGATTGGGTAGGCCCATCAGGTGAGACCTTATCAGACTCCACCTTAATGCTTTTGATTACATTGTTCTGTTTATTTAGAATAGATAATTGATGTTTTGAAGTGTCTTGATTTGTTCTCGATGAAATCGAATAATCTTAATTTCGGTTACAGACGTACTAAAGTTTCAGATTGATAGCCAATTTCCAATAAAATTTAGACCGCTGACAAAACTGCACCCGCCTATTTGGAAACGTTGGTAATGAGTACCTTAGCCAACTTAACTTTTTAAATATTGAAGTAGCCTTCAAGCAATTTACATTTGTTTATCTGCAATTTAATAATGTTTGTTTATTTTGTAAATTTTTTGTTTTTTGTGTTTCTTTCAGGAAGGAGCTTGCTGTTACATTTTTAACACCAAGAAAATATTACAAGTTTCTAGGCTTTTTGGAGAAATTGTGAGAATCGATTCAGTCTATGGATTGGCTTCAAAACACAACTTAAGGAGAAAAAATTCAGGTAGGTTTTTAGTAGGCTATTGCTTTTTGTGGGTGTCTTATGATTCCTTTTTGTCTTATATTTCTTATGATGTTATATGATCAGCGCACGGAAAACTCCATAACATTCTTCAGATTCCTTATTGGCTCGTAATTATTTAATCGATGTTACACTAAAGATTATTTTCATTTGGATGTTTCATCAATCTGCGGAAATTCTCATGTGGTGTGAAAGGAATTTTAAAAAACTATGGTAGGCTATAATGATACAAAGTTTTGTTTTCTCTTGGACGATATGATGTTCCAAGGTTGACAAATAATGTTAGGTAGCAAATATTCTTGGTATTTAGGCATTTTTGCTAATTTTTAACTAATTTGCATTTAATGTAGGTAAGCAAGCGTGTATTGTAACTACAAGCTTTCTTCCTGGAGTAAAAAACTATAAATGTGAATTGTATATAAATAGGCCACGATAATTTGCAAACCCAGTGTTAACTAACACAGGTAACCTGCCAAGAAGTCTACTTACTAAAACAGCAATTCAAAATAAATTTAGGTGAAACTTTAAGTTCCTTGTAGCATTACCGTATCTTATTTTTGACTGCAAAAAACAGTTTAAACTGATTTAACGTATTTATGACCTCAGAAAGCATTTTTCATCACTCTGTATACGAAAATTGCCCGTTACCGTACAGCTGAGATCTACGAAAACCCTCGATTTCCTTACATCAAAAGAAATAATGATCAGCAGATTTTTCGTCACCCAAACTTTGCATTTCCGTACCCAAACAAAATTTTGCCGGACCCAAACAAACGAAGTTCCAGTTTTGACAGTTCAACCATCTGACTCTAAACTAAAATAGACAGTTCAGCCCTATTGTGTTTGCTTATAGAGAAATGACTAAATTATGAAATGTTGGATGATTTTTTTATTACAAGTTTGGTTACTTATTTGCATCATAATGTATTGTTCAAAACTCATCACAAAAGTCCCATTTCGGGGCTCGATAGTGTTTTACATGCGAGGCTTGACGCCTCGCATGTAAAACACTATCTTGCCCCAAAACGGGCTACTTTCGAGACTAGTAGTGAAATATACTATTATTTCTTTACTAAAGTAAATAAAACTCAATATCTCACTTGTTTTCCAACTTATCATAATAAAATTTGGTGTGTGGGTTCATTGGAAATCAACTATTTTTTGCTTTCCCAAGGCAGCAAAATTGCTTATTTTTTGCTACGATAAGCTAACACTCCGTTTCTATGAGTATGCAGGATTGCTGACATAGGAATGGAAAATGTTTATGTTTTTAGCCAACATCAAAGAAAAGTCAAATAGGAGATGCTATATACCAAATTTTATTGTGATAAGTTGAAAAATAAGTGAGATATTGAGTTTTATTTATTTTCCATAAGGTTAACATTGAACAACGTAACGTATTAACAACAATCAATATCTCAGCGACCAGTAGACATAGAACAAACATTCAAAGTACAAAAATATTTGTTTTTTCAAGCTGAATTTAATGGTGCAAACCAAAATTAGATTTTTAAAATTCTTCCATTTAAAAAATTCAAAAAAACTTGTTTTTATTTGGACATTTTTAAAAAGTTTTTTAATTTACAAAGCATGCTAAAAGTCATGAGTTTTGTTGCTGCATCTGTTTAATGTAGATAAGTTTAAAAAAAAGTTTACTTGATTGTCAATGTGCCTTTAGGAGATATTAATTTTTTTTGTAAAACACTGTAATCGGACTAAAAATATAAAAAAAATTTAATATTTTTTTCAATGACCTATATATAAAAAGATAATTATGATTTATTTTTTTCTGGATTTAGCACACTTTACTTAATATTACTGCAAATTTTCATAACAATTGGATTAAAAATGGCAAAGATACAAATTTTTTTTCTTAAGCTATGCAAGTTTATCTTGGAGCTCGGGAACAACAGAAACGACAGATTTTTACTAATTTCAAATGTCTGCAAGAAAAAAACCGTTTGAGATATGAAGCTAAAATTTGGTATTCTTCCATAGGCATGTGAAAAGAACAAAATCATCAAGTTTCATCAAATTCTGAGATGGTGGGTTACAAATCCTTTATTTTCTGGATGATTTGACTTGGAATGACCCGGGGACCAAAGGAACAATAATTTAATAGGCTATACTCAATTGTTTTGTAATTGTATTGAAGCGTGTGAATTATAATTTTATGTGTAAAACTGGTTTTTGAATGAGAAATTTTTGACAAAATGGCTGATAAGCTAATTTCATGGCTAAATGGCTGATTTGGTACCAATCCTAATAACATTTTGAGATGGTGAAGTAAAATGACTGTGTTGATTTGTCATGTAATATCCCTTTAAAATTATCTTCAACATCCTTTTTTCAGATGCAGCAAAAATGTTATCCACTAAACATAACCTTCAAGTCATTAATCAACAAGAAATTACAAAAAACTTGGGAAGAAAGCTCTACGAGATACACAAACAAAAATAAACAGCTTATTTGAGTTTTTTATTGCTAAAAACAGTAAGGATTTTGGTTAAAAAGCGCAGGTCTTATGTAAAAATTCTTACAATTGTTTTTTACTTAGGCGGTCAACCGCGAGACAGTGCGGGCAACAGCGAGAGCGAACGACATACACTGTACCCGTTCCCTCTCTTTCGTTCTCTGCTATTAAGTTTAAAAGTTACATGTCAGCTGACACTGTTTTATGCAAATAATTTCCTAACCTATGGTTTAGGAAATGATGAATCATCACCTGGTTTATACGGTGACAAGTTCTGATTTCAGTAGCCAGTACAAACAAAGGATCCTGTTCTTCACTACAAAGAATCCTTTGTTTTTACTGGCTACTCACAACTTTACTAGTTATGTGTGCAAACCAGGCCTTTTTTTACATAATTGAATGGTACTATTTTATTATTGAAAACAAATCAAAAAGTGATCTTCAGAATTACTACTGTTCTTCCAAGCTGCAACCATACACACACATCATCAGCACTCCTGTAACACATTTTATAATAACTAATTTAATATCAAATTTTAATGTTAACACAGTGCTAGCAAGTTTTCATGGAAGAGAGAGGGCATTAATACAGTGTATGTTCCTCTCTCTCGCTCTTCCTCGCGATCAAAATAGTTTGCCAGTACCAAGTGCCCTTGCAATCGACCGCACACAATTAAAGATATTTTTAATACAATAATGTATTATAGAAACATTTTAATTTATTATATAATGTTTTAATTTTTATTACAATGTTTTTGATATATTTTGTTATAAATACCAAATAACGATGTACATCGCTTGGTTGATGGTTTTTTAGAAGTGGTGCATTTTCAGGTCCTTTGGTGTTGTTCATATCATATTTTAATATAATTTAAAAAATAGTTTTGCCCATTTTAAAGTTTTTTTGTTGCTTTTCATCATTTTTGTGTGTATTCATTGTTATAAGGATGTTCCAGAAACGTTACCTTAACTGAGCTACTGTTAATAACTTTACTTACAACTGAGTTGAGGTTATACTTTTACAACTTAGTTTTTTTAACATTATGTTTAAAAGTAAGACAGTAATTTACAATAAACATTATAATTTACTTTATGATGGTATAGTTTAAATTATAATGCACTATTAACAGAATGTATTTGATATATATTGTCGTTAATTGTAAAATGTAATTCAACATTGCTGTTCTTTTGCTAATATAATTACAAAATATTTTTCTTTTGAAAAGTGTTAATTTTTTATTACCTATCCAAATAGAATCAGCAGTTTTGTAAAAAACTGTAAACTATTTAATACATTAAAAAATTATACATTTTCTGAACAGTCCTGATTAGGAATGCTGTCAGATCTGATCAGAATTACAATCAGGAATTGGTGCATTTTCTGATCAAATCTGATCAGAAATACACATCAGGACTGATCAGGAAATGGTGGATTTTGTAATCAGTTCTGATCAGAAATATACATCAGAAATGATCAGGAATTGGTGCATTTTCTGATCAGATCTGATCAGAAATATACATCAGAACTGATCAGGAATTGGTGCATTTTCTGATCAGATCTGATCAGAAATGTACATCAGAACTGATCAGGAATTGGTGCATTTTCTGATCAGATCTGATCAGAAATGTACATCAGAACTGATCAGGAATTGGTGCATTTTCTGATCAGATCTGATCAGAAATACACATCAGAACTGATCAGAAATACAAATCAAAACTGATCAGGAAATGGTGCATTTTCTGACCAGACCTGATCAGGAATCACAACATTCCTGATCAGGTCTGGTCAGAAAATGCACCAATTCCTGACCAGGAATGATCAGTTCTGATGGTATTTCTGATCAGGTCTGATGTTTTTTTTCATCAGATCTGAAGGAAAATTTTCATGGGGGAGTATGGGCGATGTCTCGGTGTGGCAGATCGTAGCCAAGTGTACAGGACCGAGCAGTAGTGAATGTCACTGGCCTTGAGCGAGGTGGAGCGACGCTGAGCCGATCGCCACAGTATGGGCGATGTCTCGGTGTGGCAGATCGTAGCCAAGAGTACAGGACCGGACAGTGATGAATGTCACTGGCCTTGAGCGAGGTGGAGCGACGCTGAGCCGATCGCCACAGTATGGGCGATGTCTCGGTGTGGCAGATCGTAGCCAAGAGTACAGGACCGGACAGTAGTGAATGTCACTGGCCTTGAGCGAGGTGGAGCGACGCTGAGCCGATCGCCACAGTATGGGCGATGTCTCGGTGTGGCAGATCGTAGCCAAGTGTACAGGACCGAGCAGTAGTGAATGTCACTGGCCTTGAGCGAGGTGGAGCGACGCTGAGCCGATCGCCACAGTATGGGCGATGACTCGGTGTGGCAGATCGTAGCCAAGTGTACAGGACCGAGCAGTAGTGAATGTCACTGGCCTTGAGCGAGGTGGAGCGACGCTGAGCCGATCGCCACAGTATGGACGATGTCTCGGTGTGGCAGATCGTAGCCAAGTGTGCAGGACCGAGCAGTAGTGAATGTCACTGGCCTTGAGCGTGGTGGAGCGACGCTGAGCCGATCGCCACAGTATGGGCGATGTCTCGGTGTGGCAGATCGTAGCCAAGTGTGCAGGACCGGACAGTAGTGAATGTCACTGGCCTTGAGCGTGGTGGAGCGACGCTGGGCCGATCGCCACAGTATGGGCGATGTCTCAGTGTGGCAGATCATAGCCAAGTGTGCAGGACCGAGCAGTAGTGAATGTCACTGGCCTTGAGCGTGGTGGAGCGACGCTGAGCCGATCGCCACAGAATGGGCGATGTCTCGGTGTGGCAGATCGTAGCCAAGTGTGCAGGACCGGACAGTAGTGAATGTCACTGGCCTTGAGCGTGGTGGAGCGACGCTGAGCCGATCGCCACAATATGGACGATGTCTCGGTGTGGCAGATAGTAGCCAAGTGTGCAGGACCGGACAGTAGTGAATGTCACTGGCCTTGAGCATGGTGGAGCGACGCTAAGCCGGTCGCCACAGTATGGACGATGTCTCGGTGTGGCAGATCGTAGCCAAGTGTGCAGGACCGGACAGTAGTGAATGTCACTGGCCTTGAGCGTAGTGGAGCGACGCTAAGCCGATCGCCACAGTATGGGCGATGTCTCAGTGTGGCAGATCGTAGCCAAGAGTACAGGACCGGACAGTAGTGAATGTCACTGGCCTTGAGCGTGGTGGAGCGACGCTGAGCCGGTCGCCACAGTATGGACGATGTCTCGGTGTGGCAGATCGTAGCCAAGTGTGCAGGACCGGACAGTAGTGAATGTCACTGGCCTTGAGCGTGGTGGAGCGACGCTAAGCCGATCGCCACAGTATGGACGATGTCTCCGTGTGGCAGATCGTAGCCAAGTGTGCAGGACCGGACAGTAGTGAATGTCACTGGCCTTGAGCGTGGTGGAGCGACGCTGAGCCAATCGCCACAGTATGGGCGATGTCTCGGTGTGGCAGATCGTAGCCAAGAGTACAGGACCGAACAGTAGTGAATGTCACTGGCCTTGAGCGTGGTGGAGCGACGCTGAGCCGATCGCCACAGTATGGGCGATGTCTCGGTGTGGCAGATCGTAGCCAAGTGTGCAGGACCGGACAGTAGTGAATGTCACTGGCCTTGAGCGAGGTGGAGCGACGCTGAGCCGATCGCCACAGTATGGGCGATGTCTCGGTGTGGCAGATCGTAGCCAAGTGTGCAGGACCGGACAGTAGTGAATGTCACTGGCCTTGAGCGAGGTGGAGCGACGCTGAGCCGATCGCCACAGTATGGGCGATGTCTCGGTGTGGCAGATCGTAGCCATGTGTGCAGGACCGGACAGTAGTGAATGTCACTGGCCTTGAGCGTGGTGGAGCGACGCTGAGCCGATCGCCACAGTATGGGCGATGTCTCGGTGTGGCAGATCGTAGCCAAGTGTGCAGGACCGGACAGTAGTGAATGTCACTGGCCTTGAGCGAGGTGGAGCGACGCTGAGCCGATCGCCACAGTATGGGCGATGTCTCGGTGTGGCAGATCGTAGCCAAGAGTACAGGACCGAGCAGTAGTGAATGTCACTGGCCTTGAGCGTGGTGGAGCGACGCTGAGCCGATCGCCACAGTATGGGCGATGTCTCGGTGTGGCAGATCGTAGCCAAGTGTGCAGGACCGGACAGTAGTGAATGTCACTGGCCTTGAGCGAGGTGGAGCGACGCTGAGCCGATCGCCACAGTATGGGCGATGTCTCGGTGTGGCAGATCGTAGCCAAGTGTGCAGGACCGGACAGTAGTGAATGTCACTGGCCTTGAGCGAGGTGGAGCGACGCTGAGCCGATCGCCACAGTATGGGCGATGTCTCGGTGTGGCAGATCGTAGCCAAGTGTGCAGGACCGGACAGTAGTGAATGTCACTGGCCTTGAGCGTGGTGGAGCGACGCTGAGCCGATCGCCACAGTATGGGCGATGTCTCGGTGTTGCAGATCGTAGCCAAGTGTGCAGGACCGGACAGTAGTGAATGTCACTGGCCTTGAGCGTGGTGGAGCGACGCTGAGCCGATCGCCACAGTATGGGCGATGTCTCGGTGTGGCAGATCGTAGCCAAGAGTACAGGACCGGACAGTAGTGAATGTCACTGGCCTTGAGCGTGGTGGAGCGACGCTGAGCCGGTCGCCACAGTATGGGCGATGTCTCGGTGTGGCAGATCGTAGCCAAGAGTACAGGACCGGACAGTAGTGAATGTCACTGGCCTTGAGCGTGGAGGAGCGACGCTGAGCCGATCGCCACAGTATGGGCGATGTCTCAGTGTGGCAGATCGTAGCCAAGAGTACAGGACCGGACAGTAGTGAATGTCACTGGCCTTGAGCGTGGTGGAGCGACGCTGAGCCGATCGCCACAGTATGGGCGATGTCTCGGTGTGGCAGATCGTAGCCAAGTGTGCAGGACAGAACAGTAGTGAATGTCACTGGCCTTGAGCGTGGTGGAGCGACGCAGAGCCGATCGCCACAGTACGGGCGATGTCTTGGTGTGGCAGATCGTAGCCAAGTGTGCAGGACCGGACAGTAGTGAATGTCACTGGCCTTGAGCGTGGTGGAGCGACGCTAAGCCGATCGCCACAGTATGGACGATGTCTCCGTGTGGCAGTTCGTAGCCAAGTGTGCAGGACCGGACAGTAGTGAATGTCACTGGCCTTGAGCGTGGTGGAGCGACGCTGAGCCGATCGCCACAGTATGGGCGATGTCTCAGTGTGGCAGATCGTAGCCAAGTGTGCAGGACCGGACAGTAGTGAATGTCACTGGCCTTGAGCGTGGTGGAGCGACGCTGAGCCGATCGCCACAGTATGGGCGATGTCTCGGTGTGGCAGATCGTAGCCAAGTGTGCAAGACCGAGCAGTAGTGAATGTCACTGGCCTTGAGCGTGCTGGAGCGACGCTGAGCCGATCGCCACAGTATGGGCGATGTCTCGGTGTGGCAGATCGTAGCCAAGTGTGCAGGACAGTACAGTAGTGAATGTCACTGGCCTTGAGCATGGAGGAGCGACGCTGAGCCGATCGCCACAGTATGGGCGATGTCTCGGTGTGGCAGATCGTAGCCAAGTGTGCAGGACCGGACAGTAGTTAATGTCACTGGCCTTGAGCGTGGAGGAGCGACGCTGAGCCGATCGCCACAGTATGCGGGCGATGTCTCGGTGTGGCAGATCGTAGCCAAGTGTGCAGGACCGGACAGTAGTGAATGTCACTGGCCTTGAGCGTGGTGGAGCGACGCTGAGCCGATCGCCACAGTATGGGCGACGTCTCGGTGTGGCAGATCGTAGCCAAGTGTGCAGGACCGGAGAGTAGTGAATGTCACTGGCCTTGAGCGTGGAGGAGCGACGCTGAGCCGATCGCCACAGTATGGGCGATGTCTCGGTGTGGCAGATTGTAGCCAAGTGTACAGGACCGGACAGTAGTGAATGTCACTGGCCTTGAGCGTGGAGGAGCGACGCTGAGCCGATCGCCACAGTATGGGCGATGTCTCGGTGTGGCAGATTGTAGCCAAGTGTACAGGACCGGACAGTAGTGAATGTCACTGGCCTTGAGCGTGGTGGAGCGACGCTGAGCCGATCGCCACAGTATGGGCGATGTCTCGGTGTGGCAGATCGTAGCCAAGTGTGCAGGACCGGACAGTAGTGAATGTCACTGGCCTTGAGCGTGGTGGAGCGACGCTGAGCCGATCGCCACAGTATGGGCGATGTCTCGGTGTGGCAGATCGTAGCCAAGTGTGCAGGACCGGACAGTAGTGAATGAAACTGGCCTTGAGCGTGGTGGAGCGACGCTGAGCCGATCGCCACAGTATGGATGATGTCTCGGTGTGGCAGATCGTAGCCAAGTGTGCAGGACCGGACAGTAGTGAATGTCACTGGCCTTGAGCTTGGTGGAGCGACGCTGAGCCGATCGCCACAGTATGGGCGATGTCTCGGTGTGGCAGATCGTAGCCAAGTGTGCAAGACCGAGCAGTAGTGAATGTCACTGGCCTTGAGCGTGGTGGAGCGACGCTGAGCCGATCGCCACAGTATGGGCGATGTCTCGGTGTGGCAGATCGTAGCCAAGTGTGCAGGACCGGACAGTAGTGAATGTCACTGGCCTTGAGCGTGGTGGAGCGACGCTGAGCCCATCGCCACAGTATGGGCGATGTCTCGGTTTGGCAGATCGTAGCCAAGTGTGCGCGCGCAGTTCACGACCCGGTCGCTCGCAGTGTCGCCATCCTGGACCAACTACTGCCGCCCCTCGCCTCCGCGGACCGACACCTTCTTATTCAAGGTGTAAAATCAAAAACGTCGTCAGTATTTTTGTTGTTGTAAATTTTGAACATTTTATCTTGTTTGCCAGTCTTGATTGGCTTTTCTATCTAATAGCCCGTATTTTGATTCGCATCCTTTGAAAAATATACTTTTTAACAGCTTTGGAGTCAATATATTTTTATATCTTATTCAGTTTTGTTTTGAATATTCTGTCTTTTCAGCTTAGAAGGGCTTAAATCTCAAAATGCTCTCCAAACCTTGGTTTATTTGTAACTAATAAAACTCAAACCATTATGAATAAAATTGGGCACTTAAAAACAACAAACTATTAAATTTGCCTATTTATATAACCTAGCCGATTTAGATACAAATCGAAAATGATTCGTTTATGATTAATTAAGTGACTGAAAATAAAGTTAATTAGGCCTTCTTCGATATTAAATTACTGTCCTCTATTAAAATAATTAATTGTTAAAATACATACATACAATTCTTAAATAATCGACTAAATGTTCTAATACGTTTTTGACATTGAAAGTGGTTCTAAACATTGGATAAATAAGAACAATTATATTGTCTCCAATGACAGATATCACAAACAATGACAGATCTGCCGTTCCAAAACACTTGATTTTACGAGTAAACACTCTGTATGGAACTTCGCTTCCACTCCTTCTGAATACTTGTTAACTGACTAACACACCATTCAAATATTAGTTCCTCTAAACAGATGTATCAGTTTAGTTTTTAATTGTTAATAATGTAATAAGAATTTCAGTTCCCATGAGTTAGCACGTGTTTTTGTTATAAAGTAAAACTCTTTTACTCTTATTTATTATAAAACCCCCTCTTATTTAATCTCTTTTTATTAATTCTTTTTTATGTAAAACTCTTTTACATAAAAATCTACTTATAGCGAAGAAAATGTCTCCCCCGTTCAATTCCATAAATGTTTCCCATAACGCCGTAGAACACGCAAATTAGACATGTTACAAACCAGATAAAATCACTATCTAGTCCTAAGTAGTTAATTGGCATATAAAGCCTCCCGAAATGTACGCAAGGCTGTTGGAAACATTATTACAATGCCGTCTTAACAAATCGGTTGCATATCGAGTCAGTGTTAACGAGAGCTGCCCGGTGCTGTTTAAGTCAGCGAGCCGTGTTAATTCCAAGCCTCGCTTATCATACAAAGCGAATGATAACACAACGAGCTGCAGCTCCGCCTCACAGTGGTAAACAATCGGAGCGCCGGCGCCGCGCCGCGCCGCAGTCGCTGTGCGGACACGGTTATCGCTATCGCTGTTCTAACACCACTTGTTTTATTGTTGATGTAC
This sequence comes from Flexamia atlantica, assembly GCA_035578135.1. Taxonomy (NCBI): domain Eukaryota; kingdom Metazoa; phylum Arthropoda; class Insecta; order Hemiptera; family Cicadellidae; genus Flexamia; species Flexamia atlantica. The sequence continues at coordinate 39,324,948 of JAQJVK010000001.1, forward strand.
CTGAGAAAAACACCGTTATCGCTCCCGGTCGCGGGGCCGCCGCGCCGCAAACTCAAACGTAAATACACCAATACAGCCGCCTCCCGCTCACACATCTCAAGTTGGCAATCTCCCTCCACTGATTGATTTAATAAAGAATACAATACAAGTATACGAGTTTAGGGTGTTCAATGCAATTTTACCTAGTGCTACAGGTAATATTTTCTTGTGTTTTTTTGTTGGTACCTACCACAGATGAACTATAGTTCTTCATCTGTGGTACCAACAAAAAAAGATGGGAGTCGAAAGTGTGGAGTGAAAGTCTTTATTGAAATGTCCACGAAGAAATTATTCATATGCCCTTAAGTAGGAATTCCTAGTTTTGATTAAAAACATATTACAAACAAATACATTTTTGCTAGCCCAAAGCGAATAAGAATGAGGAGGTAGAAAGTAAAACAGCTGAAACTGAAAGTACTATGATAAACAAACGGTATCAGGAAACTGACACATACTTTCTCCCTTAATGTCATGTAAAACCAAAAGACTTATTTACTAAAACAAAACAAATAAACAATTAATTATACCACAAATACATGCCAAATTTTATCAAAATCTGTTAGCAATTAACGGAGACATCGGTTTTAGAATATTTGCCATAGGGTTAACATTGGCCAACGTACTGCGTTTACCGCGAAACGAAAATATCAATCTCCGCAACTAGTTGACGTAGACTAATAATTCAAAATTCTGGATTATTTAATTTTTCAAGCCGAATTTAAAGGTTGCAAGTATATTTTCTTTAGATGTTACAGATTTTGTAAGATTTAAAAAACATTTATGTTTTAATAATTAAACTCCCATAAGGGCATTTTTTCACACTGGGCCACCATGGTGGCGACACCGGTGGCGCCACCACGGTGGCTACGTTACATTAGCACTGATTCAAATAGGACATCTTCACACTGAGTGTTGGTGGTGCGGCCAGTCGCGCCACCAGAAATGCGGTGGTCCGGGGTTGCGATTTTCAAAGCCACCAGACTGGTGGCGCGACCACGTCGTGCCATGCTTTCTTATTGGTCTATTCACACTGGAGCGACTGGCAGCGCCACCAGTCGCTAGTCAGTCCTCTCCAGGCGAGTGTTCGTGTAGTGTCATGAGTACCGATAAAGTAGATACTGAGCGGTTTATGTTAGAAATTGAAAATAGATCTGCAATATGGGACATAGCATCTAGTGTGTTATAACCACACGTATGTGTGTAGCTTTTCTGTAAATATGAATATCAGAAAGAGATGCGAAGAAGAAGGCGTGTACAAACATTGTAACATCTTCATCCGAAAAGAAGATAAAAAACTACGTTTTTTCCGACGTTTTCGCAATCTCAAAAATAAATAAGCAAAGCACCTGCTTCTTAGACGTCCATGATTGAAATGTGAGGTTGGTGGCTACACCGGTGGCTGAGCTGGTGGCCCATGTACATTTGACTGGCCACCATGGTGGCCCAGTGTGAAAAGGGCATAACTTCTGAACCTGAATTTTTACAGACATGCGGATGGTGTCATTTTGTTTGCCATCTTAAGCACTAAAAACCATGACATTTTTACCAAAATCGTTAGAGCCGTTTTTGAGAAATTTGGATTTTTATCAATTTGTATGGGTTTTTATGGGGTAAATAACTTAAAAATTCAAAAATTAAATAAATGAATAAACGCCTGGAGATATCATGGTTTTATACCTACATGCCAAATTTCATGAAAATCAGACTGCTGGTGTCGTCTCTAGCTTTGTTTACATACACACATGCGCAGACACACGCACATAAACACGGACGGACAGACACCACTCAGAAAACCACTTTTTTTGATTCAGGGAAAACTAAAACAAATATATCAATTAAAAACTCAAATTCGAAAATTTTGACGAAAACAATACTTCCCCCTTATACTAAAGTATAGGGGAGGGAGAAAGTAAAAATAACTAAAAATAAAGGAAATATGAAAAATTCAATTTATAAATTACTCTATATTCTACGTTCTATTATACTATTTATACTATTTCAATGCGCATTAATTTAAACAAAACATAATATATTACAGTAATTCCTGCACTTTTCATAGGAGCAGGCAACAAAACCAATAAGTGAAGTCGCTATTTGTATTAAACTCTCTGTACAGGTGCTTGAACATTACATACCGAACAATAAAAGCACGTTGTATGTAATTAATTAGCTAATTAAATCTTCACTGTGTTAGGTTCGTTGCAATGCGGCTAACACTGACAGGTCCGGAGACAGACCAGTTTTTGTTGCGATCCCGAGGATATCCTCGAAAGTGGTAGCTTAATATTGCGAATCATATCACAAAGGTCTAAAAACAAAGGACACCCTGTTGTGAAACATAAGGAAAGTTTCATGGCCCAATATAATGTATTATTTTAATATTATTATGTTTGCTTGTAAAAAATCACACGCGTTTTGAGTAATTTATTGAGTAAAAAGTTTCAAAAATCTGAAGCCAAGACATTGTTAATGCTACGTTAAACTGGGACTAAATGCCCCGGAAAATTAACAGCATGTTTCACAAGAGTTGGCACTGTCCTCGATTATACTTGGTTTTTCGTAATGTAAGTGTAATTTGCGTTAAACTGAGGTTTGTATACGGCTAAAAATCATTATTGCTTAAACAAACAATAATTCATTAGTGTTTCAAACGGGGGCAAAATACGTATGCTATACGCTAAAAGAATTAATTTAAAACGTATATTATATAATGTGACAAAAATGTGTGGGATCTTTGTTTAGAAATTGTGATAATGTGCGAATTAAATCTATCAATCGACCTAATCAAAATGTTCTGAAATAATTATTGGACTTAAAAAACTCTAATTTCTTTATGGCATCACAACTTGCACTCCACACAAAATAAATGTGAAGTAGCATCAACACCTAAATTTATTAATTTAATAAGATACATCACAAAATTTTCAAATTACAAATAAAATATGACATCTAACATATAAGACTACATCATACTAGAATATACGCCTAAGGCAAATTGATTTCTATAATTAGTTTCTATATTAGTATTAAAATTCAAAATGCATTCAATTGACAGTTTTATGAGAATAATTTTTTTTGCCTAAACTACTGTCCTTTACCCAGATGAATAGTCTAGGCGAAAATAGTTTTAAAGTATTATAACGATTCTTCATTTCTATAAAGTCTTCAAGTCTGGACAAACGCAATAGTATATTTCACTACTAGTCGCGAAAGTAGCCCATTTCGGGGCAAGTAAAACACTATCGAGCCCCGAAATGGTACTTTTGTGACGAGTTGTGAACAGTACTTTTCATCACGATGCAAATAAGTGACCAAACTTATAAAAAAATGATTCAACGTTTCATAATTTAGTCATTTTTCTATAAGTAAACACAATACGGCTGAACTGTCTATTTTAGTTTATAAAGTCAGCTGGTTGAACTGTCAAATTAAGGAATTCGTTTGTTTAGGTACGGAAATGGTTTGTTTGGGTACGGGAATGAAATGTTTGGGTACCGAAAAAGCAGCTGATCATTACTTGTTTTGACGTAAGGAAATCGAGAGTTTTCGTAGATCTCAGCTGTACGGTAACGGACAATTTTCGTATACAGAGTGATGAAAAATATATTAATATGATCGCAAAAATTCGCGTTTATTCTATCAAAATCCTTAAATACAAAAACGTCCGTCCGAATCCACGCCACAGTTTCGGTGTTTATCTCTGCAGGGAATGATTGCTTTATTTGGTCAGGCGATTAGATAAACATGACCCGAGTCGCCAAATAGCCTATGATCATTTTCCCATAGAATGCAAACTAGAGTTATCGCTATACATGAAATCTTTGTAGTTAATCGTGACTGGCCAGGTCAGGTATTTTCATTTTATTAAACTTAAATAATAAAATTATTTGTTCATTAAACGTCAGCAATATTATTAGCTAAGTATATTTTATCATGATATTTATTTACCTACTAGCAGTTGCCCGTGGCTTCGTTCACGATAACAATTTTAACACCCGCTGCCTAAATGAAGATGGTGCCACATACTGAGTTTATGATTAAATAGATAAGGTACAAAAACTATTGGTGACTTAAATATATTACATATCACCTAAAAAAACAACCATAAAACCATGATAAAAGGAACCAAACTATAAATCAGCAGAAGAGACCTATCTGTATGTGAAGCTTAAACCGCCTTCTTGATTAAATTAAAATTGACAGTTTAATCGAAAGATCATCCATTAAATTATACAGAAAGATTTTAGACCGTTGACCCCACCGAAAAACCCTCAACACTTTGAATTTTGAAAAACCCGTTCTCAGCGGATGCTCACGCCCTAAAGGAACGTCCATGAAAATTTTCAAGTTTCTAAGTCAAGTTCAAGTAATTTGGGCTGTGCGATGATAGGTCAGTGGTATTTGACAAATAATATAAAGTAGATATACTTTCATCAGCCAGAAAGATGTTTTAGGAATTCGCTAAGAACGCAGGTCTGCTGCGACGGGAGTACTTAGAAATATTACTGCCCCCCCCGTACGAGGCATTTTTATTTGGCCTCTCTATACTACACATGCCAGCACATTCCAGCACCCCCGCCGACAAAACCCCTAAGGGTGTCGCTGCCTGGGAAGGCTTATACTCAGTAGGCCTATCGTTGAATCTGTGCTATAGTACAGAGTGAACCTGAGACAGGAAATACCCTCTTCGCAGCAGACCGTGCGTACTTAGTAAATCTTAATCATTCTTTGGTGAGACAGGTACCTCATGGAGGACGTTACCCTGAATTAAAGCAGTTTCCTGTTTCATGAAAGTTTATGTTAACAAGTTAATTTCCATATAACTATGTATATTGTCCTGTAATCTGTTTTCTTGGAATAAAGTATTTTTGACTTGACTTGACTTGACTTATGGACGTAGAGTAGAAAATGCCTTGATTAAATGCCACCAAGTATTTTCTAATGTTTTTATGATCGATTTTGAACAAAAACAAAATAACATAGCCGTCCCGCAATTTTTTTAAAAATGCTTTGCATTATCTCTTTCATTAACAGCTGTTATAAGGAAGGAAGGACTTTTAAGTATCTCTAGTCAGAGATTTATTTGTTACAGACAGCGAGACAGCTGTTTTACATTCTATGATATGTCTTGCTTTTAACATCTGTTTGAATATAAACATTTCATCACTTATAATTGTGGCATAAGGATATTATGTGGTCTTTGAGAGGGTCTGAGCGCGGCTTTGGTCTGTGGTGGAGTCCGAGGGTCAGATCAGGATCCTGAGAAATGTAGGATGAATTGGAAATGATTAACTTTATATAGTACATGTCAATTGAAAAGAAATATTACACATGCATTCAATGCACATTTAAAACTGAATGAAATCTTAAAACATCTATAACGACGAATCCATCAGTGAAGGTAACTACCATCTGCTTGGAACACTGAAAATGTTAACAAAACGTTTACATTTCCCCCTTGAATTATGGGGAAATTCAAAACAAACTTGGTCGAAATCAAATAAAACTCGGTTTTTAGGAGCTTGCTATTTAATTTCAAAAAGACGCCCCGAGCTTATATATAGGTCTTACCATGATACCTGCGAAGTCATTCGCTGAAAATAATCATTATTTGTTCTGTTTCTAACATATGACAAGGAGTCTGCTAGTTATATGTCAGACATGTTCATCGCGTAACTGGATGAACTCACACACAATAACAAGTCAAATCCATATAAAACAATTTTTTTATTGACTGGCATAAGTTGTTACCGTAGAAATTTATATACTCAAAGAATTATAAATTCACAATTATTTGATTTATGAATTCACAATTATAACAATTTGTTTTATGACTAAAAATTAAAAAAATAAGAGTGGGTCCGCGTCGGCGCACCAAGAAATCCATCTGATATTGAGCTGGGCGTCACTGGCTTCACTACGATGTTTATTGCGCAAGATCTGAGCCTTGAGAGATGCACATTCACATTCACCATTACACCCCATAATAGTTTTAAATTCGTTTATAACTAAGCTTAAGAATCTATATACGTATTACACTAATAAGTTAGTTTGTGAACGAGGTAGTTTGACATTATATGTAGGGTCTACATAAAACTATATTTTAATTGCGAGTGTTGGTACTACGACTATTGACTCACGACTTGCAGTAGTTTTCAAAAAGAGAAGCGTCTGTTTTTGTCTAGTAAAGTCTCTGCATTCATTAACACCAACAACAGACGAGAAGAACAAAATAATATCAGTGTTTCCAAATACAAACAATGGCTAGTTAGACTTTCAAATTTCAAGATACACGTTAGAAAAACCAATGAACAACATGGCTATGTCTAATTTTTACTCAAAAATATCACAAAAACCTATAAAACGAATCCAAGACATTAATGTTTCACAAACAAACCAGTGGGTAAATGGTAAGTTGACAGTGTTAAGTTTAAGTTAGGCTTAATTTTATTATAATGGACAATGGACTAAGGTGTAACCCAACTTTGAATCAGAATTTTATTTCAGTAAGCATATACATGCAAAAAGAGAGTAAATTAACATATTTGTCAATGGAACCACATTTGCTTGAAGACCGTGAAATTTCACAAGTACAAATTATATTTTTAATCCTTCAAGATAACTTGCTGGTCATTTTGATGAGGAAAACTGACTAAACCAAAACTAAAAATAACAATGAGATAAAGATTAAAAAGTCTACAGGAGAGAGTTTAACCATCCCTCTTGAAGAAGTTCTTAGATCCATTCTAAATTTTTATAAGTTAGGCTACTGTTAGGTACCGGTCCACCGAATCTGATAGGCCTCTTATAATAGGCCTACAATGTGATTGTGACATGATATCCATAATATTAAAAGATAAAATAAATTCATTAGGCCCCAAGAAAAAAGCCTACCATCAAACTTGGAGTTAAAAATAGACTAAGCTTAATTGGTTTGCTTTAGCCATTGGTAATCAGTTGATTTATGCTATTGGACTCAGGCTCAACATTTTAGGCCCCAAGAAAAAAAGCCTAAGACCACAAAACTTGGAGTTAAAAATAGGCTTCTCGGTTTGCTTTAACCATTACTTAGTAATCGGTTGATTTATGTTATTGGTCTCGGGCTCAGCATTAAAAACTTTCTCCTTAGTTTTCACTTGCCACTGATTATTATTTCACCTGCAATGCCGGTTGATTACTAAAACAATGTATTTTAGATTTTCTGGTCTACCTTTCAAAATCAAAGTGAGCAAATAACTCGCACGCCAGACAAAACCATATACTGAAAATATTTCCGCAATCGTAGCAATATTTCTCAAACCAAATGTATAAATTTCCACCAACACGTTAACAAAACAACATAGATAATAACAGTTTCTACATCTTAAAGATGTTAAAGATGTCTTAAAGATGTGTTGGTTGCATTGAAGACTGTTTTTGAGCTGGATGACATAAGGTTTTTACACCACTAGGCCTAATTTAGACAATAAGTTATTGCTAATCATAGACCACAGGTTTGGGTTAGGTAGAAAAAATATGGTGGCACAAGATTCTTGCCAGGGCAGGGCGGATTCAGGCAAGTTCGAGAGTTTATGTGGCACAGTTGGCATGGCCACATGCTTTATTTTATGTTTCACCGATTGTTTCGGTGAGGTGCTCTCAAGCTGTCATGGCGATAAGTGTACTTGCACGAGCAATATTTCCACATAAGCATAAGCTCAAATCCGAATCCTTGTTTTGCCCTTAAACTGGACCCAAACAAACTTAATAATGATCAGGCCTAAGTTTTCTCTTAGACATCCAGTAATAAATTGGATGTTAGGCTACTTAGTTCAAGTGATCTAGGCTCCAATGCACCTTTGAACAATCATCAGGCACTTATGATGAATGTTAAATTATTTACGTGATGTAGTTGAAACGTGGTCCGTCGGGCTGCACTTATTTGCGGTGTCGCAGGAGCGCTTTCGGCCTTTCGCCATTATCAACGTTAAATTATTTAGTTGGTTGGATATCTTTTATCGCTTAAAACTTTAACACATCATAGTTTGGCTGAAACCATTTAGGCTAGGCTATTATACCTGATGTAGCCTAGAAATAAAGACATGACACACTCAATCGAAACACATTAAGATAATGATACATGCCTTGCCTTGTTTTTGGCCGCAGTGGGAGTTAAACGGGCCACATTTGCTTTGCAATGATGACCAATCATCGTGAATGGGAGCTGTTGATTAACGTTGGGTTAAATGAGAGCTATTGTGCTCAGAGTTATGATCTGAAGCTGCGGTTGCATTTGTCGCAAAATGCGAAATGCACCACGAAAATGTGACAATATTCGGACAGGCTGTCGCCTTTTTGCTACAAAGTAAAGAGTGGAAATTATTTACTTTATTGCAGAAAATCTGGTTTTAACCAATACAAATCTCAATAAAAGTCCATTTACTTCCACAAATTACTTTGCACTAGGCCTACTTTAAAATAAAATAAGAGTTAATTATGGAATGTAGTCTGCAACGTAACCCTCGATAAGATGCCGCGTCATTAAGATCCGCAGTCAAAAAGAAGACTATAGGTAGACATATACATACAGAGAACGTATATAGACACATAGATACAGAGAACGTATACAGATACAGAGAACGTATCTATACGTTCTATACGTGTTCTATACGTTCTCTGTGCTGAAGTGCAGTTGGCGCGCACTCTATAGTGGCCGAGTCGCCGATTAATATAGTCATTTGATAATTCTAGTTTCAAGTAATGAATACCCTATTTAAGGGGCAAGAAGGCGCATAATCGTTGCCGTGGATTATGCGGGGATGTTTAAAGATACTGCATGTAAAACCAAGGATTTTCAAAACTCACCATGGGTAAAATCTCATGGCCAGTCTTGCAACACAGGCGAAAACAGACGTCTTGAAACCTCGAAAACGGTGATGCGAAATGTAGTTTGAGGTTATGTTGTTCGATAAGCTATTTTGATTTGATGACATGTGCCATAATTTAATGACATGCGATAAAAATGCTAAAAGGAAAATAGTTTTGCTACAAGTTTCAAAGAGCTTGTAGCATTTTTGATCAAAGATATTTTTTCCCAGCTTAAACCCTGGATCTGAAAATGCAAGTTCTTAATTCGAGAAACTTGTTTTACCAGTGCAAGTTATTCATCACTTATCCAACTCTCTCAATTTTGTGTAGATGGCTAATATAATTGCTAGGACCGCCCTTTTAATAATAAATAAAAAGAGCATTTAAAAATTTTTTGAAACATATTGTAATACCAATTTTGTAGCCCTATCACTAATGCAAGCCTTGCAATGAAGGGTTGAAGGAGTCCTTAACTAGGACTGGTTTTAAGTGACAACAGGAAACCGTATTTTTAAAATTCATAATAGCGAAGGATTTGTAATCATTATTTAATTTGTTGGACTTTTCCTATCGCTTCTAGTGTTTAACTACACTACGTTTCGAGAGGTATTGAAACTCCTCTCGTTTTCAAGTGACCCTACTTAAAGTTACCTACAGAAGTTGTTTCTTCTGCACTTATTTGCGGTGTCGCAGGAGCGCTTTCGGCCTTTCGCCATTATCGCGAATGTGAAGGTGAATACATAGGAGAAACAAAACGGCCATTAAAAGTTCGTATTGGCGAACATAAAAGAAACACCAAAAATGGCGAAACAACCAGTTCGAAATTAGCCAAACACGCATGGGAGAAAGAACATAAATTCAACTTTGAAGGGGCAGAAATATTACACCATGAATCTCATTACTACAAAAGGAAGTTTGTTGAAGGGGCGTTAATAAAATTACATGAAAACCCAATTAGTCAGAGCAGTATTGATGTTAGGCCACTTTGGATACCTTTAATTAAATCACACTTTGAACAAAAAATAGCCCCAAAACCCACTCCAGACTTGTCTGTTGCAGAAGCTCCCGCGTCCAGAGTCCATCACATGGTCCTAAGATCCATGCGCCCGTGAATCTGCTTGGAGGAAACTCTTGCTATGGGTTGTGCGTCCTGTTCCCCACCTGTAGCTAGGAGGCGTGCTGTATATTTTTTGGAATTGCTGTACTTGTGCCCATATAGGTGCCTGGAGGAAACACACAGCCGATGCCTGAGTCATGTTCCCGAGATTTACCATGGAGGCGGGTCTTAGACCGCTGACGTCAACTTGTGCCCGTGGTGGGGGTAGGGCCGCTCCCCCTCCACTTGCTCTCACAGACGCTCTTCATTCGAGTTGCGTATGTGAGTGTGAGTGGACGTGTGTGCGTGTCGTGCCACTGCCAGCTTGGAGGCATTGCCGGCAGTAAGGTATATGTTTTTGTTTTAATTTTCTGTGCCCTTTATCTGTAATATGTTTTAGTTTTAATTTTCTTTCTGTATTAAGTATGTTTAATGTGTTTTGTATGAAATTTTGTGTGAGTGAGATTTCTGTTGAATGTTGGATGAATGTAATTGTATGTCAAAAAAACAAAAAAATCCAAAAAAAGTAGGTTAAATAAACATAAGTAGGTAATGTAACTTTAAGTAGGGTCACTTGAAAACGAGAGGAGTTTCAATACCTCTCGAAACGTAGTGTAGTTAAACACTAGAAGCGATAGGAAAAGTCCAACAAATTAAATAATAACAGGAAACCAATTCAATAGACATGCATTCACTGGGAGTATAGTGGAATTCCAACCTAAGCCAGAAGGAAAAGTGCCCAAAAAAAACACCAATGTAATTTTGACATCACAAGAGGTGGAACCAATCAAAATCAGCCTGCAACTGGAAAAGAACCCCTGCACATTACTAAAACGTAATGGCTTTTCAATTCAGTGATTTGCCATACCCCAAAAAGTATTGTACCCGTATAGTGCTCGAATCCTTACAAGCAACCTTGGAAATCTAACCCAAAAAAACGACTCCAAGTGGTCCATTCCTTAAGTCTGACCCTGTAAAACTACTCCCAGTCCCCAGTTACCATTTTCTGATTGACCCTGGAAAATAGTCCTCTAGAGATCTGAAATATCGGTCAATTTTCATTGTTGTGGTTGATTTTAATAGGGCCATTCAAAAGTAACGGGTCGTTATGTTATTAAAATTAAGGAGGTTGATATATTATTTATTGTTGTATGACGTGTTACTAACGAAGGCTATATGGATCCAAAGATAATGTTTATAATCTGTGTTGCAGTGTACTAAGTAATATTAAACATTTCACTATGTTTTACTTACTTAAATTTAATTTTAATTTTTTTAATGGATAAATCTTATGTAAGGTAGGCAATTTAAAAATTGCTTATTAAAGAAACTCTGATTAAAATTTTGTTAAAACTGATCCATTAACAAATAAAAGCTCAGATTTTAAAAATCGAGGACTGTTTGGCCATGTGAATATTGGCTACAACAGTTAAGTTAGTTTACATTAATTACATGAAGGTTTATTACAAAATTAGTGTAGGCCTAAAATATACACATGAAAAGCTAACAGGTGAAGCCTGAGAGGATGTAAATGAAGTGAATATGCCTAAGTGTTTCATTGGTTCTTGATCTACCTTTGTGCATGATTCCAGCCTAGACAGTTCAGTAGTTTTTCATTTACCCTGCACAACAAACTAACAGACAGATCCCACATTTTCTTTACATTGTTATAGATGGATAAGTTATGCCCAAACTAGCTTTGGTCCAACACGTTAGTAGCATAGGCCTATGCCAAAATATACAGGCCTACTTAATTTTTAGTAAGACAATGACATGTTATGCATAGTTTAATATAAGGTAATAATAAACTGTACTGTTATTCATTTGCATGACCTAGTTAATCTAATCAACCAAAACAATGAATGTTTACCAATACTTCTGAGGGCAGATTTCTGGAGTTAGTCGAAACGGCCGAGAGGTCTACAGCGTCAGGTCATTGCAAGGACTTAAAGATTTGACTTTTAGGGGTAGTTTACCAGTGCAGATTTATAAGGAGTTATATTAATTACAACTTTTACGACTTAAAACCGTTAAAAGTAGTTCAATTTTAAAATACATACTAAATTATCTCTTCCTAAACATTTTTCAACTGAAATAGACCTGTGATGTGTCAAAATAAAGTAGGCATTTTATCATGGGGGCACTTTTCTTGGGGCAGAATTCCCATTTAATGTATGAGGCCGACAGAAATTCTTTATGTAAGATCACATAGCTTACTTGATAAATAAATTACATATTTTTGTTCTTTGTTTCAGTGGAAACTCTCAATAATGGAGGTCTTTCAATATCGCCGCCAAACAACATCTCGCAGCGGGAGTCAATGCAAATCACACAACCTGCGAGCGCACCAACATCACCCCTTGCATCTCCTAATTTCATCACATCGACCAATTTCAATCTTACATGCTCTAGTCTTACAACATTGGATACAAACTGGCAAGCCACAAAGTCTACGGTCAGGGAGAGAAATGCCGCTATGTTCAATAATGAACTCATGGCAGATATTAGATTCATAGTTGGAAGTCCAGGTAATTTATTAAATGTAATATGTTCAAATTAATATCAGTTTAGGTTAGTTAGTAATGCACGTGGGGAATGAAGTGAAAAATCGCTTTATTTCGCAAATATGATATTATGAATAAATTAAGTGCAACAGTTATTTTTGGTAATTTAATTATAATATCTAGAATAAATACATTAATTTGGTTTATGTTGTACTGCTTAAAAAAGGAAAAAGTCTAAATGGGCGGTTAGCTTATGTGTAGCTTGATTGCCAATCTGAGTTATAATTAAAGCTCTTTAATAAAAGCTTCTTTAACTAAAGGAATTTTTTTCATTTTCAGATTTTGTCTGGTTTTTAACGGCATCAAATTGTTCTTCAAGCATTATATTTACTTTCGAATTTTAAGAATTTGTTTGGTTTTTAAGAGCACCAAATAGTTTTTATGGAAAGATATTATATTGCATGGATTTTGCTATGATGGAGTTGTAATGAAGGGTGAATTAACTACAGATTGCCAGTGTGTTTTATATTATTTTCATACTCTCTATGGTACTTGTCCAGAATGACAAAGAATAATGTGTAGTTGTTTGTTATTATATCTAATTTAAATCATAACTTTATTGTTTTAAACCTTTTAGTACGGTATATCCAACATAACTTTGTTTACAGGTCAGACACAGCAAGTTCCAGCCCACAAATACGTATTAGCCACAGGTAGTTCTGTTTTCTATGCCATGTTTTATGGTGGACTCACAGAAAACAAAGATGAAGTTGAAGTTCCTGATGTTGAGCCTTCAGCGTTTTTAACCTTGCTTAAGTAAGTAACCATAGTTGTTACTAATTTAGTGCTCCTTGTCTTTATTATTTTTGAGACTATATTATATGCATTGTTCAGAATCATTTTCTGGAGGTCTTATCTCAGTGTATGATAAGTAAAATTAGCATATGTGGTCTTTTTGGTTCATTATTTTGATTATTGGCTGAATTAAGTTGAGCTTATTTATTTTTATTTCTATGGAAGGAGGAGAACCTTGGAACCTAAAATGTTTAGCTTGTCTAGTCGATTTCCAATTTTTTTTTACTTTTCAGTAAACCCATTCTCTCTGACAAATAACCATCACTAATATGCTCCTTCCTCTTTTCTTTCAGTCTCTTGCATCTGCTCTCCTGAATTTTCTAGATTGCTTAGAATAGTTTGTCACCTCTGCTCCAGGTACCTGTACTGTGACGAGATCCAGCTGGAGGCGGACACGGTTCTAGCCACTCTGTACGTGGCGAAGAAGTACATAGTGCCGCACCTGGCTCGCGCCTGCGTCACATACTTGGAGACGAGCCTCACTGCCAAGAACGCCTGTCTCCTGCTGTCACAGTCGAGGCTGTTCGAAGAGCCTGACCTCATGCAGCGCTGTTGGGAGGTTATCGACGCTCAGGTACGTCTACGCAGGCGGCAGACTCTCACCACCTCTCACATTGTACCGCTTAAAACATCCATTGCTCACCATTCTGCCCAACAGTTGTTCTCGCCATCATTCAATACGTAGTTTCAAGTCTCTTTCCAAAACGGTTTATGCATATCAATGCAAATAAGTGTGTGCTAGTCTGTAAATTTTCAAATTAGGAAATATTTTGCTCCTTATGTCTAGTTATTTGATGGATCTGTAATTATTGATTGCCTAAACTCAACCTGTTGATAGTAACATTTAGTGTGTAAACAATATGATCTTAATAACCTCTTTTCAATGTTCCTATGACATTTTTACAAAAATTGAACCCGTTTTTAATTTACTTTTAAGGAGAATTGAATAACTGAAGCAACTTTTAACTTTTATCATGTAAGATATATATATGCAAATAGCACATAAAACAATGGTCAAAGACTGTCTGTTTGGTTGACAATAACTTGTAAACACTACAGTCTTTTTCTCTTTTTACAAAAAAACAGCAGTAACCGTAGCACTAATTCAACTCATTTGTAAAATAAATGGTGCATTATTCAGACAGTGAAAAAGATTTTTCCATATATATATATATATATATACAGGGTGACAAAAAAGTCTGGAAACGGCTTAATATCTTTTTAACTAAATCCATTAGGAAATTCAAACCTTCCACATCAACTTATATGTATGAAAACTACTTTTTGCAAGCATTACCATTTTTTGACCTCCATTAGGGGACGACCCATGAGGAGTAGGTACATAATCTTTAATGTAAGCATAGGTTGATATGTACCTCATTTTAAAGGGCTGGTCAAGTGGAGTTCATCGCCGGAAACTGCGTCTCAAAAGGTTCATCCGTTACAAAATTGCGGCTGTCAAAGTTCTTGCAGAAAATACCTGCACAGGCCTTAGTATTGGTAAATACTCGTAGTCAACATTAGCTAGAGAGCTAAAACCCGGTTAATTTGTTTTGAATATTGAATAATATTAGTCTATGAGCTAGTTGAATTTTAATCTCCGATGGGGGACGACCCATTACCAAATAATCTTAAATGTAAGCAAAATGGTAGGTATTTAATTTTATAAGATTTAAGTTACAGTGTATGAGTGTTTAAAACTAATTAAAACTATGATATACACATTACAACTTCTTCAAAAATCACTAAGTGTGATGAGTTTATGGTTGGAACTTGGTTTTGCCACTTTCAAGTAATGTTGACTATGGGTATTTACCAATACTGAGGCCTGTGCAGGTATTTTCCGCAAGAACTTTGGACAGCGGCCATTATGTAATGGATGAACCTTTTGAGACTCGGTTTTCGGCAATGAACTCCACTTGACCAGCCCTTTAAAATGAGGTGCATATCAACCTATGCTTACATTAAAAATTATATACCTACTCTTCATGGGTCCTCCCCTGGCAGAGGTAAAAAAATTGTAATGCTTGCAAAAAGTAGTTTTCATCAGTGGCGAAGCATACGATCATCATTGGATTCGGCGATGACCAGAAAGAATAAATTAATTTTGTTCCTGGTGAAAATCTCGACAATGTATCGCTAATGGCGCCCAGCGACCAAAGAATAATATTAATATTACTCTTTGGTGGCGCCCAAGCGACCGCTTCAAACTCTCGACCTTGACGTGGCCCCGCGTCCATTGCCAACGTAGCGGTAGCGACCAGGCCGTCGGCGACGGAGCCGCTGATCGTGCAATTCAGGAGCACCCCTCCCGTGCCTATCGAAGAAGGCCTCCTCCCATACCTCCTCCCAAACCTGCAGCCAATCGCATCGCCTTTAGACTCCCGCTCAATGCGACTGTTCGGACACAATGTCTTCTATGACCCCGATGAGTATGACCACAGAGAAAGAAAATATTAAGATATTGTTTACTTCTCTTGGTACGCATAGAGAAAGAAGATATGTTTACTTCTCTGTGGTATGACAATACAATTTAGACAGCGCAGCGAGCACAGACGACTGCGATATTGGGGTTTGCAATTCTTGACCTTAGTCTGTGATTCATAAACGTCAGTATGCGTTGCTGTGTGTTCTGATGTTTGTTTTTGAGTTTTGTTGTAATTTAAAAGTTACTGTGCCTTTCTTGCTCGTGGAATGAATGTAAGTTCAAGTTTATAAAATAATAATGGTAGAAGACACGGATATAGTTAAAAAATAAAAGAACGACCGTTCAGTTTTCTTTGTTATGAATGGAAGCTACAAAAATGGCAGAAATGGCAGATCATGTCCTAATCTGCCAAATTTGTCTGTCGTTAGTCGTTGTTTTCGATAGGAATTGGTTGTAGGCTACACAAGACATTTTACAGTAGTTTAGCACGGCAACTTTTGACTTTGTCAGACGACGCCGCCACGTCGGCAAACAGTGTAATGGCTTACGTAGTGGAAATAGAAGTAGTTTAGCAGACGATGAAGAAACAGCGTAACAGCCAGTCTTATTGTGGATTACAATAACTCCAACAATCTGTTAACATAACAAGAACAATACTTAGGCCTAATATACGTTTTTATATTAAAAGTCATAAATAATTTTGTGATTTTTTTGCTTTTAAATTCACTCTCTTCCATTATTGTAGAAATAATTAAGTATGCTTGAATTAAAAACTTCACGCCTCCCCACTGGTTTTCATACATATAAGTTGATGTGAAAGGTTTGAATTTTATAACGGATTTAGTTAAAAAGATATTAAGCCATTTCCAAACTTTTTTGTCACCCTGTATATGTATATGGTCTATCTCTTAATACATCATAACTACCAAAATTTCAGACTTGCCTTTTTTTACTTTTTATGTAGCTGACATTAAAATCTGTCAAATTCCAATATATCATAACTAATTTTTGACAGGAAATCCATTTAAAACAAGGAAAATAAGTAACTCGTATCTTAAGATTAAAAAATTCTCAGTCTGGTGTAAGCTTCTGATTTTGTACTACTTTGTCCCTTTTACTATTATTATATTGCTGAATTGTGTTAATGTGTTATATTACAAATGAATTCTTTGGATTTACTATTTATTTAAACTTTGTGGAATTTTGTTCACATAAAAATCCACTTAAGGCTTAAGTTTAGGTTACATGGTGTTTGAAGGCTAAGAGTAGCTAAGATATGTGTTATTAGATAGAAGCACATATTTTTCCGCTCCTATAATTTTTTTTAAATTTCAAGGCATTAAAAGTTAGACCATTGGATTGGCCAGTTAACTTACTGCTCTTTCCTTACATATTAAATCATTAAGTTAATGTTTGGTCAGTATTGCAATGCAGAAACACAAAAAAAGGGAGGGTTGTACTCTTATTGATCTTATTTCCATTGACTTATGACAGTATATGTTCAGTTAAAAATTATGAATAGGGATTTAAGAAATTAATTATTACTAGTATACAGGCGGACATTGCACTTTTAGTTCAAATTGAAACTATTACATTGCCATCATTACCCTTAAAACTGTTCTAGGACTTAAATCACATCTGTCACATATTCAGGTCATTAAATCAAGATTATTAGTCTTGATAATTTTCAATAACTGTATCCTTATTATATATAAATGTCAGAAAACATATTATCAACAATTCAAATTATTAAAAATAAAAATAATCTCATGAATGAATCACAATAGTAAATCATAAGGGTATTTTTGCAATTCAAAAATTTCAATTTTTAATGAAGTTAATAAAAAATATTGGGATTTATCCCATGATTTGGATAATATTACTCTCATGAGGGAAATTTAAAAGATAAAGCAAGGCATTTGGTACCGGTAACCAATTGATCTAGAGTAATGACTCGAAATGCAAAAATTTTGTATTTTTTAAGCTGAACTCAATTTTTGCCATAAAATTATCATAAACGTGTTAAATCTTAAAAGTAAATTCTATTGCGACAAAGAAACCTTGTTAGAGAAAACCAATCGTGCGTTTTTTTTCAACTCAAAAGTCATAAATTTTGCTTCACATGTTTGTTCCAAATTTCAACGATATCAGATATTTTGTTATGGAAGTTATCACTAGGTAAATATACATAAATATGAAAATTAAGGGAGTGTCTTATTGGGGTCTAGGGACCTCTAAATGAAAAAATAACATGGTCATGGGCTTAAGCCTCACCGCGCCGCCTATGGTAATGGCTTCTTTCCTATTGGGGGAAAGTTGTTAAAAGGATATTTTAATGTCAATAAAATATAAGTTTTTACTTGTCTTTTTTCAGTAAATACTTAAACGTCTCACATGAATAAAATGCAAATATTGTTTTATCATGTTAAGGCACAAGATTAATAATTAATTACAAGTTTATTCCCCTATTGCACAATATAATTGACAGTTATTACAGCTAATTTAAATTCACAAGTATTCACTGATGATTTAGCCAGGTTGCAAATTTTTGTATAAAGTATTTAAATAAAACATTATAAAGAAAACTAAAGGTAAGTATTAACTTATGAGTAAAAAGTACAAAACATACAAATAAAAATAAATAAAAAATGTCATAATAGAAATTTAAAACTAATGATCAACGAGTGTGATTTTGTCGGACTGGATGACTTATTGAGTTACAGCTTGCCTGCCAAAATTTGTGCACGTAACTTGATTGAGGCAATTTGTTTCAAACCATGAAGAATAGTAAAACGTTGTGTTCATTCTCATTATGTTAAAATCTACCATAATATAGCATTCAAAGACTTGGAAATTTGGCAGCTGTCATGAAACATGTAGACATAGATCATTCAAGGATAAGAATATTGACAAGGTAATATTTTAATTCCAAAGAATATAGTCCAGGCAATGAATGCTCAAAAAAAGGTATAGAGGGAATTGCATGGATCACAATTTTTGACTTTGCAACTTTGTTTGGACTAGTTAGGAGTAAAACATATCAAAAGTCCCCGCCCTTAGCCCTTGAGCCGGCTGGGCTGGAAGGGCCTAAAGGTACAATTTTTTAGTTTTTCCTAAATATCTTGAAAACTATCAACTTTTAGTATTCCCTATTAAATTTGAAAACTAAAGAAAATTAAATTTCCTATAAGTAAAATATATAATATGTCTACTTTGGTCCAACCGTTTACAAGGTAAGCACTAATTTTATTAATATTTAAAAAAATATCCCTTCCATAAGAAATACATGTAAATTTGAGGGTAACTTAGATGCCCAATTGGAAATTACCCACGAATTTACATGTATTTCTTATGGAAGGGATAGTTTTTTAAATATTAATAAAATTAGTGCTTTCCTTGTAAATGGTCGGACCTAAGTATACATATTATGTATTTTTCTTACAGGAAATTTAATTGTCTTTAATTTTCAAATTTAATAGGGAATACTAAAAGTTGATAGTTTTTAATATATTTAGAAAAAACCAAAAAATTGTACCTTTAGGCCCTTCCAGCCCAGCCGGCTCAAGGGCTAAGGGCGGGGACTTTTGATATGTTTTACTCCTAATTAGTCCAAACAAAGTTACAAAGTCAAAAATTGTGATCTATGCAATTCCCTCTATACCCTTTCGTTGCCTGGACTAATATATTTTCTAACAATTTTTGTCTAAATAAATCAACATTCAATCAACCAAAAAAATACCATATGTTGCAACAAACCTTAACTCAATGAATTTTCCTTGCATATAGAAGCAATAATTTATTGAATGAATGATGGAATTTTCATCAATAACAAAAATGAAAGTGAGTGTGCAGCTTTTAACAAGGCTTTTATAGTAACAAACAAATATAACAAATATAAAGGGGTGCCCCATAAAACATTTTAAGCCACAAAAAACTAGTTTTGAGTAACCAAGCGTTGAAAGTTGAATTCTACAATTACGGTTTTTAAAGGTTAGAATCATGTATATTTTTAATACCCTATTTATCCGGCTTTTCATTCCTTGTCTTATCCTTCCACATTCATGCCTTCTACTTCATGCCTTCTATTTTTATTTTGGTCGCTGGGTGACAATGCAACGACCAGCGGGGAGTCCATCTTTCGGCGAAAAGAACGTTATTCCCTAGAAAGTCTGTGCAGTCCCGTGAAGCATGCAAACTTTGAAAGACAAAATCAGGGCTGCCAACTCAAGTATCCTTTAAAAAATTTACCACGACGAAGCTTGTGTCCTAGAGAACCTTTTTCACTGAGTATCTCCGATTTTAAAATTTTGTTGCTTAGAACGTTTTACAGGGGACCCCTTCAAATATTTATAACTAACAAGAATTACAACCATTACACCTCTCATAGATTATTAAAAACGAGTTCAAGCACTCCATTTTATTTTTTTAGCACTTGCATTATAGTTATGTTAAGTATTTCAGAGGCCTTCCATGATTTCATAGGACAGTGAAATGAAAAACATTTCTTAAGTTTCTAATATGGTTCTGTTTTGTTAAACTGGATTGGTCAATCTAACCCAACCTCCTAGTTTATAAAAATTCCCTCCAACCAAAAATGTGTTACTTAGACCTAAAATAACCTAAAATTTAATAGCAAATTGAAAATGTATTTTATTAAAATTTTCATGAAATTTCAAATTTCAAAATTTAACTTTTTTTATTAATTTGGTATAGTGTAAAATAGTTGGAAAGGCAATACCTATGTTTACAAGGTGCTGGCATTACCAAAAATAATCTGCCTCTGCTTAAACATGTAAAAACAATTACAGTATCGATCATAATTTTTATTAAAACAATAATACAAAGAAACTTTACTGTATCCCCTACAGCTACAAAAATTAACTTTTAACTTTTATTAATTCCACTGATTGAAAAGTCTGTAATCTTCCTGTTTGTAATAAAGAAAACTTAACTGTATCCCCTACTGTTACAAAAATAAACTTATAACTTATTACTGTATTAATAAATAATACTTACAGTTCGGTATACATAACAAAAATTGTATAAAATAGAGTAAACAGTTCAGTCCACGTTACTGCAAACACACTAATTGAAAAAGTTATTCACCGACAGGTTGCATCCTGAACGCTAGGATTTCGTATTACAGAGGTAAAGCGCGAATCAAATTCGTCTTATCTACCAAACTTCGTGTTATAGAGGTAATTTTTGTGTCCCTTCGAGTTATAGAGGTAAAACATAACCGGAAAATTAGTTCATGTTATGTATAGTAATTTCTTCGTGTTAGACAGGTTTTTCCAAGGGGATTAAAAATAATTCGTGATGTCGAGGATTTCGTGATATCAAGGTTCGTGTTAACGAGAGTCGACTGTATTCATTACAAATTTGTATAAATAGTTTTAATATTTCAAGTTATTATGAAAGAAATCAAAGCTCTTAACTGTCCAAAAAACAATTTAAAGCCAGTGGGGGGTGGGCAGCAGGCCAGTTCCCGACAATGATGCGACTCCAATCGGCAAGGCTGCGGGAAGAGGGATAGCTCAGCCTGGCAAGCACATTCTTCACGTTCCTATCGCTGGCAGTGCAAATTTGACAGTGTTCAAATTTGATTTGTGTTGCTGGCAGGCAATTGTATGTGATTATAGTTCACATGATATAAAAAGTTGTCCATTGCCCTTGATTTTAATTTTGATTTTTTAACTATTATGAGTTTGGTTATTCTTTTTTTTTCTGATTGCAGTATCTTTAGCTCTTATGGACGTTTTTGTAGGGCCTAATTAGTATGTGTATTTTTTAACAGTTTTTCAAACAAATGACTATTTATTTTCTTTGAGATAACAAATATAGATAGCTAAAGTATTTAGTAATTTACAGTCTCTTTCTTTATTTTGCTAGAAGACTGACTTGTGGTTACCAATAAATTTATTCGTATCACTCAGTGTTAGTTTCATATTAGTATTTAGTTGAATCAAACAAAAAAAGTCTCCATCTCCTATAGTTTTTATTAGCAAATTAATCATTTTCTAAGTTGCTGAACTTAGCACATTTCATTATTTGGTTAATGAATCCAATGTTATAAATAATCATTGAGTGGTGTATTACTGAGATAATGCATCTAGTTCTTAAATGAGCCATTAATCTTTTACATATAAATTAGTCAAATAAAATTCCTTAATAAATCCAGTAAGTTGATTAAATATGTTGAGACATATATTTTTTTTAATGTCTTTATGTCTTGACTACATGTGTGAATGAGTGTTAGTGCGCCTCGAGAATGGACTGCTGTATTGCGTCCGAAACGTCGGCAACTACATCCACCTCATCACCATTGTGGTTGACGCCCGGAACCATGGATTCGTCTCAGTTGATTAAATGTCTGTTTAATTATTCTAATAACAATCTGTTTAATTATTCTAATAACACCTTGTTAATTTGAAATAAATTATTATTGTTATTGCTTTGCTCTCTGTAAACGGTTTGACCATGTTCTCAAACTAAAGTTGTATAGTCTAATTGTGTATGGAAACATATTATGTACTATCATTGTCAAAATGTTTTGCTCATAATGTTTTGATGGATATCTTTATGTCTTGACTACTTGTATGAAAAAGCGCACAAATAAATGGCTGAAAATTGTGTTTAATTTATTGTTGTTGAAATAAATTATCCATTTAAAGTTTAGATTTTTAAATTATAAATATCAGAGGGGGTTCTTGGTCTTTACTCACAAATATAAAACTCTTAAGATAAATAATATTATTCAAAATTGAAGCCTAGACACCTATATGTGTTAATCAATGATTTTTACCTTAGCTCTCATGAGTGTTGATGTCTGAGTTTATATTAAACCATGAATACAAACACAGACTTAGTCACAAAGACAGGCACAAAAGTTAACACTGGAATTGGACAAAGTCACGAACAACATATCATTTGACAAGTAACATACTTATTACGAGAGATGACTAGCATCAGTACCGCACAAAGGTTGTGGGCCTACTTGTCGTTCCTCCTTTGTATCACTGATCAGTCATTTTCAGTGCCCTCTGCCTTCAGTTTATTGGATAGACAATATGTACTTTTATCAAAGTTATCCTATGGTAGTATCAATTTTTCAGTTCCTACAGATGTATCATTTTTCAGATAAAATATTTTTCCCACACTTTTTTTACTTAAGTAGGTTGATACAAACCTTGTAAAACGCCATCTTCCATCGACCATAGTCTGTTCAGTGAACTGGAAGCTTGGTAAAAAGTAAGAATTACCAGCTGGCCTACAACCTTTGAGAAGTACTGGTGCTAATCACATCTTTGAAGTATGTCTAGTGATAGGTCGTTCTAGTGTCTATGTCCAGTAAACTTTTGTGTCTGTCATCGAGTATATGTCTTTGTTTGTGGTTTGAATATAGGTGCGCTGTTTTAACCTGTGCGCAACTAAAGATGTCTATATTGACATGAAATGTGTATTATTCAGATTGTGTTGTTTTGAATCAACTTTGTCACCTTTAGGCTACCATCAAAGGTAAAAACCATTGATCAATTTTAAAAATTTAGCTGGAAAATGATAGGAACACTGCAATCCAAGATTGCAAAAAAGATAAAAAGTGGAGCTTTGAAAGTTTAAAACCTAAAGGGGCTAATGAAAACCATCTAACTGTTGAAAAATTAGAATTTCACAACTTTATCAAAAACTGGTAAAAAAAATTGACCTCAGGCTTTTTACTAAGAATTTCATTAAAATCTGTGATTATTGTATCGATAATGATTATTTCAACTCATCAAGATTAAAAAGATCAAGAAAGGAACAAAAGCATAGGGCCTTCATACATGATATACGTGAAATACAATAATACTTTCACGGAAACTTTGGTAATAATATTGTTACTCGAGACAAAAAGACTTAACTCTAAACAGAACAGGACTGTAAACTGTGCAGCAAAATCAAGCGAAATTTGACTGGTATGAATTCTGAGAGTAGCTATATTTTATGTAATGTTATTTGAATTACAAGCAACAGATATTGATGTTTATCATGGAATTAGAGGTGGGAGATTTCAGACAAAAAGATGATTAGCCATGAGTTGCTTTACCGATGTCCGATACATATGCTACTATTGATAGGGTAATGTTGAGCAGTTGCGGAATTGATTGGTATATCTGTTTTATATAAATATCTTCTTCAAAGTGGATTTAGAGCGAAAATTGTTTTCTGTTACATCTTTTCTCAGAAATGTTTGGTTTAAAACTGCTAAGATTTAGAAATGTTTACGTAAAAATTCAAATAACCCAATTTTTTTATTTTATCCACCCACAATTTGTGAGGATTGTTAAATAGATAAAATGCTGAGGACCAAAAGAAATATTTAAATTAAAGAGGGATTTGAACAATAGAATTTCAAATTAACTAGATTTTAGTAAATAGTAGAATTAGATTTAGATAACTTACACTGAAGAAGCAAAGTAATGGGCATTCTATTCTAAGAAACTAGTTGCAATGTAAAAGGCTTCCTTTAAGTACTTTTAAACATTTCAAACATCAGTTAAAACTTTGTTCTAAGTCATACTGGATCTTTGGATATCAATTCAATTACTTGATTACTGGTTTACTTAGTAATAATGGCAAATGAATCAGCTGGTATTTGGCAAAAGCAAAGCTAAGCTTTTTTTTATTCATTCTAATCTCATTTTTCATTCATATTCAATATTCGCCTTAAAATAACCATTACTGGTGGTCGGTGTCCAGCGTCTTGCATTATAATGATTAGTTCATGCATTTCTAGCAGTTTCCATTTATTTTAACAAATATCAAAAATAATTCACTTAGTTAAAAGATTTTTGTTAATTGGTAATCTCCACCAACCATGAAAGAAGTAGAATCATATCCCAACACCATGATGACTTAAAAAAAATCTTTTCAATATAAATAATATTGTTCCCTGGATTTTAAAAAAGTTTCTGAAAGTGAAAATACTTAAATGAATTTAACTCATAAAACATATTTGATACCTCATGAAATTAAAGCTAACTAAATTAACTTCATAATAAATCTTCAAATAAGTTATTTCAACTTTCTATTTGTTCATTCTTCTACCACTTGAACTAATAGTTGTGATACATTACTGCAAAGATACAAAAATACAAATTTATTTGGCTTTTAATGGTTATTTATGAATATAAAATAGATTAAGTTTATTAGTTACAAAGCGAAATAAGAAGTAAGGGGTTGGGGCCAGCTTCAGAGGAGAGAACTACTCTCAGGTGGGTTCAACCCCTTACTTCTTACCTACCTTTTTATTGTTGCTTTGCATGTCTCCATTGTTACATTTAATTATGGTTTATTTTTTGTTTTAAACCATTTTAATTAAGTTTAAGAATAAAAATTTAAACTAAAATAAAATCATTGATAACAGTTTTATTTCTAATTAATTAGCCATAACAATGAATAAAACTGTTAGGCATTTAATATTACAAAATCCAAATAGTTTTTATTCATAAATGTAATAAAACTGCATGAAACTAGAGTTACTTTTAAAGTTATTGTATTTTACATATGTAGGTGTGAAACAATAGCAAATAAATTCCTTAGTTGATATAATGAACCCTCTTAACTCAAACTTAAGGGACTTATTGGTGACTCTTTTTTTACATAATTTCATTGGACTGTAATATTATAGTTTAAATTTTCTGGATTGCTATTTAAACTGACTTTTCTACTTTATAAAGGTTGCTGAAAAGAATGTACCGGGGTAAATGTGAACTGTTGTTGTCTTCAATTTAAATTAGTGGTATTTACCGATGAGATTTAGTTTGTTAGGAAATAACATATTTGTTATTTTTACACTAAAAACTATAGCATCAAAACTAACCAAGCAATAACATTGATAAAACATAACATTTCAGTACCAATTTTAAACATGTTAATTTGCTCATGAATATTGAAATGTATGCATGACACCTCCTTCTGCAGATCAATCAGTTGGTTTTAACTATCTTAAGATCTTTACTATTTTACAAACTGCCCTTGATACTTGTATCCTAAAATGTATAATATGATATGATGTAATTTGCATGAAAAATATATGTTCTGTGGATATAATATAACATAAACTAAGTATAAGTTCACCCAGTTTAATAAGTTGAAAAACTTTCTTGGACTTTTGATTTAACGTGTCACTATTTATACACAAAAGGTTCCCTAAAGAGATTTAATTTGTCACTTATACTATATAAATATAAGCTTCCCTGTAGTTTAACTTTAAACATTTTAAAGAGTCATAAGGCCTAGCCCTAAGGGGATTTTGTAAAACCGCTTCTTAGTGCTCATGTAGGACCTAGGAGGAGCATACAATCCAAATTTCAGCTCTGAAGATATTATCGTTTGGGGCATTCTTTGTCCATAAGAAATCCCCTCTAATTTACATACAGATAGATGACTGATTTAAAGTATTTTTGCTACTAAAACTTTCATAAATTAAATTTAAGTACTTAGTTAAAGACTCTAAGGAAAATTAGGTAAAAATATAAAAAAAATTTTCATCTATATGTTGCAAGGCTTGAAACACTATTGTGAGAAATGAAAATTATTGGAAAGAGTTTAAAGAGAATACTAATAATTAGTTTTATAAGCACCTTGGTTTGATTCTATCACTAATTTAATTATATATATATATATATATATATATATATATATTTCATTTGATTATTCATAATAGATGTTCATTTTAAATTATTGTCCATTTCCATTATTTAATACACTAATTAAGCATTACTTTGGATTACAGGCTGAAATGGCTCTCCACTCGGAGGGTTTTGTTGATATTGACTTGAACACTTTGGAAAGGGTGTTGGGCCGCGAAACTCTCAACTGTAAAGAGATGCATCTATTTGAGGCCGCCCTCAGTTGGGCAGCAGCAGAATGTGTCCGAAGAGACTTGGAGCCCACTGCACAAAATAAGCGTCAAGTTTTGGGCTCAGCTCTCTATCTCGTACGGATACCCACAATGAGTCTCAATGAATTTGCCAATGGAGCCGCACAACTTGGTATTTTAACTCAACAAGAAACTATAGATTTATTTCTCCACTTTACCGCACACAACAAGCCACACCTGAACTACCCTACAAAACCCCGCACTGGGCTAAAACCTCAGGTAGGTTGTAATAGCTAAAAATTAAATCTATTCACACAAATAATTTGTACATAGTTGGTCAAAGAATCATATAAACTATCCTAGCCGGATTTATTAAATAGCCTTATTTACTAAAAAATAAATTTAGATCCCAGTTCTTACGAAACACTCTACATTTTTTAAAATATTGGTTACTTTTAGGAATCTACCTCTCAATTTATTGCTATTCATTATATCAGTCAATTTATGTATCGAGAAAAAAGTGTCATACGTTCCTTATTCTCATAATATTTAAATGCTACATTGTTTAAAGAGCTGAATAGCTATTTTAAATATTGTTTGGGTCTTGCCTTTTCTTATTATATGAATGCTTATGTCTTTAACCATCCCCATTAATCAAAAAAATTATTTAAAAAAAATTATATCTTTATCGTCCAACAACGGATAGGAATATGAAAATACTTTACAAATCTGCAAGTACTCAAAATAGTTAGGTAAGCAGTTATAAAACAATCTATTCAATGAAATACAATTAATTTTTTGATTCTATTTATTTTAATTGGAAGTTGTGTTTTTAACAAGTTTTAAAGCATTTTTAACATGTGCTTGTTTGCATTGCCAAGAAAAAAAAGGTGGTAAGAAAATAGACATTTTATAGCTCCGGATACAAAAGAAACATCAAATTCAACATGTTCGAAATTCCTTAATTTACTTGATTTAATAATGAAGAGATCCTAGCTAATACAGTTTTTTGTGTTTACATGTACTGTGTAATTTCAGGTCTGCCACAGATTCCAGTCCTGTGCGTATCGAAGCAACCAATGGCGGTATCGAGGCAGGTGTGACAGTATTCAGTTTAGCGTTGACAAACGTATATTCATGGTAGGATTTGGACTGTATGGTTCTTCGAACGGTGCTGCAGATTATAGTGTTAAAATTGAATTAAAAAGGCTGGGCCGGGTACTGGCTGAAAACAACACAAAGTTTTTCTCTGACGGATCAAGCAATACGTTTCACGTGTACTTTGAGCACCCGATACAGATAGAGCCAGAATCGTTCTACACAGCGTCAGCAGTCCTGGACGGCGTGGAGCTGAGCTACTTCGGCCAGGAGGGTCTCAGCGAGGTCACTGTCGGCTGTGTCACCTTCCAGTTCCAGTGTTCCTCGGAGAGTACTAATGGGACTGGTGTGCAAGGTGGCCAAATACCAGATCTCATATTTTATGGACCATCCACATTCATGACAGACGAACACTAGCTACTTCCAGAGAGAGCAATTTTTGAAGTTAAATCATTTTTATCTTCCTCAATTATTCTAAGCACACTGACTGCAGATTTAATGAAAGTTATTATGAGATGCACTTAAAATAGGCCAATATAAGCATACAAGAATATTTTCATGTATTTAAGGATTTTCGAGTGTTAAAAATGATATGAGAATTTTAGATTATTGTCAATTGGGCACAACACAGTAATCAACATTTTGCCTCTAATCACAACCATGTAACTATCGTAGAAAATTTAGATGATCAGCTTTGGAAAGTTATTTTTTAAGAGCTAATTTAAACTTTGCAGGGTTCTATTTTTTCAGTGTACTGTTTATACGGGGACGTTTTATTATATTACTATCTTTTAGTTCCCACTAATTTTTTTTTTTTAATTAAAAGGAAAATGTTTTGCTGCATAAAAATATACTATTAACAAGGTATGAATCATTTTACTGAAGATTGCTGTCCTCTATGTTACTTTTTTTATTTCATTGAACATTAGCATTAACCTCAGTGTGTGTCATTGTTATTTAGATCAAATAAGAAATAAAAGTGTTTCTTTATTTCTTTGTAATTTTTCTGTAAAAAATTATATCATATTTCACAAATTGTCATTTTACCAATGTAAATTAGAAATATATATTACAGATTAGTGTCTGTTTGTGTGTGTATTTTCTTAACCTCGTGTGAATAAACAAAAAACTTTCTGTTCAACTACGCGATGATGATAATATTAATTTGCAATTTTTCAAACAAAATCTTTAATTTGTTCTTTGGAATTTCATTTTCCTCAAGAGAATTCATAAATATTATTAAAGGTGGTTAATATTTATCTATGGGTTTGATTAAAGATTGTGAGTGGCATAAAATAGACCCATGGATAAATTTATCTTCTATATTATTAAAAGAATTTCTGGGATTTTGTACGGAGCAAATAGACTCCTAGAAATTAACTTTTCTCCACATATTTGGTATCAAATTAAAGCTATTAATCTCTAGGTGTTCCTTTTGCGGGTTTGGAAAATATCCTATGAAAAGCCTTCACACAGGAGACTTTTCAAATTCCAGCGAAAGTGCTACTATCTGTGGGAGAACCTGTGAACTTTTTCTATTTCATATTTATTTGTAACAAAACAGATCATTAAGATTTGAAATAGTTCGAGAGATGCGGGGCAGCAAAAGTCAGTTAACATTAATAATTAATTATGATTTTAATTTCTTGACTATTAACATTTTTTAAGACAACAGAAAATAAGGAAGAGTATTTGACCTATTGGAACTAAGACCAAGAGTCTGTAATCATCTTAATTAACTGTATTTATTTTCTTAAAAGGAAACTTAAAAAGGAACATAAGTAAATCAGTAAGTGCTCTAGGGATAGGACTTTCTAACAAACTGTTGACAGTGAATACACACTGATACATGTTTCAACGTTTAGTGTTCTAAAATATACCAATATTAGATTAATATTTAACAAAAGGATTCAAGTTTTGAAATGTAATTAAAAAATATTTATAATAATATTTTTGAAACAGGAGTTGTCC
Organism: Flexamia atlantica; assembly: GCA_035578135.1. Lineage (NCBI taxonomy): Eukaryota > Metazoa > Arthropoda > Insecta > Hemiptera > Cicadellidae > Flexamia > Flexamia atlantica. The sequence continues at coordinate 39,354,650 of JAQJVK010000001.1, forward strand.
CTCAGAGTTTTATATATTCGATTATTTTTCCACTATACAAAAAAGGTGATATTAAAAACGTTAAAAATTATAGAGGCTTATCTTTTATTAACTGTGTAGCTAAGTTATTTATCAATCTCTCAGAAGCTAGGCTTACTGACTGGGCAATCAACCGGAATATAATAAGTGAATTCCAGGCGGGATTTAGGAGAGGTTACTCCACCATTGACAATATTTTCAATTTGAGTGCAATGGTTCGTTTAAGGTTGGCAATGCCGAAAGAAAAATTATATTGTTTTTTTGTCGACTTTTCATCAGCCTTCGACACTATTGACAGGAAATCTTTGCTCTTCAAATTGTCATGTATAGGTGTATCATCTAAGGTTTTCAATGTTTTGAAAAGTTATTATGATGGTACGAGGGCGGGAGTGTGGTGTGGGGATGGCGTCACGAGCAGTTTTGACACCTCCTTAGGCTTAAGACAGGGATGTACAGTGTCTCCTTTGGCTTTTGCCCTATTCGTTAATGATCTGCCAAATGCGTTAGGTGGGGTGTGCAACTTTGGGGGACGCGGGTAAACATTCTTATGTATGCAGACGATATTGTTTTGATAGCACCTACAGCGGCCTGTTTGCAAATTATGATCAGAAATTTGGAAAAATACTGTGAAACCTGGAACCTAATAGTCAATCTCAATAAATCAAAAATTTTAGTTTTCAGAAATGGGGGCAAATTGGCATCTACAGATAAATGGTGGTTTTAGGGTGAACGTATTGAAATAGTCAATAGCTATAAATATCTAGGCATGTTATTCACGCCTTCATTATCATGGAGCCCGCATTTACAAGAAAAATCTAGGTTAGCAAAATTAGCAATTAATTTTGTCTGGAATGATTTAATTATAAATAGTACAGTACCTTTATCTTCTAAAATAATATGTTTCAATTCTGTTGTAAAAGCAGTCATTAGCTATGGAGCTCAAGTTTGGGGCTGTTTTGAAAATGAATACTTGGAGTCGGTCCAGAAACTCTTTTTAAAGAAATTATTTTGATTGCCAAATAATACGCCTAATTATGTTTTGTACTTAGAAACTGGTTTTGAAAAACTCTTTTATTACAGCCTGAGGATAAACCAAAATTATTTGTTTAAAGTATTAAGTTTTTCCGAAAACCAACTTCCGCTAATTTTAGCAAAACAAATAATAGTGAAAAACTTAGACTGGTGTAAAAAATGGAAACAACTGGGGGAAAAGCTGGGAATTAATATAAATTTTCAAAGCGATCTGGATTTGCTAAAACAACAATGTGGGATGGTGATCACAGGGCTGAGGGACGTGTGGCTTGCCGAGTGTGTTGGCTGTGCACGCACTTCCGTCCACCACAGTCAGTTGGTGAACCTCGACCTCGGCCTTGAACTCGGCGACAGGAGCTACTTTACTGATAAACCTGATATCAGTATAATATCCTGGGCAATAAAGGCCAGAGCGGAACTTCTGCAGCTTAACCACAAACCTTGGTCGCCGGAAAAAAATACATCTTGCTCTCTTTGTAATTTGAGAGAAAATGAAACTACATTCCATTTTATCGCCAGGTGTCCTATTTTAAAGGAAATTCGATTATTATTTTTTAGTAAAAGTTCTCACTCTGAGCAAGATTATCATAGTTATCTGAATGGAAGGGATTGGCGCAGTGGCGGCTGGTGGGTTAAATGAACAGGAGGACTCACTTTACTAACTACTAAAAGAGTATATTACGGATTTTAAGTATTACACCTAGGGCTACCTTCGATTGCTATTCACATTTCATGGTCTGTAATATTACCAATATCCGCTGAATTCACTATTAAAATCACAACAATCACTCATCACCATTACTGATTACCAACTCATTGGAGTAAAATAGATACATGAAACACAGCATGTAAACAAATAACCTCAATTCAGCTCCCATGCCACATCGTGCAATCATAACGGCAGCAAAGGTTCAGTTTCTTATTGCCCTGAAGAGATTGTGGTGGCTGCACTGATTACTGATGTGCGCGCGCATCTTCGGACGCTGCCCGAGATTCCCTATATCACAACGTGGCAGTGACGTCAGAGCACCCTCACGACTGTATGCAGGATTTTCCATAAGTTAGCATGCGTTAGGATTGGGACGCTCCGGCCAGTGTCCGCGGGATATACGCGCAATAGCAGTTGACGCCTAAATACTTTCGTAACATATTTTGATGCATACAGTTGAAATTAATCTATCATTAATGGTCAGTATGTTGAAAATTAGTAGTTTTTTACACGTTTATCGGAGATATATGTAAACCAATTTTAATTCAGTATGTTTGAAAATCTTCTGGGGGGGGCGGCGTCCGGGAGTCCTTATGGGCCGGCCGCCACTGGATTGGCGTGCTCTAACAAATTATATGAAAACAGCATGGCGTTACAGATGGTCCTTAATACAAGAGTTTAACAATTAAAAGTTCATTATTTTTGTAATTAAAAAATATTATTCCAAAAGATTAATTTATTAGATTTCATTTTACAATTAATCCTACAAGTAAAAAGTATCGTCCGCACTTCCCTAGAATATCAGATGTATTTTAGTACATTTTTTATTTTTATCCAAATTTTAATTATATATAGCTCAGTTAGTTAAGCTGGGCACAGTTTTCAATATATATAATTTACTTACTTAATTATCTCCTGCCGTTTTAACAAAAAATTATACAAAAAAATCTTGTCTCGATTATTATTATAATTGCTATAATGTTTTTTTTTTGTTACTTAGCGCTTTTTTTGCACGATGAGAGGGTTTTTGAAGAGTTCTTTTTTAATTTTAATTTTGAACGTACATCTATATTGTTTCACGTTACAGCCAACCCGACAGACGGCCACTTTGGCCATTGTTGTACGCGCCGTAGGCTAGGCCAGTTTTCTTGTGAAACATCATTATGTAAAGATTTTTTTTTATGGAAATAAAGCGCTTTTTCATTTCATTCATTTCATAGCCTGCCTATTTTACTCGATTTTGAAATGTACCAATAACTATATGCCTATTTAATGAGGGCATTTCATAGAAAGTTGTGATATTTGCTTGAGTAAAAATTTGCCAAACGTGTTCAAGATGTGAAACAAAAATGTGGGTCAATTTGAAAATTTAATTTTTCAGCCGTTATGAGCATTGAACAGATAATCTTTACGAAATATGGCTATTTTATAAATGCATTTGTAAATTAGTTCTTCAGTAGATCAAAGGTTTGACCATCTTCTTATCGTTTGTTGTTAAGGCCTAACAAAGATGAATGCAAGGAACTGACGTGTAGATATTATGTAGAATTAACATAAATAGTCAATACTTTTGAAAGAAAACTCTTAAACAGCAGAGACATGGAGATGCGCCAAGCAATGAAAACTAACTGCAAAATGAATTTTGTTGCACTGTCAAAATTTCAAAGTGTAGAACATAGACACTTTTAAAGCGGAGTCTAGAAAATAAAAATAAATAATTCACACACTTTCTCATAGAAAGGTATTTTAGTCTGAAAAACTCCATAAATAATCAACATGAAACTAAAGCCTATTTTACCATTGTTTTTAAGTCACGAAGTGACGCGGGCTGCTAGTCATCAATTAAACATTTTGTATACTAATAAGGGGAGTGTAGACACATGGGCAACATGTGAAATAAAATAAAAAGTATAACAAAGTGATTTGTTATTTCAAGAGATTTGGTACACTTAATGATTTAAAAGTAGGCTTTAAAATACAATTGTTATTTAAGTTTTTTGTCACAAAAGCATAAAAAGATTCCCCAAAATAAAGCAGCCAATGTAATAAGTAAATGATGATAGGTTTTAATTAACGGTATCGAACGACTTAATTTAAAACAAAATAAAAATTTAATTTTTACTATTCACAAATAACTACTTGACTCAACTCGATACTCCTGAGTTGGCTCAGTACTCGACTCAACTCGATTAGAATTCAACTACCACGACAACCACCGCCCCCAACCCCCAACCCGGAAATTTGTCAATGACCATGTGAATTCTTTGTTTGAAATTCATTGTTGGTGATGGTGATTTTATATTTTGTTTAGGATTTTTGCGGACATTTGCCATCACTGATTAGTAAAAAACAAGTTTCACCCAAGTGTGAAACTTGTTTTTTACTAATCAGTGATGGCAAATGTCCGCAAAAATCCTAAACAAAATATATGACCATGTGAATTTACTAAACGCAGTGTTTCATAACAAGGGGATTTCGCTCTCAAGTAGTAGCAATAGTCTGATTGCCTTGAAGTTTGGTAGGGTAATATTTTATATGATATGATTAGCATGATTGTTCAGGGAATGAATTAAAATGCAAAAATTCCCATTTTAGGGACACAAAATCTAGGGTCTAATTAGGGCATTAGGGATTTTTGTGTCTTTAATATGGGCAATTTAAGTTCATTGAAACTGCAATTCCCTCCCTCCTGTCAGCGTACTGGTTTTCCTCATAACATGTATAAGTTTGATATGAATTTTGGCTTCAAATTAATGAATAAGCTCTAGCCGTCATTTAATTTAGAATGGGAAGGCAAAAAAAAGAATCTTTACTCACCTAATGAAGGAATGTTGATGCAGAGGGCTTGAGACAGTTTCAGATAACAACGCCCCAGCTCGAAAGCATCTATTTGAAGTACATCACTGAAGTCGATTAGCAAATCTGTTTCATGTCAAGGAATGCTTATGTGCATATTTCTTCTCAAACGCATGTCCAATAAATTGTATACCGGTATTTCAATTTTATTCATAGATTAAGCTTGCTGCCCCTTGGGTAGGGTCATTTATCCTTTCAAAACCCAGTCCGATAAAATATTTAAGCTTATTTAACCAAAGTAACAAAGACCCTCTTTCAACATACCCTAATGGGAATGGACAAAGGTTAGTTAAAATGGATACTTCAAATTGAACAATTGAACATATGCCAGGAATGGGTATAAAAATGCCACAATTCCTAAAAAGGATGATAATCCGATCTGTTTCTAAATCTGGGATGGTAAAATTATTTGCGATTTCTGCCAAGCAGGGGTTAATAGACAGTTAAAGCGTGGTAAGTTAACAGAGGTCCAGTTTATTTTTTTTGTTATATTTATGGGCATCACCCACCTTGAAGTTTTTATGCGGCATTGCTTCCAGCGACACAGTAGTTGTTGTCCTCTTGTCAGTTTTAAAAATATTTTTACACTTAAAACAACACAAACACGAATAGCGAACGCCACATATATTCCCAACGTCTCGAGAAACACAAACGTCGGGGATATAAGTAGCATTCGTGTAGTAGTAGTGTAGTGTAGTGTAGTAGTAGTATTCGTGTTTGTGTTGTGTTTTATGAGTAAAAATATTTTAAAAACTGACAAGAGGACAACAACTACTGTTGTCGCTGGAAGCAACGCCACATACAAACCTTAAGGTGATGCCCATAAATAGAACAAAAAAGTATTAGCCCCTGCCTACTAGCATATCTTTTACACAAGAGGTCCAGTGTAATTGCTCAGTGTTAAGATTTCAATTGCAGTTACATGGGAACAATTTTATTTCCAAGCTTAATTTGCATCTAGAGACTGTACAATCTTGACTCTTGATAACATTCTTAATTAAAGTGTCCAACTTCAGGTATGAGAAAAGAATTGCAATGTTTGTTCTGGCACAGAGAAGAATCAAACAGAGGTCACTTTTAAATGGGTCTTCTGTTCCTCCCAAGTACTAGGTACAGTTAAATCCAGTTAAAGTTAAGTTACTAGTTACATCCAGTTACTAGCTTCAGTTAAGTTAAATTAGGAGAGACCAGCGACAGTGCTGCTCTTTCGCAGTGTTAAGGGTGAACTAATTCCTCGACACCAGCTAGCCAGCGCTTGACACCATCTGAGCGCAACATTAGAAGATGCCTCTGTTTGATTCTTCTCTGTGATTCTGGTCAACTGTTAAAATATGAACTTCCCTTGATTAATATGATCATGGATATGTTATAGCCAAATAAATTATCATCCCAATTGACAGTAAAAAAAGGATACGAGGTGTGCCCTCTATTCTGCATGTAATGTACACACAAGCAGCAAGCACATGAGTGTTTTTCCTTCCTCTAGTCATTTGTCTGGTGAGTGCCATTTTGTAAAAATTGAATGCTGTGTCTAGGCAATGTTGGTTTAACCTAAAAAAAATATAAGACAATTACAGCAAACAATTGCAAAGAAACTACAAAGTCACCAATCTAAGCAAGGCATTTTCATAACCAATCACAATTGTGAGAAGGCTGGCCAATGGTAGCTGAATTGATGACCATCTAGATGGCTGCGCCCTCAATATCTGGTGACAGAAATCTGAAACAGAAATGTGATGTGCAAATTCCTGTGTATCTATTGGTGTGCAGTACTTCTACCTTAGTTTTCACATCAATCAATCTATTTTTCAGACCATCATTGAAGAAATCTTTATCTAATAGAAACCATTTTTTATGTTTTTCTTGTGTTATTTGATCCTAATAGGGATCGACGGTGCACCGAAAAAGTCGGTTCGGTTCGGTTCTGGACTCATTACCGATACTCGGATCAGTTCAGCTTGTGTACCGGTTACACGTCGGTTCGGTACAACAGACGTTTATTTGGGAAAATTTAATGGCTCAGCTCGACTTTTTCCAAAAAAGCTCGACACTCGAGCCGAGCTTTTGGTAAGAGAGTTCATATCGGAAAGATAATTATTGCGATCAATTTTTGGACACGGTAAACTGGAAGAGCACCGGAAGAGCGGATCCCTCCCACAAAAAAAACAAACAAAAAATATTCCCTAGTGATAAGGAAAGGACATGGACAGGTAACAAAAAAAAATTTTCTCCATTTAGATGGAAATCGGAGCTATATTTAGTTGACCTTGGAGAATGCAAAATACAGCAAGAAAGTCTATTGTTTTATCATGGCTTACCTCTTTAACGGTACATCGTATACGTTTCATTTTGGTCTCATTTGATTTATAAAAATAAGACAAAAAATATGAGCCATATTGAATGACAAGAAGTTTGTATTTTAGCATTTTGTAGTAAGGATTCCTTATCTCCTAATTAAATCACGCACACTCGCACTGAGTCAGACAATGACAAAAAACCAGGAAAGAGTTGGAGTAAACAACCTCCACCCTCCCCCTCCCTGGCCATTGATAAGGAGAGTGAGAGAGGTAGCTGTTTCTTTCTTTCTCTCTATTCCGTCCTAATCTCTGATCTTGCTTCTTCCTTATTTTAAACCACATTATTTTCTTCACAAAAGCTTAGAAATGCAAATAATTTTAGGATGACGATAAATTATTTTTGTTATTAAATATTATTTCATTCATATTCTGAAATAGTTTAACCATCAATATTATGCCACAATTGGGACTGCTATTTGTAATTATCTTTACTTTGTGAACATTACGAAAATCAATCTTGTGTTTGACTTAGTGTAAATATGTTATTTTTTAAGATACAACCATTTTAAAACCTTTCCAATTAACTCCTTTCAACTCTTGAAAATGTTGTAGTATGTAACTAGAATGATTATGTAAGTTTAACTATTTATTTTAACACGTTAAGTGCCACGTCGCCCCGATCGGAGCGGCATAGGTAGGTCGGGTGGAGTGACGCGCCGCTCCAACCGGGGCGGCGCCCTGGGTTGTGCAGTCTTTCACCAAATTGCCGCTAGAGTTCACTGGTGGACCTCTAGCGGCAATCTTACAAACTAAATCGACAAAGTAGATCCCGTGCCTCACAGATGACGTTGCCGTAGCCTCGTATTGCTCCCACAGCCTTCCTAATATACTTACAAATTTGCTCTAAAACGCCGCCCCGACTGGAGCGACGTGGTTTCACTTCACGTAAATGTTATACATTTCATTTGCTGTAACTTAAAAATAGACTGCGAATGCACAACTAATATTAATAATTCACTAAAACTATGTCAGTAAGTGTTATTTTACCTGAAAATTAATTCATAAATATTTTCTAAAAAAACCTAAATCCCATCGTAATTGTTATTTTTGGGTGTTATTGAGAAAAACGTTTTATTTTTATTTTAGACAAATTTATTTACAAAACAAGAACCTAGAACCTACATAACCTTCATAACCAAGAACCTACAAAACAACTAGAACTGAGTGAAGGTCACGATGTCAAGGCGGGGGATGAGGGGTGGTAGGGGAGGGGGAAGACGTGTAAAGCCCGGGGATGTGTACAAAACCATATGTTGTAACCAGGTTTGGTGGGAAACTAAGTTACTGCCAACTTCGCGGGGCAAAATACCCTGAAATACCGAAAGATTACCCGGGGTCCGATCGGGGCGGCACTGATTTTTTCTAGCAATATTTTGCTAAAAAATTTCACTGCCGCCCCGATTGGTCCAAATTTTATTTTTGGTCAAAATCGTAATTTTTTTTATGAAAACCTTATAACTACGATACACAAGTATAATAAACATCATATGGTAAAAAAAAGAACTACATTTCTGTTTGGCACTGCGGTAATGTAGCTAAAAAACGGCGTAGCACTTAACGTGTTAAAGTGAAACTATTGTGGAATTGGGGAGTCAAATTATAAATTTTCAACATAAATTATTTTTTGAGCCAGTTTGATCAATTTTATGTAACGTAAGACACAAAATATTGATGAACCTATCAGATCATTAACTTGCTTTGGAGATAAGCTTTCTAGTTTTGAACAGATGTTCACTTGAGGTATGCAAACATTAGTCTATTGTATCTTTTAAAATTAAAATCAAGCTTCATAATTTGGTGGTTGTTAAGAAGCTCGGCTCGAAAAAGCTTGAGCTCGAAAACTTTTGAAAAAGCTCGGCTCAAGTTCAAAAACCACTATTCGCACACCCCTAATAATTATAATTAAACAATTAAGTTGATGCAATGCAAAACATCACTTTGGGTAAATTTATTGTTTAGGCTAAAGAAATACCCTCTTACTTATGCTTTCCACAATTAGTTTTTTCATAGTAAACATAACAAGTTTTTAAGTTACAAAATTTTATCAATTGTGATTTATGAGTTCTATTGTATTTAATTAATTGTAAACAATATTATTAGGCCCACATACCTAACAGTTCAATCTTGTTTAATATTCTGGAAGAGGGTGAAAAATAGGTTTTCTTAAATTTTACTATGCTATGGATACTGTCTTCATTTATGTCATAAGGTCTTAGCTGTTACAGTGAAAGTACAAAATTATTAAATAATTAAAAAGTACAATAATATAAAAAAATTATTTATCTTAATAAAATGTGTTCTTTTTACCAGTATGTTAATTTCTTTATGACCCTTTACCTTATTTACATTTGAGGAATGTAGAGAACAATATAAACTACTAAATTAAATTAGGCTCCAGAAATATTTAATAGGCCTAGTAGATTTATAATTCAATGATTTTATTGCCGCACATACCGAACCGAACCGACCTTGAAATTTCTGTACCGCAGACACCTACTAACATTTAACCCTTTACGATCGTAAGGCCAGCAGGAGTAGCCACCATGCAGTCAGCAGCCAGTCTGAATTATTTTCGTATGGCTTGGATTCAACGATCGGAAGGCCAACTCTACCGGCCACGCCCTACTCCATGTCAGCTCAGCATTCATCATGGCGGCTCATTCCCAGCACCTCGGTATTGTTTTCACTCCTGGCAGTTTGGAATTCTTTTCACTGAAAACCTGCAATGTTAGCATAGGGGACTTTTAAGGTACAATGTTGTAAGCCTGCTGATCATTTTGTTAAATACCGTCTTGCAAGGTTGCAGCCACTCTACAGGCATCATACAAAATGTATAAAAACAAGAACAGATGTCATCAAGCTCTCCTGTTGGACAACCAAGCGTTTGTTGGATTTCATGATGACCAGCACTGCTGGCCAGCCGATCGCACAGTACAATTGCGGTGGGAAAAAATCCGACAGTGGCCTGTAGAGCTGGCCACGTGATCACTGAGGAAAGTGGCAAATATCCAATCAGACCGCAAAGGGTTAATGGTCTTTTTGCCAAGAATCCTTTTGGTCACTAGATAACTATACATATTGACTCAGTCACTGACTGAGTGACTGAGGTACAGCTGACCCTCGGCGATCTGACACTTACAAGCCTTGGAGATCGTTGGATTATCAAAGATATTTGGCATTAGTTTTACATAAATAAATTTATCATAAATTTAGAAAAAATTGCTTTTTGTTTTAAGACTCTAGGGACATCTAGAGGTCCAATAAAAAAAAACGGAGATCACTTATAGTTCAGAGTTTATATTCTCGACATCTTTGTTTTAAAGAGTATTTTGCCCTACATATCCTCTTGTATAAAATTATTTTTTTAACTTCCAATTTTATTTTCCCGATTTGTAATAGCCTATGAGAAAAAAATTATTTCAGTAAAAAATCATTCAACCCATGAATCAAATCAAACAAATAAAATATATAACATGGACACTTTATGACATGGATTTAGGCTTCAAATGTTTTGTGCGTGTTGGTCTAATGGTTAGCATCTTGGGCTTCAGTTCAAAAGGTCACGGGTTCAATTCCCGGCATGCCCACACAAATCTGAGGGGTTTGGACCGCTTTCCCTTAAAAGCGTTTAAGTATCTCGTCTCTAAAAAAAGCCACTGGCGTAAACATAAGCAAAAAAAAAAAATGAATAAGCCCCAGCTCACCATTTTATTTAGAGATGGAAAGGGATATCTCACAGCAAGAATATCGAGACTTACACTTGAGGATGGGAGGAAGGGGTCGAAAGAGCTGGTAGGACACAGAGCTCGCTTACATGAGAAAGAGTGATAGGTCACTTTTCAGAAGAGCCAACACTTGGGAAGCCTTTCATAGGCAGCTTACAAATTGGCTGTCAGGAAGACTAAATGAAGGAGTTTTTGTGGAGGTTTGGAGAATGTGAGGGATGATCCATGCGGATAAGGCCTGTGTGCTTGTCGTATGGAGATATTCGTCAGGATCAGGTGAGCATTAAACTCCCTCAGTCCCTTTAAAGCACCTGGGCCTGACGAGATTATAACAGTATGCCTTCAACATGGCATTGACATCATTCTCCCAACACTGTGTGGATCGATCAGGGCAAGTCTGGGTCTGGGGCACATCCCTGCTGCTTGGAGCTTATCACTGATGGTTTTCATCCTGAAGCCTGGGAGGGCCACATATGTAAATCCCACGTCCTTCTGTCTCATCTCTCTGACTTCTTTTCTCCTGAATACACTGGAAAAGCTTGTGCTGAGGTATCTGGGAGATACTACTCTCAAGGCGAACCCCCTGCATAGTAATGAGTATGTCTAGTGATTGCATAGTAATTGTAATTGTAATTGTAATAGTAATTGTAATAGTCATAGTAATTGCATTCCTGGCTAGTCCTGTGAATCTGCCCTTTACCATCTTGTGGGTAGGATTGAGAAGGCCTTCAGTCACAAGGAGGTTGCCCTGGGTGCTTTCCTCAGCATTCAAGGGGCCTTTGACAACACTGCAACTGAGGCAGTCACAAGGGCTGCCAGATCAAGAGGGTTCAGTGTAAAAGCATGCAGGTAGATTGAGAATCTACTCTGCAGTAGGAAGGTAAAACTCTCACTCCATGGAGAGGAGTTGGTTATGCAGACCACAAAAGGTTGTCCACAGGGAGGGGTTCTCACTGACGAACTCAACAGGAGACTAAACAACAGTGGCGTGTCCGCCCAGGGATACGCTGATGACGTGGTGACCCTGGTGGTTGGTATGTTCAACAACCGCATGAACCAGGATTTGAGGTTGGTGGCTGATTGGTGCCTGGAGGTTGGACTCTCAATCAACAATTGTCAAATGTTGGATGTGAGGATGGATCTGGCAAAGGTTGAGGCAGTTCCTTTCACCAGGAAAAAGAACCTGAAGGGATTAGGACCTCTGATGCTGAACAGAACTGCAATTAATTGACCTGAAAGATCAGGTGAAGTACCTCGGTGACGTATCAGACACTTCTGTAGTAAGGACCCCAACACAGAAGACATTGACGAAGGTAAGTAGTCCCTCTTCGTCTGCAGGAACTTGGTGGGCTCTGTCTGGGGGCTGTGACCTAGGCTCATGCACTGGCTGTATGTCTCTGTGTTCAGACCCGCCATGATGTTCGGGGCAATTGTTTAGTGGACCAAAATTGGTTCAGAGGTAGGTGTGAGGAGTTTGGCAAGTGTTCAAAGTTTGGCGGGTCTCATCACAGGAGCAATGAGCAGTAGCCCTGGGGTTTCTTGGACTGCCTCCTGGACCTCACACCAATAGACATCCACTTCAGGGAAACTGCCAAGAGATGTGAGTAGCGTATAGAGAGTGAGAACCTCAGGATGTCCCTGGCTGTACCCTGGGGTTACACCTAAATCATGTGGTTAAGTATGAAATGAATTAAATACATTTATTTATCCCATTTTCTGACAAAAATAAAATAAGTACGGTACATAAAAACACAGCATAAGTGATAATAAATAAATCAATTAAGCCTGTAAAGGATTAGGCCTACATGGGCAGGTGCCTGTGCGTAAGCCTTGAGAAGCTATCTAACCTGTGAGTTAGGCTGAAAAAAAATAATAATAAGAAATATCCACTTTATTTTAACGGGATATAAAATTAATTGTAATTTGCTTAGAATTCATAAATTTAAATATGGCGACAACTGAACAGCAACTAACTGTCTGAGTGATGTAAACAAAATTAAGAGAGGGTGCAGGGGTTTGCAGTATGTCAAAGGTTATGTCTAATGTAGTTCGGTCTGATAAGGGCCTCGGCCTCATGGATACTAATAGTGCTTAAAAGGTTTTTAGAATGATGCTTAAAAACACTAATTGATGGAGAGGTAAATAAATCGTTGGCTCTATCATTTAGACTTAAGTTTCAAAAAAGGTGTTGCGCTGCATAGAAAGAGTTTGGCAAAGAAAATGATCTGTTGAGCTGTAAAACAGTAATTCCAATTTTTTTTAACTAGTAAAATTTTCATGGGCAATGGGAGAAAAAATTGAATAGAAATTTTTAAATATGTGAATTAACAAAAAATATATGTAAAGATGTCTGATATGAAATTTCTGACTTGCCAACAGACCACATGCCCACCATCTACACCTTCAGTAAGGAGGAAATCGCCTTGATGACTGGGTAAGAGGAATCAGGTAACTCTTTCCTGGGTTCCTGGCCACATAGGTGTCAATGTTAACAAAGATGCTGACAGATTGGCTAGCGTTGGGTCATCTGGGGCATTCACTGGCCCTGACCCTTTTGTGGTAACTCTAGCAGCAATCTATATATTAAAAAAATTTGGGTTTTCTTTTCCGAGTCAGTTCGGCTCTTCTACTGAACCGATTTTCATAATTGAGGTCTCAAAGTAAAGGTAAGCAGACGCAGATTTGGCATCATGCATCCACATTCATTTATCTGCCGTATTCCTTGAGTTATGCATAAAACCAGCTTCCTCCCTGTACATTTCTTACGGGAGTTAAATATGGTTTTCCTTATTTCCGAGTTCGTTTGGCTCTTCTACTCAACCAATTTTCATAATCGAGGTCTTAAATTAAAGGTATGCATGCACAGATTTGCCATCAAGCATTGGCATTTATCTACTGTATTACTCAACCAAAAAACATAAGATTATTTCCCGTTTTTTGAATTCAATTAAAGATATATTTCCCCAGTTCTAATTACGTAATTCTATATGTTTCGGTCTAAGAATCTTCAGTAAAATATCAGATTTCATTTCAGCTATTGATTATTATGATCGGACATACCTGAAGCATTCTGCTGAATTCTGAACAACACAAATCTTATATATACATATATATATATACACTAGGGAGCCCATGCGCAAATTGCGCATTTTAATATTATTTCTGTTTTTGGAAAACTCACCTACAGTTAGAATAAATTGTATGGCTTTAATTTACCTCTATTAATCAAATTAACCTTTTCAATTGAAATTTAAAGATCTCACCTAAATAAACAAAGGCCTAACTGAACAAAACACACACACACTATTCATCACACACACTATATTTTTTTTTAATTTGGTCGTCTTCTCGCACATAGCCTAAGAAGGATATTGGAAGTTTTTCTAAGGGGCCCATTTGCAAACTACGCATTCCAATATTTTATCTGATTTTCAATTAATTTTTGTCTCTCAGCAGTTCTCTGTTCTTACCGAAGGTTACGCATATTTTCCTCTAATCTCGTTGACTCGTTTTTCTCTATGCCTTCTTTTTCTCTGTTTCAGGGTTCAATTTCAAATACATTTATTATGCGTAGATCGTGGATCTTTACCATAAAGAATGATTATTATTACCTGCCTCAATTTTGCTACAGCTACCGACAAAAGTAGCCAAAATTCATTTTCTTAAGCTATATCGGATCTGTTTTACAGTTGCGGGCAATCTATTTTTGTTTACAATATGACTTAATACCTAGGGGGCCCATGCGCAAATTGCACATTTTAATATTATTTCCGTTTGTGAAAAACTCGCCTACGATTAGAAGAAATTGTAGGCTTTAAACTCGCCGTTATTAATGAAGTTAACATTTTAAGTGAAATTTAAAGGTCTCACCTAAATAAATAAAAGCTTAGCTTAACAAAACACAAACATTGTTCATCACCCCATCACCATGTATTTCATCACCCCATCACTATGAATTTCATCACCCCATCACTATGTATTTTAATTTGTCTTCTGGCACAGCAGTAGTATACAGTAAGTCTTTCTTCTCCTACTCATCTTGCCCTCACATCATCTTTTAGTCGCGGCAAGTAGATAGGTGGTGCAGTGTCCCTCGGATGTTCTATCAGTCTATGTCTCTCGGAAGTTCTCTGATCTTGTCGAACGTTACAGTACGTACGTTTTTTCCCTAATCTTACCGACTCGGTTTTCTCTTTGCCTTCTACTTCTTTCTGTACCATAAAGAATGATTTTCCTTCCTCAATTAAGCTACATTAAAAAAATATTTATTCAAGAATTAATATTCATGATGAAATATAGACTATCAATTTTGTTTACAACCTGACTTAGGTTAAAAATCCATCTGAAGGTAATCAGCTGTTAAATTACAATCACATTTTAAAACCGTTATAACGCAAGTTGATCAGCACAGGAGCGTTGATAGCGCCCTCTATAAATAAATTAAAGCCTTGGGAGTCGAAGCCGAAAAAGAAATGACTATTTTACCTATCTGTCGCAGGTGCGCTAATTATAAGCTTTAAAATGATGCCTCAATCGTAAAAATCGGTTCAGTAGGACGCCTGAAAAAGAGATCTAACAGAAAAAAACCTTATTGTATTAAGTATATAGAAGATTTATAAATTAGGTTTTTCTTTTCCGAGTCCGTTTATGGTCTGATCTTAATGAAATTTGGTATAGACGTGTAAAGTGGTAATCAATCGGACGAATTCGTGAACCAGCCCGATCAGACCACCGGAAGGGGGGTAAAGGGGGATAAACCATCCCAAAAGTGGGTTTTTTTAATTTTTTACTGAGAAAAACAAAATTTATGCAATTTTTTATGGCCCCATTGAATTCAGCTCAAAAAAACAAATAATTTAGGGTTTTGATTCACTGGTCTATGTCTATTGGTTACCGAGATATTTAAACTGGTAAACACAGTATGTTGTTCCAATGTTAACCTTATGGGAAATAAGTAAAATTCTTTAAGTAGCTTATTTCTCAACACATCTCGATAAAACTTGGTTTGTGGCTTCATCTAGATGAGATCTAATGTATAATAGTCTAAAATCCCCGATATTTCCATTTTCGTGGCAGCAAACCTGCATACTCATTCCCAATGTTATTCTTATGGAGCTTACAAAAACATGTTGGCTTGAACTAATATACTAATACTAATACTAATACTTTAGGAGTTGTTTTCAATAGTAGTATGAATTGGTCTGCTCAAGTAGATTATTTAAAAAATAAAGTTAGGAAATTTATTTTTGTTTTCAGACAGCTTCAAGAGGTTTTAAATTTAAATGAATTGAAACTTTGTTACTATGCTTATTGTCAATCCTTATTCATGGGTGGAATTATTGCTTGAGGAGGTTACCGATCCATATTGGAACCATTGAACATCATTCAAAAATCTATAATCAAAGCTGCTTTGGGTAGAGGGCGAAGATATCCTGCGGAAATTTTATTTGAGGAGTTTGGTGTTTTAAACTTGAGGCAGTTATATGTGAAAACCTTACTAACACACATTTTAAAACATTCAGACGAAATTTTTCTTAATTTTGAACACAGTTACTTTACTCGAAGTTCACAGTGCAGTAGAATCAGAGTTAACAAGTTAGTCAGAACCTTTTCAGTCACCAATTCACATAACATTACTCAAATTCTTTTCAGAAATCTTCCACCATACCTGCAAAATTACCATAACTGCACATTGACTACTTACAAGAAACACATTACAAACTGGTTAAAGGAAATAGGAAGGAATGCTATAGAGACGGTCATCACATCCGGTTACAGATAGATTTGACTCGACCAGTGCCAGTGACTTGACAGAGGAAGTCGCTGAGGCGGGCTCCATCGTTTTTCAATGTTTTTAAAATAATTGCCAGTGATTTTTTTCTTCAATATCTTAATATTATTAACAATTATATTAATTTAAAACAATATTGATTTTGTCTCCACAATTAATTTCATCAAAAAAATTTTTTTTCAGCAAAGTTATTTATAGGCAAAGACTTTTTAGTATAGCGGCTCGTGCCTACACACAGGTTTAACAACCTATGTAGGCACTATTTCCAATATAACTTTTTTATTGTTTACTATATATGATAATTATTTTATTTTAGTTATAATGTATAATGTATTATGTAATTGTGAACTTTTTTTGGAATTAAAGTATTAGTATTAGTAGTATTTGCATATGAAATTCGCTGAGCATGCAGGTCTGCAACGGGGGTGTTTTAGCATAATATATAGTTAGTTTGAAAAGTCGTATGTCGTTGTTTTGAAAACTTAAGTACAGAATATCTATTAAATTCCTACTTTTTCCTTCGTGGAACGATTTATTACCAATTTGGTAATAAATCGTGGTACAATTGGTTTTCTGAAATTCCAACATAACCGGGCCGAGCTACATGCACCTCTTTTTCAACTTAGGCAAGTGTCGGCAAGTCACATTGAAGTTGTGAAGCTGCATTTGCATTTTGTGTATTTCAAAGCCAGTGGCATTTTTTAATGTTTTTATCGGGAACGGTCCAAATGCACTGCATGTAACATTTATTTTGTAAATGAAGAATTATTTGATTCGAGTTATTTTGTGTCTTGTACCAAAATTTACTGCTGCGGAGCAGCATGGGTCCTCTAGTGTGAATTAATCTATCACGGCTTGGGCCCCTGATGAGCACCAGAGGAGATTAGCATGACTCCCATTCCTGAAAGTAAGTAAACTCATTTCTCAAATTTCGATCTTGGCACGTGGCATCAAATCTATGATTGGGTAGGCAGGAGGTAAGACAAATCACAGGACTTGTTACCAGACACGGGCACCTGAGAAAGCATTTTCACCAAATTGGGGTGTACAATGGGGACCCCTCATGTAGGAAAAGAAGGGCAGTCAGGGGAGACTACTGACCATCTGCTGTTCGACTTGCTGGGAAAGGTTGACAACTATTGGGACCATGGAAGGTAACAACTTCCTCAAGAGGAGCTTGTTGGCAGGCTGTACCATTTCATCAGGGACATGAACCTTGGCGGTTCCTGAATCACCTAATCATCAAGAAAAGGATGCAAAACAAGCCCTCATGGCTGAAGTGCCTCGGGATATTGGTCTGCCCTTTTAAATGAGTGAATAAGCAACCTCCGTAGTACCTGAGAATCTCTGTATCCGAGGCAGCTTCGGTCCCAACAACCTCGAATGATTGGGAGTGTTCTGTACTATGTTTGGGGACAACCAATATGAGTGTTAATAAGCACGCCACATAAAAACTAGTTTTACTTCCCATAAATATGGGTTTTCCTCAGCAAAAAGTTCCTAAAATTGCTTAGGCTCTACTTGAATAAAGTTTGGATATTTTAAATTCACTATACCTCAACTGCTGGCAAAGGTTTGAAATTCCACGTTTCGCATTTTGTAACGTAATTTCTCTTGATTCTCTATTCAATGTTGTGTGAAAATCTGAAAAAAATAGACAATTAGAAATGTTGAAGCTACAAACTTAAGCTAAGCTACAACTTTGATCAGCAGCACCAAATTAATAAGGCGGTGAGTTTTTCTCTCTGATCTACATAATATCTATATATCTTCTTAGTCAAAAGTAGGCTTACAAGACTTCCCCAAACATGGGTGTTTAACCTGAATCCTATACTCTTATATGAGCAATTGTTGTGTGTTTGCACAATTATCTCAAAAACGGCTCCGAGGATTTCCTCCAAAGTCTGGAAATAGCTAATTTCTGACTCAAAAACGTGTTCTATGCAGGTTACTTGGCCAGAGAAAATCTACTAACGTGGTAAAATGAATTTTAAAGAAGAAAAAATTTAACATTAGGCCTCATGAGTTGCCATGCTAGCAACAAAATTAACAACAAAAACATAAACAAATCAAGTTATCTGAAATCATAACTGCTGTTTGCAAAATAAGAGAGGAGAAAAGCAGCATATGGGATGAAGATTGCATGAGTGAGAGTGCTGCTAGCGAAATTGACATTTATTATTTGTTTGATATGTTTGTTACTAATATGATTATATGTTAAAATAAAACAAATTTTCCCATAAAAGACAAACACAAACAAAGTTTTGACAGTTCAACAAAAACATTTCATTTAGGCCTAGTAATTTCAGCTGAGGTTTAGCAGACGATTGAAGTTCACAAGTTTTGCCGTCCGCTTATTTCATGCTTCCAGTCATAACATAAAAAATTACATAGTTACAGTGATGCTAACTTCCATTAAAAATTTTACAACGTTGTGCTATCACCTACTCCCCCCCAAAACCTTATATTTTCAAGGAGATTTTAGTTTTTGAATGAATTTAAGAAATTAATTCTACATATTAAGTACCTAAGTAAAACTATGGTGAACTCCTCTCCCCTCCATCTCCTGTAACAGTAAGCTTACATAATCAGTAAGCTTGCTGATAACCCCCCCCCTCAACCCCCTAAGGAGCATTAGGTAATTTAGGGATAGCCCCATATTATTATCTACTTTTGACAGGTATACAAATATTCCCTACTAAATATTACTGCTAAGCCAGCACATAACAGGACAATTAAAGGTAGGCCTAAGTACATCTGTAAGTAGGCCTAAGTGCATCTGTCAGTTTTCTCCCTGATATGCAAGTATAAAAATATTCCCTACTTAATATTACTGCTAAGCCAGCACATGACAGGATATTCGAAGGTAAGCATCTGTAAACAAATACTTCTATCAGTTTTTCTTCCTGATCTACAACCTATCGTCTTAATCAAAAATAGGCTTAAAAGACTTCCCCAAACAAGAGCTGGGGAAGTAAAACCTGTATCATACCTATTCAGAAGAGGTGGTTTCTGTATGTATGTTTGTGGCAAGTGAACGCGAAAAATACTGAACCGACTGGGTTGAAATTTCACACGGAGGTAGATCTTGAACCTGGGAAACACATAGGCCTATTCCCTTCCTTAAAATTCCCTCGGGCTAAGTCCCGCGAACGTCCTCATTATCAATGTTTACATTTTATAAGGATGTACAGTTAGATTTTTTTAACTAGAAGCGGTCAGGACAAAGTGGAGTATCTTAGACAATGCACTTCTTATGTTTTAAGTAAAATCATGAGTTTCTGTTTATTTTGTAATGCCATTAAAAATTTTATAACGTTGTGCTATCACCTACTCCCCCCCAAAACCTATACAAAGGTTATATTTGTTTACTACCCAAAAAAATAAACAAAAGTATAAAATGGTTAAGAATAATGTTTGTTTTTATTAATCCTAACCTCAACATTTGACAAGTAGAAACACGTGATTGTAGGAATTCAAACCAAGGAGGTTATATTATTATACTGGAGATAGCACTGCCTTAACAAACTGCATTGGAAAGCGTGCCGCAGTTGGTACTAACTGATATACCGTTCTTTGAGTCGATTCAACTGATTCAAAAACTGATGTAATCATTTCGGAGAGTTGAATCATGTTGATCTGATCCTCATTATGATTGAGCGGTTTCTTTGCCTTGGAACAGTTATGACCAAATACAATATTATATAAATAACTGAATAGAAAATGTTATTTTTTAAAACCTATGAATCTTAATTAATCTAAAGTTCAATATATAAGTGTTAGCATCCGGCCAGTAAATGACAACTTCACTCTTTATGTACGATTTTGCCATCAGCCATATTATTAAACAAACGTTATTGTTGCTCAGCAATATTGTACCACTAACAGAAATAAAAGTCCTACTAGGCCTATTTATGTTGCTTACCTGCCAAGTTTCTACTTCTACCGTAATTCTCGTAGTGACTGATTATGTCAATTACTTCTAAGCCCAGGTATCTGTTTTGCTATTTTTACTTTATTTTGCCATTCAAGATATACTCAAAAATAAATTAGGTGAAGTTATTTTCAAACAAAAATCACCTAATAAGTACTTGTTAGCAGTTTATTATAAGTGTTTAATTCGTTGATTAAAATATTATTGATTTCCGGTTCCGGAATGAACCAAGCTCAAAACTGAGTCGTGATTCGACTGAATCACTCGATTGATGCGTTCATTTTCGTTCATCTGAGGTCGCCTCTATCCGTGACGGATTGTCTAACCTTGAACCCCGTGTTGCCAATGTCGAAGTTAGACTCTCATCAGTAGAAAAGGTAATTAAAACAGTTGCTGATAACAGTTTGGAGACTACTATTGCGGAAATTAACGAGCGCACTCGCCCATCCCGTAACATCATGGTATACAATCTAGAGGAATCTTCATCTAATGACATTACGTCCAGAAAAAACCACGATCTTGGTCTGGTGTCTGACTTGTTTAAACCTCTTCTTCCCTCTTTCACGACCAATGAGGTTAAGACTTTCCGCGTCCGGGTGCAAAAAAACTGGGAAGCCGCGGCCACTCAAGGTCATCTACGCAACCAGTCCGATGCTGTTACTATCATGAGTGGATTTTCTGTGGACTATGCTCGTGATGGCGGGCCCACCTTTGCCTCAGTGAGACTTTCAAGGGATAGGACGCCCCGTGAGGTCAAGCATCTTCAAGCCCTCAATGACGAGCTCAAGGACCGTACATCTCGTGGCGAAAAGGATTTCACCATTAAGTTTGTAAACAATATTCCTCAAATAATCGTTAAAAAAAACGCTTAAGCATCGATGGTACTAAGGATACCATCGTTAATTGTTACTATCAAAACGTCAACGGCTTAAGGAGCAAAATTACTGATCTGACACTGAATACCACAACATCTTCCAATGACGTCATAGTCCTGGTCGAGAATAATCTCACATCTGATATTAACTTCACCGAGCTGGGGCTAACTGGCTTCAATTTACACAAATGCGATAGGTCTACGTCTACTAGTACTAAGCTCAGTGGGGGAGGTGTGCTAATTGCTATAAGGGACTTAATTCCTAGCCAACTACTTGCGAGTCCCCCATGTTCCTTTGAATGTATTTTTGTCTCCTGTACTCTCACTACTCAGCGATTCCTTCTGAGCTCCGTATACATTCCACCCAATAAGCCTGCTAATGTTTATGCGGAATACTGTGACGCTGTTGATGAAGTCATTGCTTCTGCTCACTTCTCTGAAAATGTATTACTCTTTGGTGACTTTAATTTAGCTATAACTGAACCAAATGTTTGCGGATTACAACTTGGAGGCGCATCTGCTAACCAGTTGTTCAACCTGGCAATGACTCGCCGGCTCTTCGGTTGACAGTCGATCACTGACGAAATAAGGTATTTTAACCTCCAGAATTAATAAAATATATATTCATCTTTCAAAAAAATTTTTTTTGAGGGAAGATATTACCAAAATTGAAAGCACTAGTCAAACTTGGAATAAGTTTCGATATGTTATTTAATTTACTAGGTATATCTCAACTGTATTGACTTACTGTTCCCAAATCCTCGACAACCCCCTTTAGAGTCAGAAGCTACGAACTGTCCAAGGGCAGACGTCCCTCCATGAGCATTTTCTTCAAATTGCATTTCCGACACAATGACACTATCCTCTAGGACTGTACCACAGTTTGTGCACACTGTGTCCCCACGAGCTGGATCCACCTCCAGCTCAGAGGACCCACAATTCTTACACTTGTTTCCAGTCATGTTAAAGCTGGCCCTGAAAAATGAAATCATAGAGGTTACTTTGATGTTTAAAATATGATTTGAGGGTATTTTTATTTTTAAGGTTTAATAGTTTGTTTTATTTTTATTTTTGAGAACATTTGCCATCATTAATTAGTACAAACAAGTTACAGAAAAAAGTTTAACAGTTTCTTTTTAAAGTTTAGGCCTTATTTAGTTCTGGTATTTATTATTTTTCAAATTGATCGTTACTCATCATATTTTATGATTTTATCACTTATCATGATGAGTAAGGATCGAGTTTAAAATAATGTGAAAACTATCATGAAAAATACATACCAGAATCAACTTTTATTTTTCTTCTCCATCATTTAATTTTAGAGCAGTAAAAAACTTAGGACAATTGACTTTAGGCTGTAGGACCTGTAGTGACCACCGACTGCCCCACCATGTAGTGAATGAACTGATACATATGGTATAAAATCCTCAAAGTTGCTAGGCAATATTAAGAAAAACAATTTTTAATCAGTTACTAAGTCTTCTCAGTAAAACAAGGTTTTCACAATATTATTATATTTTGTAATTCTAATTTTCAACAATTATTGTCATAATAAATGTATTATTCTGTGAAATCTTTCTACATTTTATGTTTATCAACAACTACTATATATTTTATTCCTTCTAAATAGATCTTAGTATCCATAGTGGTGACCCCGAGTAAAATGGAAAATGAAGAACTGATGGAACGACTACGGGTTCTCGAAGAAGAAAACAACCAACTGCGAGATAATGTCCGTGAAATTATTGGAGTCGATGCCCCTCGCCTCACCCCGAACCAAACTGAACATCAAGACCCCACATTAAATTCAGTAACAAACGATCAACCGAACATGGAAGCTGCAACACCATCCCCACAAGTAAAACTTCCTCCATTCTGGCGTGAAAAGCCAGCTCTTTGGTTTGTTCAAGTTGAAGCGATTTTCGCCTTATGGCGCATTTCCGACGAGGATCTCCGCTTTACTCACGTTGTCACTCATTTGGACGAAATCACGGCTTCAGAAGTGGAAGATCTACTCTTACATCCCATTCTAGAAAGCCCTTACACAAGGCTCAAACAAGAACTCATTAGGCGACTAACGGTCCCGGAACGCAAGAGGATCAAGCAACTTCTCAATGATGAGGAATTAGGAAGCGACGCTCCGTCACAATTCCTCAGGAGGCTTCGATCTCTGGCTGGCAGTACTGTGCCGGACACCCTCCTGAAGACCATTTGGATGCAGCGTCTCCATATGGACACTATCCAATAATCCATATGGATAGCCTGGCCACAGGCTATCCATATGGCGGACAGGCTATGGTCAGGCGGATGGCCTGTACATGTGGCCTGTCACACGTACAGGCCATTCTACAACCTCACCTGACAGGACCTGGAATTAGTACGGACACATTAGCGCTGACAGCTGATGCCATTCTGGAGGTCCAACCACCGCCTTTGGTGAGCTGTTGTGCTATATCTTCCAAAACAGGTAAGCCTGTAAATGCCTTTCCTACATTACTTCCTAACCGCGGATCAGGAACAGAAGCAGTTCTAGAAAAGTTATCCATACTAGAGGAAAAGGTTCGATGTCTATCGGACGACCTGTCTGCATTTAAAAATGCTCAGTTCGGATTACGAGGCCGTGATAAATCACACAATCAACATGGTACTGGCGGTCCCCATAGTGACGGCTATTGTTGGTACCACAATCGTTTTGGGTCAAGGGCAACCAAGTGTGTGACCCCTTGCACTTACCCTTCTTCAACAAACACACTCGGCAACTAGGTGCGGTGTCGGCTAGTTGTCGTTTATCCAGACACCAACTCAATGCACCCCCCGGAGTTCCAAACACAAAGCAGTACCAGATTACAGGTATTTGATAAAAATTCAGGTTTCAAATTTTTGGTAGATACAGGTTCCGATGTGAGCTGTATACCTAAAGATTTCGTCCAGGACCCCTTGAGACCAACCGGGATAGAACTCAGAACTACAAATGACTCTGACATCCCTACTTATGGCAGCTTATGTCTCAACATAAACATAGGGCTCCGGAAAACTCTACTCTGGAATTTCATTATTGCTAAAGTCTCTACTCCCATTATCGGCTCAGACTTCCTGGCCTACTATTCGTTATTACCTGATTGTCGTAATGGTTTCCTAATTGATAGCATTACGAACCTGAAGAGTAAATGTCAGTTTATCAGTAGTCAACAGGTTAGCGTTAAGGTAATTACCTCCGACCCATCCCAATTCTCTCTGTTATCAGAATTTCCTGACATCACAAAACCTCTGGGCGTACCCAGATTTATACCCCACAACACTGTTCATTTCATTAAGACAACTCCTGGTCCCCCAGTCTCATCTAGACCTAGGCGACTGGCTCCAGAGAAATAAAAAATTGCTAAATTAGAGTTTGAATCAATGGTTGCTAATGGAACTGCGTGCCGTTCTAAAAGCCCGTGGTCCTCACCACTACACATGGTACCCAAAAAGAATGATGAGTGGCGACCGTGTGGTGACTATAGAGCGCTGAATGCCCGCACCATTCCTGATTCTTACCCTGTTCGACATATTCAAGACTTCTCTAATTGTTTATCCGGGAGTACGGTTTTCTCTGTAATAGACCTTGTTAAAGCATATACACAAATCCCGGTTAACAAAGAAGACGTTCCAAAAACTGCAATAACTACTCCATTTGGCCTTTTTGAGTTTCCATTCATGTCCTTCGGTTTACGAAATGCTGGACAAACTTTTCAAAGATTTATTGATGAAGTTTTACAGGGGCTCGATTTTTGTTTTCCGTATCGACGACGTATTAGTATTTTCAAAAGATACTGCACAACACGAAGAACACCTTCGTATTATTTTCCAAAGATTCGTCCAATATGGAGTTTTAATAAATGTGAAAAAGTCGGTATTCAATTCTGACTCTGTGATTTTTTTGGGATACCAAGTCACAGCTAACGGAACTAGACCCATCCCTGACCGCATAAATGCACTGCAGAACTTTCCGCTACCACAAACTGCCAAAGGTCTAAGGCGGTTTTTGGGGATGCTAAACTTTTACCGAAGGTTCATTCCTCAAGCCACGGAATTTCAGGCTCCACTTCATACAGTTATTGCTTCTCTGAAAGGTAACCAAAAGGTACCTTGGAATGATGTATTATTAGAGTCTTTCAATAAATGTAAGAATCATTTAGCTCAAGCTACGTTGCTTCATCAACCCAGAGCGAATGCTAAATTAGCACTCTTTTGTGATGCATCGAATACTACAATAGGAGCAGTATTGCAACAATTAAACCAAATAGGATTATGGGAACCTTTGTCTTTCTTTTCTCAGAAACTAACACCTAAACAAACCACTTGGCCAGCTTATTATAGAGTTATTCACAATTTATGCTTCTGTTAAACACTTTAGACATATTTTAGAAGCTCATCCTTGTACTATTTTCACTGACCATAAACCCATCACTTTTGTTTTTCAACAAAAGAAGGATAAATTGTCTCCAGTTCAAACCAATCATCTGTCGTGTATATCTCAGTTTACGACTGACATTCAACATGTCTCAGGTTCCTCTAACATAGTAGCTGACAATTTTTCGAGGATAGAATCTATTTGCATCAACAAGGATACGAAAATTGATTTAAACAACTTAGCGGCTTTTCTAGCTAAAGACGAGGAACTGAAGTCCATTCTAGAGAACAATACCTCTCTTCGTCTTCAACCAATTCAGGTCCCTGGCTCTAATTCTTTTGTCTACTGCAGTGGCGTATATAGAGATTATTTTTGGGAGGGGCCAAAACTGGGGGGGCTTGGGGGGTAATGGAAAAAATTGGAATTTTTTTAAGCAAAATGGTTAGTTTTTAACAATTTTAGTTCTTAAAATTTAAATTAAAGCTGACGTCTACTCTATCTATAATGTCGAGACAAACTAAAGATCTTTGAACTTTTACTATACAAATTATTATTTGTATGTTTTAAATTTATCATCAAGGTCTTGTGTGAAGAGAAAAAGCTTCAAAGTGTAGGACCAGAACTAATGTCATTCACCACTCTGGTTCCTCTATAAATACAACCATTAACACTATTATTTATTTATTTATTTTATTTAAAGTCATGCCAACGGGTCGCAGAACAAGAGGTCAATAACCTAACTTTGAATCCAATTTTTTTTTACAAGAATACATTAACATCAGCAGATAGTATAGGACAAGGACTAACGTAATTCACCATTCTGGTTCCTGTATCTCCTTAAATTTAGGAATTGCAGCCATTTAAAGTCATACCGACGGGTCGCGGTAAAAGAGGTCAATAACCCAACTTTAAACTCAATTTTTTTTAACGAGACTGCATTACAAGAATACATTAACATCAGCAGATAGTATAGGACCAGGACTAACGTAATTCACCACTCTGGTTCCTGTATCTCCTTACATACAGCAATTTAAAGTCATGCCGATGGTTCGCGGTACAATAGGTCAATAACCCAAACTTTGAACTCAATTTTTTAATTTCAGAACACATCAACATCGGCAGGTAGTATAGGACCAGAACTAACGCAATTCACCACTCTGGTTCCTGTATCTCCTTACATTTAAGAATTACAGCCATTTCGAATCATTTCAAAAACTTCTGATAGCTCGGCATGTCACACAAAGTTTGAACCCCCCCTCTACATGACTTTAAATGGCTGTAGTTCCTAAATGTAAGCAGATACAGAAACCAGAGTGGTGAATTACGATAGTTCTGGTTCTATACTATCTGCCGATGTTAATGTCTTCTTGTAGCTCACTCTTATTATTTTGAAAATTGAGTTCAAAGTTGGAGTGACTGACATCTTTTACCGCGACCCGTTGGCATGACTTTAAATGGCTGTAATTCCTCAATGTAAGGAGATACAGGAACCATAGTGGTGAATTACGTTATTCTGGTCCCATACTATCTGCCGATGTTAGTAGAGCTTGTTTGGGAGTCCTAAGTGAAAGATACCGGATAAAGTAATTGCAAATCATTATTGCTCGAAATCAATGAATTCTCTATATTTTGCTTGCCGTTGATAAGATCTTGCATATAATTTACCTAAATAATTCACACTGTTTATTTACCTAATTTTTCTTTTGCCCTTTAATTTCGGGGGGGGCCCGGGCCCCCTGGGCCCCCCCTTATATACGCCACTGGTCTACTGTGATACAAGGGACAATAAACAACGATTATACATACCTAAATGTTTACGCAGAGAAGTGTTCAATTCAGTTCATTGCTTGAGTCATCCAGGAATTAAGTGTATGAGGAAAATGTTGACCTCAAGATACGTTTGGCCTTCAATAAACCGTGATTGTAAGGCCTGGACCTTGTCCTGCCAAGACTGTCAACGTTCCAAAATCACACGTCACGTCCACACACCTATCACCGATTTTCCTTTACCGAAATGTCGATTTGAACATATTCATGTTGATATAATCGGCCCTTTGCCTCGGGTAGGAAATTTACGCTACTGTCTCACAGTAATAGATAGGTTTACTAGGTGGCCGGAAGCTCATCCTCTGCAGGGTATCACTGCCGAAGAAGTCTCATCAGCCCTTTTTACTTGTTGGATTTCAAGATTCGGAGTGCCTTTGCGAATCACAACTGACCGAGGCAGACAATTTGAGTCTTCGCTCTTTACTGAATTAGGGAATTTGTGCGGTTTCTCAAGACATAGGACAACTGGTTACCATCCTTGCGCTAACGGAATGGTTGAAAGATTCCATAGGCATCTTAAAGCAGCCATCATGTGCCACTCTACCTCCTCTTGGGTCGAATCCTTGCCTTCTTGGGATAAGAAACGCTTTCCGGGTGGACTTGAATACTTCATCTGCGGAAATGGTTTTCGGTCAAGTTTTACGCCTCCCTGGTGAATATTTTGTCCCGACAACCGAGTTGGCACCTCTAGAAGACCCAACTAAGTTTGTTTCACGCTTAAGACTGAAGATTGCTTCAATCAAACCAACTAACATTCAAAGGCATGGAACAAAACAAAGCTTTGTTTTCCGGGATCTGGACACTTGTTCGCATGTTTTCTTAAGGGAAGATGGTGTAAAAAAACCTTTACAACACCCGTACACACTGGACCACATAAAGTTATAGAAAAAGGGGATAAAACCATCACCATTATGCTGCACGGTTCGCAGGTTAAAGTAAGCCTAGATAGAGTGAAGCCCGCTTTTGAAAACACCCAATAAAAAGTTTGAACACATAATAACTTATCCAAGGACTTTTTTATGCATTTTTTTGTTTTTTTTTGTTTGGGTTTTACCATAGACTTCCAGTCTTCCCAGGGGGCTCGTGTAGTGACCACCGACTGCCCCACCATGTAGTGAATGAACTGATACATATGGTATAAAATCCTAAAAGTTGCTAGGCAATATTAAGAAAAACAATTTTTAATCAGTTACTAAGTCTTCTCAGTAAAACAAGGTTTTCACAATATTATTATATTTTGTAATTCTAATTTTCAACAATTATTGTCATAATAAATGTATTATTCTGTGAAATCTTTCTACAGTTTATGTTTATCAACAACTACTATATATTTTATTCCTTCTAAATAGATCTTAGTATCCATAGACCTAAGTCTTTTTTCCTCTGTACAGGGGGCGAACGGGGCGGTTGCCCCGGGTGCCGCGGCTGGGGGACGCCATGACCGTAGAAGCCCGCAGCCATTTAAGAAAAAATAAAAAATTGAATATCGCCTTCGCCCTACAGGGCGCAAATAATTCACGGGCAAGAATTGTAAAAATTTAATCAAATGGCTATTAAAAAACAAGTCGTTCAATAACTTTGTTTCTTCTGTTCATAAAGTGTATAACTGGAAGTATCTAAATACTTCCATAATTTAATCATGGAAGTAGCCTTTTCAGATATTTCCAGTATTTAGATACTTCTAAATTAACATTATTTTAATGTTCATAAATTATGTTGAGAAGTAGGGCCTAAGTGAGATAGGTGTACATATTTCCCATAAGGTTAACATTGGGACAACATACTGTTTTTATCACTTTCAATATCTCAGTAACCATTAGACATAAAGCAAAGATTGAAATGTAAATCGATTGAACAATATTCCAGCAGAAATACTTTCAAAGCATTTCAGTCTCAAATCAGCAATCAGGATTTTTCTGACATAGGCCCTAATTAATCATAAAATCTATTGCAAATGCAATTGGTGTCAAATTGAAAAGCCAATGATTGATGCCATCCTTTCAATGACAATGATTCATACTCCTTCAGATTGTGAGGTAGTGTAGTTTTAATTGTCTTTGATTTCAAGTAGGTCTAACTCAACCCTTGGGTTTAGGTATCATTATGTAAAGTAATAAGTCACGAACCTTTGGAGCCTAACTTTCTTAAGTTCTCCTTAATAAAGATATAAAAAAATTGTGCAAATATTATTAATAGGGAAAGAAAGAAATTTAGACATAGGCCTATTTGTCATTGATCCTAGACCAAATTAGCCTAATCACATTTAAATTGAGGCTACTCGATTATTAGTGTTTGATTTACTAGAATGTAGAAGCCACATCTTTTTGCTGTATACTAAATGATTTTTCATATAAGAAAATATCAAAATATTGTACCTGGTCAATGCACTTGACTACAACACTGCTGCCAGGGTGATTAAGTGATTAACTTTTAAAATCCAAACTTACCTCAATAAGGTATGAAAAATATATAGTTGTTTTAGATTATTTTTAAGTAATTATTCTATTTTTTTAATTATTCTAATCTGTACTTTGATACTCTTGACAATGGAGGTTATGTTATGTTTTATGTTGATTCAAAGAGGTTAGATTAGTTTGATTAGTGGTTGATTACAACAGGGAGGTGTTTCTAAACGGGTTTCACAAGTACTATTTATTATCACTAACTACTAGTTACAATCCATCTCCAATGGGCGCGTTCAGCCGCAGTCACCGGTGGCTAACCGGTTACCATAGTCACTAATAGGCAAATCCACCGCATCTTGACAATAAACAATGTCCAGTTACTTACCGAATCCACCGTAAACACAACATCGGTGGATGCACAACAATGATCGGTAGGTGGTACGTCCACCTCTACCGTTCACTTATTATAGGTAAGTAGATTACCCACCGGTGACTACGGCTGAACGCGCCCATTGTATCTATACAGTTTTGAAAAAGAATCTTAGTATTACAAAATACAAAGTCAATTATATTAATTCACCAACATCGTTTAGAAACAGCCAATGAGCTCTATACTACATACTGGAGTCACTACTCTTGTTTACAACAACTGTACGCCGCCGTGAAAGTCGTTTTTCGCTCTGTTTAGTTGGCTTAAACCGCTGGAGGGCAAAAAGTTTGTTTTCCCATTTAAACCAATGTTAAAACGGTGATTTAAATAGTTATTTGTGTGTTGAGTGAGTAAAGTACAACATTGTCTCACGAGTGAAAATGTTGGCGCCCGAGCTTGCGAGGGCGACGATTTTCACGAGAGAGACAATGAGCTTTACTCTCGAAATTCACTCAACATTTTTCCCCCACCAGCAATAATAAATACACAATCGATATCAATTACATTAACTCAATATTTAACAAACAATATCCATTTTGTTTCGATCTGCAATTAGCGTTTGAACGTGAGTAGCTACAACCAATCATGCACCAGCGATCAGCTGATTGTTGCAAAAATCTTACAAGTTCAATTATCAGCTGATTGTTGTCGTCAATGTTGTTATGTGACTAGTACGACTAGTACAACCTCTTACCCGGATGAATAAATTACTACACAATATGAAAACAATAAACTATTTTACTGTCATGAAACACACATTGAAATAACTAATAATTAAACTGTTATTTTATACTAAATTATGAAATACTAATACCGATAATCATAATAACTTTTTTAAGTAAATACTGTTTATCTGGAGCATTTTGCAAGAACTGTTTTACTTCGTCTAAAGTGAAGGTTTTAGCTTTCTTTGGTTTATAGCCAACATTTATACGTTTCAAAAAGCAATTACTTTTGTAAAACCACTGATGTCTATGTTAAATTCGACATGAATTGTAGCTTTTAACATAGAATAGATTGTCCATAAAGTAAGCTGCGTTACATACCTTTAAGTAAGTCCGATAAGTCCAAGTCCACAAGTATTACATATTCAAAGATATTTTTACTTTTTTTAACTTACTCCATTCCATAAATACATTATAGCGTTCCTCATACTTCTCCCTTGTCTATTCCTGTAATAAATTAGCTGTAACATTCTTAGCTTCATGAGTATCTGTTCGGGTTAACGAATATTCACAATCAGAATCCATCGTGTTTCAGTAATGACGACTGTACCTAACCTCAATTTGTTACAAGCTGAGCGCTATCTTCCGTTTCCGCTGTAAGCTAATGCCTCTAATCAGCTGTTAGCGCCTGCATTTGTTGAGCAGCAATATATTTACATGTGTGCGTGGAAATTTGAAGGCGCTCTAATTTTTGAATTATTGATTTCAATGTTATTCTTATGGGTTTACTTTACTCCCGCTGAATGACAAATTATTATTTTACTCACGCATAACAAGGAGTAAAAAGCGCCTAAACATAGCAGGTGGGGGAAAAAGTCATTTTACATTTATATGATTTTGAGATTGAGGTAAAAAGCGATCTTAAACTTATCTTTACAATCTCACGATCTTTAATCAACACTAGTGCCATAGTTTGTTAATTGTTTTTGTTAATTTATTAGCCTAATTAAATAAATGCCTACACGACAAAGACACATGACAGATTCCTATGCTTACTATAACCAACCAATCGAATCGTTTGCTCACCAGGAGAATTACCTGATTGGCTGATTTCTCTGGGGGGGGCAATAAATTAATATTCCCATTTAAACCAATGTTAAAAGGCGATTTTTAAAGTCATTGTACACTCTTATATTATTTGATTTGACGTAAAACGCAATTTTATACTAACCTTTATAATCTTACGACTTATTACAAGCAAAAATAATCATTTATTTTCAAACAATATTTACAATTTAGATTGAATGAAAATACCCTTGTTCCTTGAATGACAGGACTGCCAACTTATATAGCTTTTGCTGGCGCGCGTTTTAGAGAATTTTTTCACTAGAGTAGTGACTCCAGTATGTAGTATAGAGCTCATTGGAAACAGCCCCCAGGTTTGTCAGCTGTTTGTAATACTTTTATTTTCTCCAGACCAAACCTTTACCTTTACCTCCTCTTGAACCACGTAGACTCTCGATGAGCATGTGGCGGGTCATGCCTCTTCCACTAGGGCTTGAGACTAGTCTAAACTACTGGGTTGGCAGGTGGTAAAAACATTTGTCAACTAAATAACTCTTGAGGCTTGACTTGAACCTTCGGAAATTGTCTATTTTCTTGATGTAGTCAGGTAGGCCATGATAAAACTTCTGTCCAATATATTCCGGTTTGGTTTCCGTAAGAGTCAGCCTATGGGCTATTGCAAAGTTATTTCTAAATCGTGTGCTGTAATTATGTGAAGGCAGTTGAAAAATGTTCTGGTTTTTAATATATCAAACTGTTTCAAAGATGAAAATAGAAGGTACTGTCATTATGTTAAACTCTTTAAAAAAAGGTGCACAAGAAGTTCTGGGTGGCTGCTTGGCAATGCATCGAATTGCTTTTTTTGTATCTTGAAGATTTTATCCAAATTCTTTTTGCTTGAAGAACCCCAAAGGATAATGGAATATCTGATATGACTTTAGAAAAGACTATGGTAGGCCATTTTCAAATATTTTATGTCTAGTAAGTTTACAAGACTTCTAATTACAAATAGGTTTTTTGACAATTTGGAAAAAACTTCATCGACTTGTAAACTCCAGTTAAAGTTCTTGTCAATAATGGCTCCAAGGCATGCTGCACTTGCTACCTCCTCAATTTCTGTTTCATCAAGTATAACATCAAGGCCTAAAGATGGATTTCTATGCTGAAGCTGCCTAGTTGTGAAATGGATGAACTTGGTTTTATCTTGGTTAATGGAAAGCCTCATATCAGTAAAATATTGTGACAAACTATTGATGCTTAAAAAAGTAGAAATTTGAGGGTCTTCTATTTGTTTATCTGATGTGATTAAAGTAGTATCGTCAGCAAAAGTTATTAAGCTATTTCTATCTATGTAATCTCCGATCAGGGCCGGATTTAGGGTCTGTGGGCCCCTAGGCTCATTCTGTGGCGCGGGCCCCAAATGAGTTGGGCTTAGAGGGGGTGGAGGATATGGAATACCCCCCAACACAAAGGAGGGTCCGGGAAGTTGGAAAGTTTTGAAGTAAAATAGTCACTTTTTAAACAATTTAAATAAGAAACATTTAAAATTAAGCAGACGTATAGTCTGCCCAGAATGTTGATTCCCACATAGCACAAGTTGATCCCTAGGAAATCCTTATCATTTGGGATTGCCAGTTGGGATTTTGCCAACGTCCCAGGCATATCCTCAATATCCTTAATTTCCCGGAAATATATCCCAGGGAGATTGCATGGAGATCAAATGAAGGGGTCCCCCGTAAAACGTTCTAAACGACAAAAACCTAGGTATGAGTAATCAAGAGTTGAAAGTTGAATTCTAAAATTTACGGGTTTTTTAAGGTTAGAACTTATAATCATGTATAATCTTTTAACACCCTATTTATAACATCATAATGTAGCATTATATTGAATTTGTACTTGCCATCAAGCATTTTAAAACATTTTACGTGTTTTTTTAGGGGTTATAACGTTCTAAATGACTGGCGCTTGGAACGTTTTCTGACGGACTGCTCTCTACTTTGGAAGAAAACATGAGGGAGAATAGGAATACCAACCGAAACAAAAATAAAACTGAATATAAAACAATTTTATTGATGTAAAAGTACAAAAACGTAATGTTGTTAATAAAACGTGATACGTCATTTTGCTAAAAGTTATCCACATGTGGTGTTTAAAACGTTATTCTACCCACCTCTTTTGGGGGCAATTTCCAGGCCTTGGCTTCTTATTTTTTGAAATGTAGGGTAATCCAACTTTTCTATATTCAATCCTGGTCTTATCCTTCCACTTTCCAATATTTTCTTCACGTCTTTTATTTTTATTTACGCGATTTTGGTCCTTGGGTGACAGCGCAACGACCGGCGGGGATTCCATCTTTCGGCGAATAGAACGTTATTACCCAGAAAGTCTGTGCAGTCTCGCGAAGCAAGCAAACTTTGACAGACGAAATCAGGGCTACCAACTCAAATATCTTCAAAACAAAATATACCACGGTGTAGCTCATGTCCTGAAGAACCTTTTTCACTGAATATCTCCGATTTTGAAATTTTGTCGCTTAGAACGTTTTACGGGGGACCCCTTCAAATGTCCTCACATATCCCGGTCCCAGGGATATCCTTCCGGGATATTCCAAGGACGACTTTTTTTTTCAAAAAATATCCTGGGAATTAATTTAGAATATCCTTTTTTCCAAATTAGCTCCAAGGATATCCTTAGGATAACTAACTTAATAATAATAATAATAATAATAATAATAATAATTTTTTTTTTTGGGTAGGAGGTGGAATGCGTTTACGCACACTGAGGGGCTCGTTGTCCCCTCAGTAGTGTCGGACTCCCACGAGCTCGATGTCCCGTGAACTACCGACTAAACCACCTCCCTCGGCACCGAGGACACTAGCCTGGAACTGTTTCACACATTACTTCGGGCTAGGCCTTTGATATTACGCCGCTAGGGCAACCTCCGTGGGGAAATGCTGAGGATTAAGGCCGATCGAGGTCGACCTTTTTCGCCCGAAGAATGGCCTGGACGTAGTGCTTGACACAGTTCCAGTTGCCCTCTCCCTGGAGCATAGCTCCAACGATGTTGTTTGGGCTGACGATCACGCCGATCTCAGATGAAAGCGAGGCTCGGCGGACGTGCCAACGGTCGCACTGAAAGAAGGTGTGCTCGGACGGATCTGGGATGCCGGGGCAATACAGACAGTCCGGGCTGGCGACTTTGCCCATCCGGTGCAGATATGCTCGGAAGTACCCGTGTCCAGAAAGAAACTGGGTCACGTAGTAATCGACCTCGCCGTGCTGCCGCTCCACCCATGGTCGGACGGAAGGTATGAGCTGGAAGGTCCAACGTCCCCTCGGCTCGGCTTCCCAGTCGCGCTGCCAGGAGTCGAAGCTGCGATCGCGCTCTTCCCTGGCAGCTGTTTCCCGGCCCACTTCAGGCCTCCTCCGGTAAATCGCCTGCCTCTCCCTCGCGAGAAAGAGGACGGGGATGACTCCGGCGATCACCATCACAGCAGGCTCGGAGACTGTGCAGTAGGCCGAAGCGACCCGCAGAGCTCCTCGGCGCTGGACTCGGGCAAGCCGGTCTCGGTAGACTCGCTTCTCGAGTGCGTGAGCCCATACCTCCGCCCCGTACAGCAAGACTGACTGGACGGCAGTCATGAGCAGACGGCGCTTGCAGGAACGAGGACCGCCGACATTGGGCATAAGCCTACCAAGGGCAGCGACACCCTTAGCGGCTTTGTCGGCGGCGCGCTGGATCTGCTCGCCGAAAGACAGTCTGCTGTCGACCATGACTCCCAGGTACTTTGCAGCAGGCTTAGTCTCGAGTGTGACGTCACCTATCTGCACCGGGAACACGGTGTTTATCCTCTTTTTGGTGAGGACGACGATCTCCGTCTTACTGATAGCCAGGGACAAGCCGTGATCTCGCATCCACCCGTTGACCTTGGCCATTACAACGCTGAGCCTCAGTTTTGCCTGCTCGACGTTCCTCGCAGCGATCAAGGCAGCGACGTCGTCAGCATAGCCAACGAGGCGGGTCTCATCGGGCATGTCTAGCCTCAGCAAGCTGTCGTAGGACACGTTCCAGAGATCTGGTCCGAGAATGGACCCCTGCGCAGCCCCGGAAGTGATGGGAATGCGCCGCTGACCTTCGGTCGTGTCGTACAACAGAACGCGGTCTGACAAATACGCTTCTATCATACGCAGGAGGTAGGAGGGAACTTGGAACGTATGCTCAAGCGCCCACAGCATATCGCTCCACCTGGCGGAGTTAAAAGCGTTCTTCACGTCGAGCGTGACGAGAAGGACCACGCGGCGCGACCAATGGTTGTGGTCCTCCGCCCTCCGCACTGCCTCAACTACCTCCTGAATAGCGTCGATGGTAGAGCGACCGGATCTGAAGCCGTACTGCTGCGGGGACAAGTCCCCCGCAGAGACGATGGCCTCGGTCAGCCTGACGCGCAGGAGCTTCTCAAGCACTTTCCCGGCCGTGTCGAGCATACACAGGGGTCGGAAAGAAGAAGGGGTCCCCGGTGTGCTCTTCGCCTTCGGGATAAGAACAAGGCGGGCAACCTTCCACGAAGAAAAGAAAACGCCTTCCGCCAGACACGCGTTGAACATATCGAGCAGAAGCCTTGGATTCACCTCCGCAGCGAGCTTGAGCACCTCCGCCGGAATGCCATCGGGACCGGGCGCTCTTCTGGGTCGTAGGGATCGGACGGCAGCGGTGAGTTCCTCTTCCCGGAAAACTGGGAAGGGAATAATAATAATAATAATAATAATAATAATAATAATAATATTTATTGCTAAACGATTGTACAATTGCATTGCATACATAATTTTTAACTTATATATCTTAATAAAATTAATGCTTAGTTTTTTTATCATTCTTCACAATTTTATCTGCATTTTCATAAAGTCTTCAACTTTATAGATTGCCTCTTGTAATAATATATTTTTTATTTTATTTTTAAATATTTTTATATTTTTTCATTTTTTAATTTGTTTGGTAATTTATTAAAGAAAATAATTCCATTGTATTGTAAGTGTTTTTTAAATACTTCTGTGTTGTGATGAGGTATGACAAGGTGGGATTGACTTCATAAATTTGAATTGTCATGTACTTCATATAAATGTATGTTGTTTTTTACAAATAGTATTGCTTCATAAATATAAATCGATGGAAATGTCATTATTTTATTATTTTTAAATAGGTCTTTACAAGAATGTCGTCTTGATTTCTTGAATATAATTCTTATTGCCATTTTTTGTAAAATAAAGACTTGGTTACATCTTGTGGTTGAGTTGCCCCAAATA
This sequence comes from Flexamia atlantica, assembly GCA_035578135.1. NCBI lineage: Eukaryota > Metazoa > Arthropoda > Insecta > Hemiptera > Cicadellidae > Flexamia > Flexamia atlantica. Next base: position 39,392,032 of record JAQJVK010000001.1, read on the forward strand.
CATACACCATATTTCATAAGTGGAAAAAACAGTCCATAGTAAGTAGATAGTAATAATTGTACGTTACAGAATTTAGACAATTTTCTCAACACAAAGTTTGAACTACTTAGTCTCATGCATAGTTTTTCTATGTGGGTATTAAAATTTAAATGTGTATCAATGGTAATTCCTAAAAAGTTTACACTCTCAGTACTTTCAATTATTGTTTCATTCAATTCAAGGGTTATTTTTCTGTCATCTTTACTTCGTTTGAGTTTGAATTAAATATATTGTGTTTTTCCTGAATTTATTACAAGTCTGTTCTCAGTACACCATTGCATGAGATAATTACTATTTATAAAAGTATCGATTTCTAAATTTGTTTTGTTTATGTCTGATAAGAATAATGTGATAACCCAGGGATTGACAATGGAGATGCCTAGAATATCCCACTTATCACAGGTATATCCTCAGGATATCACATAAAGATAATGAATATGTAAAAAATCCAAAAATTGTAATAAAAAAATCTAGTTGAGGTAATGCATTTTTACATGGTGTCCACACAGTTTACCACAGTGCAAATTCTATTGACCTAGGTTGGGATTTGAACCAGGGACCCTTACCTTCGCAAGCTGAGCCTCTATCCACTACACCACCAGACCTGTGTTGGTGATCACAGGGCAAAATGTCATCTTGAGTAAAATTCAAATAATTACGGCCATATCCATGAAATATTCTCGGGATATCCTTCCTAGCGCAAACTGCAGTAATGCATTATAAAACATTTATTTATTCATTTATTGTTTCAACCTCAGGATATTCTAGGCATATGGTCCTTAACAATGTCCATTTTATTATTTAAAGATTTACGGCCATATCCTCGAAATATTCCCGGAATATCCTTCTGGGTGTGAAGCAAATAAAATCCAAAACAAACGGGTTCATAATACAGAAGTGCGCGTAATCTCTTGTGTTAAGTGGTCTTTGAGTAAAGTCCATTGCTTACAGATTCAGGTATTTTGGTTCAAATTTTGAAAATAAACGCTACAGATTCCTAGCTGTAAACTTATGAAAACATGCTGTATATATCGGGAAGATGCGGAGAATTTTGTTGGGATATCCTGTGGAGTATCTTATGACACGAAATTCCACAAAATGTCCTCAGTGTGTCCTTCAGCAATGGCCAGAATATCCTCAACATAAAAATTGTTACACAAAAAGTCCCCTACATTTCCTTGCTTTTCGTTTTTATCAAGTAATGTTCTTGGAACCAACCAAAACGTGGCATACGCACGGGCATTTCGTATTCCTAGGCGTTTGCTTTTCAAGAGGATTGATGATATTCAGGATGTCTATGGGAAATTTAGTTGTTGTTATTATGGCCAAGGGGATATTTCAAGGATGTACGCAGGATATGCCCCCATAACCACTTATATCAATTTTTCTACACATTCTTATTGGGATATTCTATGGAAATCCAATAAATTATTATTGGTTTATTTTTATCATGACAAAAAATGTTTATTATAATAGATTTTTTAAAGTTATATACGGTTGGAATGTCCTATGGAAATCTGAGGAATATATTTATTTATATATTCTTATTATTTGGGTATTTCAATGATATACGTTGGACATGTGTTTGATGACCCAGTTAATTAATTTTAGGCTAGTTTGAATGTCCCGTGACAATCAGGAGATTTTTTAAAAATTTTAATTTAAAATAAAAATATAGTTCTAGGTTATTGATTAGAAATGCCTGATTATGGGCTCTCTTTTAACTTATTTTCTTTTTTATGATTTTTTTGTATTTATTAATTTATTGTTAAAAGAATGTTTCAACTATAGGAGGATATTTTAAGGATAACCTCAGAATATGCCGAGTCAGAAATCAATTATACTTTGTAATTGTGTTTTTTTGGGTTGACCTTGTACGTTTTACAATGATATCATATGATAATAATTAATTTTTTGCAATGTTAAACATTTTATATAAAGTGAAATGATTTGGCGTCTAAGGAATTCCGTGGCATGTACCTGGGATATTCCAAATTATAACATATAGTACCACATTTTTAGAATATTCCAAAGATATCCAAAAAAAAAATTCTCTTGACTCGAATGTCCCATGAAAATCCATAGGAGATTTTTTTTATTAATTTTAATTTAAAATAAAAATATAGTTCTAGGTTATTTATTGGAAATGACTGATTATGGGGTCACTTTTAAATTATTTTATTTTTTATGATTTTTCAAACCTTTTTTATATTTATTAATTTATTGTTAAAAGAATGTTTCAACTATAGGAGGATATTTTAAGGATATCCTCAGAATATGCCGAGTCAGAAATCAATTATACTTTGTAATTGTGTTTTTGGGTTGACCTTGTACGTTTTACAATGACATCGTATAATAATAATTCATTTTTTGCGATGTTAAACATTTTATATAAAGTGAAATGATTTGGCGTCTAAGGGATTCCTAGGCATGTACCTGGGATATTCCAAACTATAACATAGTGCCACATTTTAAGAATATTCCAAAGATATCCCCAAAAATTCTCTGGAGATCCCTTGTAAACATAATTCTAAATAGTTTAATTAACATTCAAATTACGTTAGACCGTTTTTCAAACATATTTCATTCAACAACTTCAAAAATTATCTCTTAATAGTGCAATTTTCGTTTTTGGATATGTCCTTTTGGAATATCCTAGGGATATTTTTTAGGTATCCCCCAATTTCCCGGGATTTGCTTGGGACATAGGGACTTGGGAGGAATATTCTTGGGCTAGGCCGCGGTCTAACGAACATTTATTATACAATTTATTAATTTTTATAAACGTCCACCGGCAAAAATTATTAAAAAAATATTTTGTTTGGCACTGACAAGATCTTGCGCGTTATTAATTAAAACAATTGACACTTTTTTCCCAAATGTTTTTAACACTATATTTTTTGTGTGGCGCGGGCCCCTAGGCGCGCGCCTATGGTGCCTATGCTTAAATCCGGCCCTGTCTCCGATGTCGTTAACATAAATTAAGAACAGGATCGGCCCAAGGGTCGAGCCCTGCGGGACTCCCCTGACCACATTCAAAACTTCAGAAAGATATACTTTTCTGATTCCAGAGTGATTGTTAGCTATAGATGTACTTTGCTTCCTGTTAGTTAAATACGAAATAAACCATTTTAAAGCAGTTCCGGCAACGCCTGCAGCAACAATTTTCTCTAATAGGATGTGAATGTCTACACAATCAAATGCCTTCGTGAGGTCTATAAATGTTCCTACAGCCGTTTCATCATTTTCAATGTAATCAATTATTCTATGAGCTAAGTTAACAAGAGCAAGTTTTGTAGACCTATTCTGACGGAAACCAAACTGTTGTGGTGAAAAAAGTTATTGCTTTCCAGAAAAGCAACCAGCCTATTACATACTAATTGTTCAATGACCTTCGTCACTACTGGCAGCAACGAGATGGGGCGATAGTTCTTCATCTCCTTCTTACAGCCCTTCTTATGCAATGGAGTAACGATAGCAAGCTTGCCCATTTCAGGAAAAGTCGCTTGTGAAAATGAATTATTAATTATATCTGCTAATGGGATCAATATTTCATCAATGCATTTCTTTAAAAAATTTTGTTGATGTCTTATCATGACCAGCTGAATTTTTCATTGCAAACTTGCCTACTACATCCCTAACCTCCTGTATAGAGACATTACCAAATGAAGTCAACAAATTGCCTGATGGTGTGAGTTGTATGTTACTCGGGAATCCGGATCAGGATTTAGGGTCTTGGCTGGATGTGGATTTGTTTGCGATCTCCACAAAAAATTTGTTGAAACTATTGGAAACTATGACTGGATCATGGGTTGTAACATTATTGATATTTATGCTAATGTTTTCACTATTATGACTTTTTTACAAGGCCTATTCCTATTGATAATCTCCCAAGCTCCACAAACGGGGTTAGCCGCATTTTGAATTACGCTACCATAGCGATGCGCTTTAGTTTGTCTGATTAACCTTCTATATTCTTGTTTCTTAGAGTTGTAGGCAATTTTCAATGGTTCAGTTTTAAAACGTTTTCCACAGACTGTAGGCCTGTGTAAGTTCAAGCTTAAATGAAACTATTTCGTCAGTAATCCACTCCGGTTTACTAGTTAATTTTTTCTTATAGTCCTTTTCCGGGCATGAGACATTTATGCAATGTTGAAAGGTACAAATAAAATTGTCATATTTTAAATTTACATCAGAAGTAGAAAGAACATCTTCTCATTTTCCCCAGCCTAGCCTAATTTTCAGCTCACGAATATTAGCTTCACTAAGGCTACGATAAGTACTTTTAATAGTAGGATTGATGTGACATGGAAGTTCCGTGGGAATGGATGCAGTAATGGCCAAGTGGTCAGAGATGAATGGCTCAAATACTTCGCAATGTTTGTTATGCATATTAGTAATGAAATTGTCCAAGCAAGTTTGAGATGTCTGAAAGGCCAAGAAAACGAATTAATATATATGAAGACGTCCTGTTTTTGTCTATTGTATTACGTAGAGTAGGATTCACGTAAGTTGGCCAAAGCATGTACTAATCATCTCCAGTGGTGTACCTTGGATATGTGGCGCCCAAGGCAAGATTAAAAAATGGCGCCCCTAAAAAGAACCCCAAGAACCTCCAAACCCCTCGAAATTGGCATTTTCCCTCATCCCAAGAAAAGTTGAAGTCGTTTTTGGCAAAAAATGTGAAACTTGAAATATTATTCAACCAAGAATTTGAAATTAAGATTTGTAAAATGCCAATTTGAAATATAAATTCGAACATGTATAATACTAACGCACAACCCAGAATCAAAGGTAAAAAAACACAAATTTAAAATAAAAATTCGTTATATTTTACAAAATATTTAATCCAAGATAAAATGAATTGGTGTATGAGTACGTGTATTAAAATTATCATACTTCTGTTATTATAAGCCTTATCTACCTAAAAGCTACTTTCCTATTAGCTTTGATTTCACAAAAGTATCAATTAATTAATCTAAGTTACTTTTTGCTACCTCCTCATGTTCAATAGATAAAATGACTAAATTTGACAAACGTTCTTGTCCCAATGATGATCTTAGATAATTCTTGATGAGCTTTAATTTACTGAAGCTTCGCTCACAATACGCCACCGTAACAGGAAGTGTTAAGTACATTCGAAGAGCAATCTAGATGTTTGGATAAATATCCTCTAAAGACAGCTCTTGAATCTTTTTGACGATATCAAGTGGAATTGCTTTTTCAAGATCGTTGATGAGCAGTGGCGGATCCACAGCATGAGTTCGGGGGGGGGGAGCAAGTAGGATTACGAGTGTGACCTGCCGGGGGGTCTGGGGGTGCGGGGGCCCTCCCCCGGAAAATTTGTGAAAATTTGACCTGAAAACTCTTGTTTTTAGACAATCTAGAGAAAAAACCTTGCTAAATTTTCAATTTAAAACTACATATTTTTATTGGATTTATCTATACAAGTATACTTGATTAGGTAATTAGGGAAATAAAAAAGATTTTGAGTCGAGCCTTCTTTTTCCTCCCTTAGCATAACGCTCAGTTACATTATCAACATTCACCTCAATATCACGATGTACAGTTAGATTTTTTTAACTAGAAGCGGTCAAGACGAGGAGGAACATCTTTGGTGATGAACCTTTTTGTTTGTAATATAATCACATGTTTCTACCTGTCAAATATTGAGGTTACGTTTAATCAAAACAAACAATATTTTTATCCATTTCATACAATTGTTTTTTATGAAATATTTTTATGAAACTGCATTTAAGCCTAACAATATCATTGATAATGATAAAGCCGCTGATGTCACTAACTTTCTTAAGGAAACCCACCTTACATATTTTAATCCAACATAGCGAGATTTGACATGTTTTTGTAAGCTCCATAAGAATAACATGGGGAATGAGTATGCAGGTTTGCTGCTACAGGTGTGTTTAAAATGGTTGGTTTTAATTCAATATTTAGTAGATCTGAACTAGAAGAAGCCATTTACCAAGTTTTATCAAGATATGTTGAGAAATAAGCGAAATATAGAATTTTACTTATTTCCCATAAGGTTAACATTGAGTCAACGTACTGTTTTTACCTCTTTCAATATCTGGATAACCAATGGACATAGAGCAGTAATTCAAAATACTAAATTGTTTGTTTTTTTTAGCTGAATTCAATGGTGTCAACTAAAATTTGATAAATTTTATTTTTCTATGTGAAAAACTCAAAAAAAACCCATTTTGGGGGGTTTATCCCCCTTTTACCCCCCCTTCCGGTGGTCCGATTGGGCTGGTTCACGAACTCGTCCGAGTGATTACCACTTTACACGTCTGTACCAAATTTCATTGAGATTGGACCATATTTACGGCCGCTATCGTGTTAACAGACATATATATATACAAATTCGAACGAATGGTGTTTTTTGCTTCTGGGGACCCCAAAATGAAAAGTTAACATGGTCTCGGACTTAGGTCATAACATGAGTACTACCGTAATAGCTTATTCCTTTAAGGAAATTCGCTAAAAGATGTTCGTTGACAATGTTTTCAGCACAGCTGGATTTTATGGTTAAGTTCGTAGGGAGATAATAGTTTGTTTACTTTAGTTTTGGCCAACTTAGGTGACTTCTACTCTAAATGTAATATCATTTTTACAAATTTGATATTACAAAGTATTATCTAAAATGTTGGTATTAAAATTGGGTGCGTTCAGCCACAAACATTGGCGAGTAGTCTAATAAGGGGCCAACCATAAATTATGTCATCGCTTTTGGTCAATTTAGACCCCCTCCCCAAAAATAATCCTATCGTCACAAACCGCCTGAACCCCCCCCCCCCTCATTTTAAAATGACAAGGAATATGAACCTCTGATTCACGTAGAATATTGCCAGTTTCTGGGAAAAGACTATACGCCCTTTTGGAGACTATCTATTTTGCTGCCCAGCTGTCTTAGGAAAAACTCAACTGACTGAATCCTTCCGGTTGACCTAACGATTGAAAACTTTGTAATTATTTTATGGTAGTACATATTCCTTACAATAATAAAAAGCAACTATAAACCTAAGAAAACTCGAAGGGGCACAGATAAAACACCTTTACAGGCTAGGGAGAAAACTTGACTTACTTACAGTCACTTATCCTTTTCCTCGCCGCAATCCTTGGACTGGGGAGATGTCAAAATTCTTCCTTCTCATTGAAGTGATTGTAGTTGGTAGGGCTCATTCCGGTGGGCGAAGCAATGTTCCACGTCGAATTCACAGATTCTGTAGTATGGCCTATTGATTAAATATTCCTTTAATTTATTCTTGAATGTTGTAGGGTTGTTGAGATTCTTCAATTCATCCGACAATAAATTAAAAAATTTGGATCCAGCATATAGAGGGCTATTGTTGGTTTTTTGTAGTCTGTGTTGTGGAAGGTTTAAGTTATTTTTGTTTCTTAAATTGTAGCTATGGCAATCGGATCTTGTTGGTATCGGAACTGTTTTGCATTAATTATGGTCTCCAGAATGTTAAAGTTAAGATAAGGTTAATACCCCCGTTGCAGCAGTCCTGCATACTCAGCGAATTTCAAGTGCATAAATAAATAATTTAAATGAAGTCTGGCATCAAGTAAAATCAATATACATTCAAAAGAAAGCATGCAAAAATACTCTCCTAGTGGCTTTTAGGAGCAAAAAGCTATGAAAAAATAATAGCCTATACTTGGCATGAAAATGCATTGTTCAAAAATTCAGCTGGCATTTTTTAATTTAATCATATGGAGAACTGACCAGCTGTTTAAGTTTGAGTAAAGAATTTCATAAACATAAATCTGTATTCGCTATAGTACATTTATTTGACATATTTAGTTATCTGGTCTTTAAATAAGCCATATGTCTGTATCCACCATATGGCTTTGAATCAAACATCAGCTCACATGTTTTAATGTTCCAAACAAAGCAGACGTTTTAGATCCCAATGCTAGTTAAATGGGATTAAATAAACATTATGTTATTTTTTGTTTTCTAGCAAACTTTAAGAAATTACAGTACTTTTCCTGAGTTCCTGACATTAAAACATTTAATTTGAGCCCTTTTCCCTCATCCAGTGACTTGTCTAATGCCCACAATTGATATTCAAAAATAAATTATTCTCCAAAAGATTAGTATGGAAAAATGCAGGTTTGCTGCCACAGAAATTTGAAAATGAGGTATCATAGGCTACAAACCAATATATCTAAACTATATGAAGCCACATAACATGTTTTATCAAGATGTTGTCAAGATGGGACTTAAGTTATTCAATCTATTTATAAGAATAAATGGTAATGAAATATGTTATGAAAGCAAGCCTAAAGTAAAAATGAAAGCAAAAGCATTTGTTGCACAGCATACAGAAATTCCCCCTTTGCACTTATGAAGCATGATTACAAAATGAGGCATGCTTCTAATCTAACTTGGCATGTCGTTATTTATTTGTTACTGTTTGCTATGATATTTTATTTATTTATTTATTCATTTTTTTGCTATTTATTGCTTGTGCTTGTTATTCATTTTCCTGTTGCTCGTTATAATTATATCTTGTTATTTGTTGTCCATTTTCATAGTTTATTGTTTATGTTAATCTTTATAATGAATTATTTACTGTTACGTGCATGGACTGGTAAAGGACTGACTGCATGACTGTATATTAAAATTAGAAACGCTTGATTGTTAAAATAATTTAGTGCCCGCGCGTGCTATGTTTGGCACATTGGGTGATTCAAAATTGCATGTATAATTTTTCTTAATAAAAAATGTTTTGAATTTGAATTTGAAGATATGTTGAGGATTAAGAAAGCTATCCAATTTTATTTACCTCTCATGAGGTTAACATTGGGAAAGAGAGTACACAGGTTTGCTGCCTCAGGAATTTGATGATTTGGGTATTTTAAGCCGTAATCAAGTAGATATTAACTGTATGAAGCCCCATGCCAGTTCTTATCAGGATATTTTGAGAAATGAGCAAACTACACAACTTTTTTTATTACCCATAAGGTTAACATGGAGAATGACTATGCAGGTTTGCTGCCATGAAAATGTAAAAATATGGTATTTTAGGCCGTAATCTACTATATATTTGTCAAATACCACTCAGTGGAAACATCGTACAGCCCAAACTACTTGACCTAGAACCTTGAAACCTTGCATGGATGTTCCTCTTAGGGCGTAGACATCCGCTAAGAACGGATTTTACAAAATTCGTAGTATAAGGGGTTTTTGGAGAGGCCGAAGTTTTCAAATTTTCCCATTTAAAAGTATTTTGGACGATTTTTGTTTACATTTTTAATGTTCATAAAACAATCAGCTGGTAGTTAGCTTCGGAAATGTATACGTTGATACAGATGATAATAAATTGATTTCTTTGACTTCATTGATTTTTGTTGATTTGTTTAAAGGACATAATTATGTACTATATAAAAGTTTCATTTAGTTTAGATAAAATTCACCATTTATTAGTTAAGTGGCACCATCTATATTTCGGTAGCGGGAGCTATCGTTTGTCCTGGAGGCGTTCGTAATAATTTTTTTATTACATCTATGCCTGTCCGATGATTTGGTGTTTCGTATAATTCGACGTACGTAGTTTAAACGTGAAGAGCATACTGCTTTTTGTGGCTGGGTCTTGAGGCTAAATCCCGGTAAGATGGAAAGAGAAAAGAACAGTGGTTTTTCAGTCACAAACAGAATTTGCTGAAATGATATGATTCTTTGATCTATTTATGTAAAAATTTATAAATTATTCAAATCCCTGATTGTAAGTTATATTTATACTATCTTTTCTACTGTATTTTTGTCAAATACCACTGACCTATCCTATGTACAGCCAAAACTACTTAACGTAGAACCTTGAAAATTTGCATGGACGTTCCTTACAGAGTGTTTACATTCACCAAGAACGGATTTTTTTAATTCGAGGTTTTTAGAGGTTTTTCGTGGAGCTGAAGCTTTGAAAATGCCCTATGTTAATGTAATGGATGATCTTTTGTTCAAATTTCCAATTTTATTCAATCAAGCATATATAGCTTCACAAACGGATACGTTGTTACAGCTGTTTTATAATTTGATTCCTTTTATCATGGTTTTATGGTTGTTTTGATGATTTTGTTAGGTTATTCGTACTATATAAAAGTTACATTTGGTTTAGTTTCGTACCTTATACGTTCAATCATAAGCTCATTATGTGATACCATCTTTTTAGGCAGCGGGAGCTATAGTTATTTCCTTAGTCCGTCCTTCATGTTTTTAATTACAATCATGCCAGTTACAATAATTTGGCAAATTCCTTTTTCATATAATTCGACGGTGTCACGGAAAAATAAATGCTGCAATCAGTGGTTGATCTTAAATTATTCTTACCCGTCCATATTTTAAGTTAAAAACTAAGTGAATCGAGTTTGAAATACTGCCCACGGATAGCACCATAACTGTTTCGAACATTCAGCCCTTTACTGTACTTAATTGATGCCCTACTAGGCAATCCAGGGACGTAATGGTAAATCTACAAGGAAGTACCTTAAAATCGACACATTTGGTGTTAAAATCGGTCCGACCGTTTTCGAGTTATAACGGTGAAAAGAAAACCTTCACTATCTACTGTGGTATTCTACATCCTACTGTGGTATCTTCATTTTATCCTACATCCCGCCATAAAACAAACATATCTCTACATGACATATTCCTTGATATAAATATTTTCTATTCAGTCCTCTAGATTCTTCATATCAAGGTTAGACGATAATTTTTATCGTGAGCGAAGCCACGGGTTCTGCTAGTCCAGTATATTTCAACTAGATGAAGCCACATAGGTAGAAAGTTTTATCAAGATACGTTTTAAGAAGTAAGGAAGATATAGAATTTTTTTATTTCCCATAAGGATAACATGGGAAATGAGTATGCAGGTTTGCTGCCATAAAAATGGAAATATCGGGGATTTTAGACTAAAATACATTTGATCTCATCTAAATGAAGCCACAAACCAAGTTTTATTAAGATATGTTGTGAAATAAGCGAGATATAGAATTTTACTTATTTCCCATAAGGTTAACATAAGGACAACGTACTGTGTTTACCACTTTCAATATCTCGGTAACCAATGGACATAAAGCAATGATTCAAAATACTAAATTGTTTGGTTTTCGAGCTGAATTCAATGGTGCCAAACAAAATTGGATTATTTTTATTTTTCTATGTGAAAAACCCAAAAAACCCATTTTGTGGGGGGTTTACCCCCATTTACCCCCCCTTCCAGTGGTCCGATCTGGCTGGTTTTCGAACTCATCCGAATAATTACTACTTTACACACCTGTGCCAAATTTCATTCCGATCGGACTATTTTTGCGAGCGCTATCGTGCTTACAGACACATAGATATATATATATATATATATAGAAATTCGAACGAATGCTGTTTTTTGCTTCTGGGGGCCCCAAAATGAAAAGTTATCATGGTCTCAGGCTTAGGTCTTACCATGAGACCTACGGTAATAGCTTCTTCCTTATGGGGGAAATTCGCTAAAATTCGGTTTTCTATGAAAAAAGGTTTACATGATTCAGTAGGTGGAGGATTGTTGATTAGTCTAATTGTTTTTTTCTGTAAAACACACAGAAATTGCTAAAAAAAAGAAATTGCTTGTTGATTGTCGGATTGCTTTTTTCTGTAGTTATTTACACTGCTCCCCAGGCTACAAGTCCAAATTGGAGGTGTGAGACAAACAATGCATCATATGCTATAATTGTGGTCTTTTTGTCAGTAAGGTGCCTGATTCTCCTTAGGGCATACAAAACTGTAGACAATTTTTTATTAAGTTTTCTGAGTGGGGTTGCCAATTCAGATGGTTGTCAACTGTTATTCCGTGGAACTTGCAAGTCGTGGCCGATTTGATGTCTTGATTAGGTGAAGTGACATTCAGCTCCTGCTGTGCTGAAAGGTGTGAATTTTAAGAAGACTGTTTTTGTTTTATTTATTTTCAGGTTCATATCTTGACATATTCTGGATGCATTATTTAACGATTCTTCAACCAGGTTAGGGGTATCTTCATTTTTACTTTTACTTATAGGGCTAAACAACATCAGCGTTTAGTGTGTTGTGTCATCAGCGAACATAATACAAGATTCTTGTGGTAGAAGTTTATCAGGAAACGCATTAATATACATTAAGAAACAAATTGGTCCTAATGTAGATCCTTGGGGAATTCCTTGTGTTATCTTTCTAAATGATGATCTGGTCTTAGATTCGATTCCGTTGAAATAAATTTTATTTCAACTGCTTGTGTCCTGTTGATTAAATAGTTCTCAATCCAGTTTAGTGCAGAGTCTTTAATTTGTAATAGTTTTAATTTTCCCATTAAAATTTTCCAATCCAAACAATCGAACGCCTTTTGCAAGTCAAGGAACATTCCCGCAGCTTGATTATGTTCTTCCCAAATGTTGGTGATAGTTTCACATAATTGTGTGATGGCGGATGTTATGGATTTCTGATTCCTAAAACCATGTTGATTTGGTGTAAGTTGTTGTATTCTAAAAATCTAATTAATTGCTTTCCTATGGCTTTCTCTAAGTATTTAGACAGAGTCGGAAGTATTGAAATAGGCCTATAGTTTTCAATATGTTGTCTATTGCCTTTCTTAAATATAGGTGTTATAAGAGAAATTTTCATTTTGGCTGGAACTGTAGATTGTCTGATTGAGGCATTAATGACATCCAGAAAGGGGGGGTGAGATCTCGTCTTCACAAAATTTAATTATTTTATTAGGTATTTCATCAAATCCTGATGATAACTTAGGCTGGAGTTCGGTAAATATTTTATGAAGGCTCCTCCGTGTTATAGTGTCAAAGCAGGTTAGTTCATTGATGGTAGGTTGCGGTGTAATATCTGTGATAAATTCTTGCTCATCGTTCTTATTTTCATTAAACCCTATTTCTACAAAATATTTATTAAATTTACTGCAAATACGGTAAGGTTCCGTAATGAGTGACCCATTTGATTCAATGGTGATATTGTCTTCTCTGGTTTTTATTTTGTATCGTTCGTTATTAATGGTTCCCCATATTTTTCTGCTTTTGTTTGCGGATCTCTCAATTCGATTGGTTATAGACTCGGAATTCTGTTTTCTGACTTCGGCATCATAGACTTTTTTGATTCAGTTATATGCAAGTTTGTCGTCTTCGTGGTTTGTAACTATATATTTATTGTAGGCCGTATTCACTAGGCACTTTAGATCAGTAAGTTTCTTGTTCCAAAAAATTGTTTAGGGATTTTTCCTTTTTTCCATGTTTGGGGCATTACTCAATTTATTTCATTAGTCAATATATTTACAAGGATTTTTCATCCACATTAATTTTTTGGTATACCACAGTCCAATCGATTTTTTAGCGAATTTCCTTAAAGGAATAAGCTATTACGGTAGTACTCATGGTAAGACCTAAGTCCGAGACCATGTTAACTTTTCATTTTGGGCCCCCCAGAAGCAACAAACACCATTCGTTTGAATTTATATGTATATACATACATATATATATATATATATATACAGTAATATATATACAGGGTGAGTCAGTCCACCCGTCCACCTATTGTAGCGGGAGAACGGTTTGACATAGAAACGTCAAATAAAATTATTCCCCACTAATTTGCATATGAAGAATTCATTAAAATATTTTCATCGCGATTCATGTACAGGGTGTTCCAGAAATGAAGGTCATGGGTTCGAATCTCAAAATTTTCTTAAGTAAACCTACAGCAAATACTATATCATTTTAAAGGTCTTGTTAAAAGAAACATTTTGGTGAAAACAGAACTAAATTATCTCAAGCCGTTTCAAAATGGCGGCAATTTTTGTGAAAATTTTCGATATTTACGGAACCCCCTGTATTTTTCAAACCACTTAACATTTTTCAGTTCTGATTCAAAATTCTTAATCCTTGGTAACTCAGCTTTACTATGATATGTCACATGACAATATTTAAAAACATTTTAAATTTTGAAAAAAAATTATTTTTTGAAAATGTTGGCAGCCCTGAAAATAAAAAAAAATCAAATAGCAACATATACCAAAAAGCATATAATTTTAAAGGTCTTCAAAATTTCTACAACTTTGTAACTTACACAAGTATTCTAACTTTTTTAGTTTTTTAGTTATGGTAAAAAAACTCCATTTTCCCATATGAAGTGCATGTTATTTATGCAGTTCATAATAACCAAAGGGTACCCACAGACCGTTTGCTGTGGACGTGCAAATAACATGCACTTCATATGGGAAAATGGAGTTTTTTGACCATAACTAAAAAACTAAAAAAGTTAGAATACTTGTGTAAATTACAAAGTTGTAGGAATTTTGAAGACCTTTAAAATTATATCCTTTTTGGTATATGTTGTTATTTGATTTTTTTTTATTTTCAGGGCTGCCAACATTTTCAAAAAATAAATTTTTTTCAAAATTAATTTTTTTTAAATATTGTCATGTGACATATCATAGTAAAGCTGAGTTACCAAGGATTAAGAATTTTTAATCAGAACTGAAAAATGTTGAGTGGTTTGAAAAATACAGGGGTTTCTGTAAATATCGAAATTTTTCACAAAAATGGCCGCCATTTTGAAACGGCTTGAGATAATTTAGTTCTGTTTTCACCAAAATGTTTCTTTTAACAAGACCTTTAAAATGATATAATATTTGCTGTAGGTTTACTTAAGAAAATTTTGAGATTCGAACCCATGACCTTCATTTATGGAACACCCTGTACATGAATTGCGATGGAAATATTTTTAATGAATTCTTCATATGCAAATTAGTGGGGAATAATTTTATTTGACGTTTCTATCTCAAACAGTTCTCCCGCTACAATAGGTGGGCGGGTGGTCTGACTCACCATGTATATACAGGGTGTTTCACGATAACCATGACAAACTTCAGGATATGATTCCTTGGGTCAAAATGAGAAAAAAATGTCCAGTAAACATAGGTCCTAAACTCAATCGTTTTCTATGAAATAGGGAAAATAGGGATTTTTCGGTTTTCAGTTTACCTATTGAACATTTTGACGTCTAAATTGAAAGGTTGGCAAAATATTTTGATAAAACCTTCATAGCTAGATAGAATATTAAATTTGAAAGAGATTTCATAACTATTGTATGCAAAAATAATGAGTGTGACTGAGCAAAAGTTGTCTAAAAATCAAAATTTTCCTTAAAATTCAAGAACCAAAAAATATTTTTTGTTTTCGACAGCCCTTCATTTTGTAACCGCTCGTGCATTTGGCTTACAACTTTACCAAAAGTTTAAGAATTTAATGGAGAACAAAGAAATATCAATTAAAGTATACTTTATATGGGGGTTATTTTTGTAAAAATCCAAAATTTTGTAAGGTATCAAAAAATTCTTAAATTTGGAGAAACAAATAAAAATTTATACTTTGATTATTTTTTTAACATATTTGAATCAAACTTGGTATGTGGCTTCCACTAGATGAGAGGTAATCGTTAGTAACCTAAAATCCCCTCCTTTTTACTTTTATGGCAGCAAACCTGCGAATTCAATTTCTAATGTTATTCTTATGGGGAAATAATTTAATTAGATAATTCAGTTTTTCTCATCATATTTAAATAAAACTTCGTATATGGCTTCATATTGTTGAGGTCTACCTAATTATGGCCTAAAACCCTCCAGATTTACCTTGTTATTGCAGGAAACCTGCATACTCACTTTCCATTGTTAACCTTAAAGGAAAATCACAAAAATCTCACTCTTCCTTATCTCCATACATACCTTAATAATTCCCGCTTTGCTACTTATTCATACTCAGTGATTTTGAAATGTTTTATTTAATAATTATTATCAAGCTTCATATCAAGGAATATAAACTAACATCCATAAATAAGCATTTTAAAATTTTCCCTATTAGAATAACATGGAAAGTGAGTATGCAGGTTTGCTGCAACAACAAGGTAAATCTGGATGGTTTTAGGCCATAATTAGGTAGATCTCAACAATATGAAGCCATATACGAAGTTTTATTGAAATATGTTGAGAAATAACTGAATTATCTAATTAAATTATTTCCCCATAAGAATAACATTAGAAAATGAATACGCAGGTTTGCTGCCATAAAAGTAAATAAGGAGCAGATTTTAGGCTACTAATGATTACCTCTCATCTAGTCGAAGCCACATACCAAGTTTGAATCAAATATGTTAAAAAATAATCAAAGTATAAATTTTTATTTGTTTTTCCAAATTTAAGAATTTTTTGATACCTTACAAAATTTTGGATTTTTACAAAAATACTCCCCATATAAAGTATACTTTAATTGATATTTCTTTGTTCTCCATTAAATTCTTAAACGTTTGGTAAAGTTTCAAGCCAAACGCAAGAGCGGTTACAAAATGAAGGGCTGTCAAAAACAAAAAATATTTTTTGGTTCCTGAATTTTAAGGAAAATTTTGATTTTTAGACAACTTTTGCTAAGTCACACTCATTATTTTTGCATAAAATAGTTATGAAATCTCTTTCAAATTTGATATTCTATCTAGCTATGAAGGTTTTATCAAAATATGTTGTCAACCTTTCAATCTAGACGTCAAAATGTTCAATATGTACACTGAAAACCGAAAAATCCCTATTTTCCCTAATTCATAGAAAAAGATTGAGTTTAGGACCTATGTTTACTGGACATTTTTTTCTCATTTTGACCCAAGGAACCATATCCTGAAGTTTGTCAGGGTTATCGTGAAACACCCTGTATATATATATATGTCTGTTAACACGATAGCTGCCGTAAATATGGTCCGATCTTAATGAAATTTGGTACAGACGTGTAAAGTGGTAATCACTCGGACGAGTTCGTGAACCAGTCCGATCGGACCACCGGAAGGAGGGGTAAAGGGGGATAAACCCCCCCCCCCAAAATGGGTTTTTTGAGTTTTCACATAGAAAAATTAAATTTGTCAAATTTTTGTTGGCACCATTGAATTCAGCTCAAAAAAACAAACAATTTAGTAGTTTTAATCACTGCTCTATGTCCATTGGTTACCGAGATATAGAAAGTGGTAAACACAGTACGTTGACTCAATGTTAACCTTATGGGAAATAAGTAAAATTCTATATCTCGCTTATTTCTCAACATATCTTTATAAAACTTGGTAAATGACTTCTTCTAGTTCAGATCTACTAGATATTTAATTAAAACCAACCAGTTTAAACATACCTGTAGCAGCAAACCTGCATACTCATTCCCCATGTTATTCTTATGGAGCTTTCAAAAACATGTAAAATCCCGCTATGTTGGATTGAAATATGTTTTTTTACACTTGAAATTCGCTGAGTATGCAGGTCTGCTGCAACGGGGGTATTTAAGTTGTTCTTGAGTTCATCAATCAAAATTTCTTTGGTTATTTTCCTTGTGAATCTATTTGGAAGGTTGCTAGATTTATTTAGCTTGAAGCTGCTAACGTTACACACAGGGCCGCCGACAGACATTTTGAGGCCCGGGGCAAAGGTTAGGAGTGAGGCCCCTCAATACAAAAAATCGTAAATAAAAAAACCTGTGTCTGTCAAATAGCTACATTTGTAAAATCTGCTGATTACAAACCTTTTGGTAAAAATGTTGAATATCTTAATTTGTTCAATACAAAACAACTACATGACTACATCACAGGTCTATACTTAACTTTTGATTTATGAATTTTGAAAATTCAGAACATTACAAACAGTAAAATCAGTTAAAATCCTTTTTGATACGGCTACTGAATAACACAGAACTTGGGATTAAAAGCACTAGACTAAAAAATGTATGTTTCTAATAAGCCTGTACCTGGGGGTAAAAAGGATTTAAGAAACAGTTTTAAGTTATTATACAAATTATTCACCGGACTAACTACTAGAAACTACTTTACTTGTTTTCCTTCTGTTTTCCAACTCCCAAAATGCCTGTGGTGCGTGTGACGTCACCAGGACACCATTTTACCGGTTGTATCCTAGCCCTAGCAAGGCCCCCTTGGCCCTTTGGTAAAAGTACAGCTTAAGTCGAAGATGTAGTAATAACTACTCTCTGACTGGCCAAGATACTTTATTGTGCCAGCTTGAGGTGGCCTTGCTACAGACGAGCGCATTCTTTCGGTCTGCTGAAGGCATCATGAGCTGCTTCAATTTTTGTATGAGGAAACCTGAATTTCTTTGGACCTTGGTCAAGGCCACACTAGGAGGGGGGGAGACTGCGGCCTGTAGTGTAGTGTGGCCTTGCCTTGGTTCATACCACAGATGAACTAATACATAAGTTTATGTATTCGTTTATCTGTGTTCATACGTAGCTGAACTCAAACTCAGAGGAGAAACGAAGCTGCATTTGTTAATCATTGGGAAAAATTAATGTCACGTCCTGGGTTGGATTTAGCTTTTGGCGCTCATAGGCCCAATAATTTTTTTCGCCCCCTAGTCCTAGTTAGGGGGGGTGTTTTAATGTTCCCCCTACTTCCCTAAAAACCTTCATTATAAAGTTATATCAGGTGCTACTAGTTATGTCAGGTAGTGCAAACATAAGAAGTAAATATTTCCCATTATATCAATCATATAAGCACTCCCACACATGTTCTTATTCTACGATATAAACTGAAACTATGAAAATGTGTAGCCTCTATTAATATTATGCATCGAGTGACTTACATAAATAATTGTCTTTTTAAGTTTAGCCTAATACCAGCGCAGAAGTAAATAGTTCCCATTATAATCATATAAGCACTCCTACGCATGTTTTTATTCTTATAGGGCCTTCCTTCTTGCTTTTTGCCGGGCGAATTTATCTATGATTTGCTTTTAAATCAATTACAAAAATATGTTCAGTTATAGCTATAGTCCAGGCAACGAAAGGTTATAGAGGGAATTGCATGGATCACAATTTTTGACTTTTTAACTTTGTTTGGACTATTTAGGAGTAAAACATATCAAATGTCCCCGCCCTTAGCCCTTGAGCCGGCTGGGCTGGAAGGGCCTAAAGGTACAATTTTTTGGTTTTTCCTAAATATCTTGAAAACTATCAACTTTTAGTATTCCCTATAAGTTTGAAAATTAAAGAAAATTAAAATTCCTGTAAGAAAAATATATAATATGTCTGCTTTGGTCCAACCGTTTACAATGTAATCACTAATTTTAATAATATTTAAAAAATATCCCTTCCATAAGAAATACATGTAAATTTGTGGGTAACTTAGATGCCCAATTGGGCAAAGTTTTTTTCACCTAAAGGAAAATGAACAGCATTCAGGAAATATTGACAAAATTTCCAGTAATTTGACACCTCAATTATAAAAATTGGTCTAAAATTAAGGCGTTGGCGAGCTCACAAAAAACGTTATTTTTCAAGGAATTATTACAATTTGTTATGATTGCTGAGCTTGGTACGGATTTAGTTAATGTGAGGTCTGGTGCAGGCCTATTACCTCGGGGGGCCCAGACGCGACGGCCGAAAACCAAATGAAATTGTATCAAAATAAGACAAATGAACAGTTAGGTAATTTTAATTATATACGTTTTTTAAGTACTAAGTTTTTTTATATATCTTCTAATACATTTAATTTTGGTCTCTTTGTTTTAAAAACTCTAATATTTAATAATCCTCAAAAATATTCTCAGCTCAAAATGTGGCCCCTTCCTTTTGTGGCCCGGGGCAATCTGCCCCCTTTGCCCCCCCTCTCGGCGGCCCTGGTTACACAGTATTCCATGATGGTCAGAAATGGCACTTATTTGGTATGCTTTTACTACGACATCCAAGTTAGTATAGCATCCATCTATGCTACTTATACTGATGGGGGTAATTCTAATATATGGAATATGCATAAAGTTTATGTTGTATTCATTAAGTAGGTTTCTTAGATATATGGTATCTTCTTCATCTAATATATTTATATTAGTATTTCCCATAATGACTATTCCCTGTTGACAATTTAAGTTTGATAAAATTTGTCCAATTTATTTAGAAAGTTGGCCGTAGACGAGCTTGGGGACCTGTATACTCCCAAAAGAGTGATCTTATTTTTATGGTTTTTTATTTCCATGCCTAATAAACTCACAGCCAAGTTCCTCACAGATTTGTAGTTTCAATTTTTGTGAATTTAAGGTCTGCTGATGTTCTTATAAAAATACCCCCGTCGCAGCAAACCTGCGTACTCAGCGAATTTCTAAAGAATTAATTTTTATATGGGAGCCTATTTACTTATGTACAGGAAAATGTTTCAAACATTTCATGTAATTAATGCAAAAAGTATATTACATATCAATTCAAGAGCAGCTTTAGATATAAGGGGAATGATCATGGGAATCAGATCGGTATCCATTCCAACAATATTCTTTTTGTTATTCTTATAATTATTAGTCTAATACTTTTTTTATAAGTCTACCGTTGTTATAGTATAATAAAAATTTAAGCAAACATACAATCAATGTTTTAAAATCAGTCAAAATAAAAACAAATAAAATAGTCACATGAAAAAATTGAATCCAAACATATGATTTATCTTAAAATTTAAATAAACTTGTTGCAGCAAACTTGCATGCTTAGTTAATTTCTAAAGGATTTATTTTTATATGTGGGCATATTCTACATAAGTTAGGGAAGTTGTTGTTTTGAGAGAATGTAAATATTAATCTAAATTAAGTAAATTTTATCATTCATGATCTTATTTCTCAATAATTATTCATATTCTGATAATTTTTAATAAAGTTACTTGTTATAGTATATAAATGTCAGCAAACATATTATCAATCTACTCAGATCCAAGAAATAAAAACAAATCAAACCATCACATGAACAAATTAAATTCAATCATGTGGTTTGTTTTATTATTTTTTAAATCCCATTTTAGGGAAATTGAATGAAAAATTTGGGTATTTCATACCAGAATTTGGACAGTTTATGTCCCTTCAGGGAAAAACAAAGGACAATGTACTGCATTTTGCAGATCCGATATCTCAGTAACCGATTGATGTAGAGCAATAATTCTAAATGCTATATTGTTTATTTTTTAAGCTGAATTCAATTCTGACCATTAAACCTACATCAAATTAATAGAAATATGTTAAATCTTGGAAATAAATTTTATTTATTAAAAAAACTGCCTTAGAATGTACCGATCTTGCTGGTTTTCGAACTTAAAGTCATGAATATCGCTATAAATGTTTGTTCCAAATTTCATCAAGATCGGACTTTTTTTACGAGAGTTATCGTGCCTACGGACACACACACACATATATATATATATATATATATATATATATACATATATACCAAAATGAACGAACGTTGTTTTTGGGCTCTAGGGACCTCAAAACGAAAAAATAACATGGTCCCGGGCTTAAGTCTCACCATGCCGCCTACGGTAATAGCTACTTCCCTATAGGGGGAAATTCGCTAATAGCAACACCTCCCCACGTATGTTCTTTTCTAGAATAGTTTAGTGCAAGCTGGAATCCATCTAGATTGGTGGTGTTCATTTGATCTTCAGTTAGGCCATGTTCGGAAATTATTATAATATCAGGTTTAAGAGTTCAACTTATCCAACTTTCTTTTGGAGTCCTCCTTCTATATTTAGGTGGTAAATTTTCAAGTACTTAGGATCTTTTATTTCTTTTGGGGTCAAAGTTGGTCTGGTTTATTTTGGTTGGTGGTTGGCCTTTTATTGGATGAGTGACCTAAGTTGGTGAAATTGTTGTCGTTTGGTCGGGGTTTGGGCAGGTCCGATCGGATTCAGTCGTGGTTTCCATTCCTTCAGGCTCGGAAGAGACGTCCTTGTTGTCACCAGTGGCCTGTTCATTCCGATGGTGAGTTTGCGCTGGAGACGTTTTTCGCCTTTATTCATATTTTGTATGCCTCCAAAACTGTAGTTAAGAATTAAAACCAGGTTACATACCTTATCCGTCTAACAGTTTCACTTTGTGTCCATTCATGACAGCATGTTTCACAATAAAAATTGCATCTTCAGGTCTAAGTACTTGATTTCAAATCTCGTCATATATTAAAATTAAAATACATATAAAATTGCACATATAATTTACACTTACTGACGCGGATGAACGGCAAAACAGCTTTGCGCTATTCGCGATCGGCCGCGTAATACGCTTAGCGCGTATCTCCCGATCACGGATAAACGGCCGATGTAGCTTTACGAAACTCGCGAGCGGCCGTGAAAAACGATCGCGCGTGTTTACCTATCGTGAATAAACGGCAAATTATAGCTTTGCGAAATTCGTGAACGGTCGCGTATTTGCCGATCGCGGCTAAACGGCCGATGTTGCTTTCCGAAACTCGCGATCGGCCGTGAAAAGCGATCGCGCGTATTTGCTGATTGCTGATAAACGACAAATGAATCATTGCAAACTCGCAATCGGGTGTGGAAACCAATCTTAGGTATTCACTGACAGTGGTTAATCGACGGAAATAACTTGCTAGAAGGCGTGACAGTGTGCGTGTTTTTATTTCAAAATTATGTTATCTCACGATAACTTGATTAAATATAATTTCCAATGGAAAAATGCATAATGCTTTAAAAAAGTTATAATTTTAGTCTTTTTTATGAAACATAATTGCAGTTTTAGAGCACAGATTTTCACTTTTTGATACCTAATTATTCAAAATTTTCTCGGGGGAGGCCCCCCGGACCCCCCTCTGTTGTTGGGGGGTATTCCATACCCCCCAGACCCCCCGGAAGGATCACCTCCCAACATTTTTCACCACCCCCCCCTAAATATGCCCTTAAATCCGCCCCTGATAGCTCAACCTTACCAATATATTTGCATTTTCATCATCTTATTAAATTTACTTGGACGTTATGAAATCGCTTTGAATTCTTATGCATTAAACTATACCCTGGAAGATTTGATACCTGATGAACATTATGAAACATATATTTTTAAATAACGAACCCGGGCGTAGTGAAATCTGAAAACTACGAAAAAGCTAATATATTTATTTAATGAATTATATTCTGGATGTTTTATATACTGGATGTTTTGTTTATGTAGTGAGACGTGGCGCAGTTGGTAGCGCACTCGGCCCGGTTCTGTGGCGGCAGCGTCGCAGGATCGAGTCCCGATGATGCCGCATACTTTTAGCAGTACTGTTCATCCTTGTACTGTACCGGCTCACTCCTTGGGTTTGCTTGTTAACTTCCACGCACAGGTCTGAGGCCCATGTGGGGGGGGGGGCAAATGGAAGGTAAAAAGAGACCGCCACCCTCTTTAAAAAAAACTAATATTAATACTTTATAATAAATAACCTGGATATCATGAAGTAGCTTTTAATTCATTTTAACCTGTAGGTTTTACAATAGCTGGACGTGTATTTAAAAATCCCCCTGCGGGTTCAGCCGGTGGCTGAGTCCAGTTGGGGATTGTTGTGCTTCGAGTGTCCACTTGCCTTCAGCTTCAACAATCCCCATACGGATTCAGCCGCTCGCTTTTAGAGCCGGCCGGAGTCAACCAAAATATCACTGTTTCACAGCGCCTTCAAATACAATAACGCGGTAGCGCCACCATCGCCGCGGCCACTAGAAGGACTAGAAACCCTCTAGCTAATAGTAGATCATCATCCACCATCGGGAGTCGGTAACCAATACTGTAGTGCGGTACAGCACAACCCATTCTTATGTTTTACTGTGTCCTGCTGTCCCGTACTCGCGTGTCAAACATTAACCACGTGGCGTATACGGAGGCCTAAAAAATTCTCAAATCACTATTTAAAAGAATTGTTTAAGTCATACTGATTGGCATTCATAGATTGAAATAAAAACTATTCTTAGAATATTATATTATACATAGAAACATATTCTGTAAATATAAGTATACAATAATATAATGTTAATTTCTAATTACGTAGCTTTTAGAGTAGAAATAGCGACCTTCAAAATTTGGGAGGACGGTAGTAAATTTTAACAACTCACTATTAGAATTCAATTTATCACCGTCGTAACTCTTACAAGACCAGAGATTAGGTACACCAGAAGTCATATTAGTCCGTACGAGAAAAATGGGGAAATTTGTAAGAATTCATCAAACATCAATTAGTAAGATTTGAAATTGTTAGTTATTTCAATCATTTATATAAATGTAAACTTTTCCAAGCTTGTTTGAAATTTATTTTAATTATATATTAGGCAAATATATTATTTTGAGGGTTAGATTTTCAACATAGTTTATCAATAAAAATCATCAAACAGCCTACGACACCAGACATTGTGATATTGTATCATGGAGAGCCAATAGCCGGCTGAATTCTAATTGTATAACGGGATTAGGAGTATGACTCACTCATGGGCCTCTCCACCGCGCGCCGCGGACTGTGTCCCCAACGGAGCAGACACAATAGACCCAACAGGTCGACCATTAGCGCGGTCCAATGGTTTCCACATTGTTTGCGTTTCGGCATCCTATCTACTCAAGACTCAAGCGTGGCTGCAACCACCTTCCTAGTACATCGACTATAACGCCGCACTTCTTGAACAGCTTTCCCCTATTTATCTGCATTATAATAAATGTTTATTCGGTGACATTATTTAAATACATTTGACATAAAGATCAAAATATAGAAGGAAATTAACAAACAGATTTATAAATGTCTAAATGTCTAAGCAAAAGTGTTTTTTTTATTTACTTGTGTGAAAATAAAAGGCAAAAGCCAGAAGCAGACGAAGTAGATCTACACATAGATTATAAAAAAGTAAAAAAGTAAATAATAATTGACAGTATAACAAAAGTATAACAATAGCATGGGTATTGAAATGGCAATTATGGTAAACAATTTCGAAATATACATAAAAAATAAAATAAAAATTGAGATTGATATTATTTTGAAAAAAACGCGCAGATCTAAAACTATGCTCGGTTCAAAATTCAATAACGGTATGACATTAATAAAACAAATACTAATAAAAATCCAGTAAAATTGCATAAAGTAATAATTGCCTTGGAGAAAAGCCTAAAAATAAACAAAATTATAACAGAAAATTTAAAACAAAATGCAGACTATTTACAAAAATATCAAAGTAAATAGTAATTGACAATGTAACAAAAGTATAACAATAGCATGAATATTGAAATGGCAATTATGGTAAACAATTTCAAAATAGATATTAAAACAAAAAAAGTAAAACTGACATTGATTTAATTTTGGAAAAAACATGCAGATCTAAAACTATGGACGGCTCAAAATTCAATAACGGTATGACACTATTGAAACAAATATTAATAAAAATCCAATAAAATTGCATAAAGTAATAAAAGCCTTGAAAAAAAGCCTAAAAATACACAAAATGATAACAGAAAATTTAAAACAAAATGCAGACTATTTACAAAAATATATCAAAGTAAATAGTAATTGACAATGTAACAAAAGTATAACAATAGCATGAATATTGAAATGGCAATTATGGTAAACAATTTCAAAATAGATATTAAAACAAAAAAAGTAAAACTGACATTGATTTAATTTTGGAAAAAACATGCAGATCTAAAACTATGGACGGCTCAAAATTCAATAACGGTATGACACTCTTGAAACAAATATTAATAAAAATCCAATAAAATTGTATAAAGTAATAAGTGCCTTGAAGAAAAGCCTAAAAATAAACAAAATGATAACAGAAAATTTAAAACAAAATGCAGACTATTTACACAAATATCAAAGTAAATAGTAATTGACAATGTAACAAAAGTATAACAATAGCATGAATATTGAAATGACACTTATGGTAAAACAATTTCAAAATAGATATTAACACAAAAAAATAAAAAATTAAAATTGACATTGATTTAATTTTGGAAAACAACGGGCAGACCTAAAACTATGGACGGCTCAAAATTCAATAACGGTATGACACTATTAAAACAAATATTAATAAACATAAAATAAAATTGCATAAAGTAATAATTGCCTTGAAGAAAAGCCTAAAAATAAACAAAATTATAACAGAAATGCAGACTATTTACAAAAATACCAAAACAAACCAACCAAATATAATAAATTTTACATGGGATCTTAGCAGTCCCACGGGGCAGCACCCTGAGGACACTTCGAAACTGCGATAGGTCTATGACACTCCTCGGTAAATAAAGTACATTTGAGCAAAATTTCAGCATAACTGGTCCAGTGGTTTTAGCGTGATGGAACAATAGGCAGACAGACACCTACTCATGTTTACAATAGTAATGACACGTATAACAAAAATATCGGAAAATATATATTATTGTAGTTCAAAGTTCGAGTGAATCTCAAATTTTGACGATGGTTTAAAAAAAATCTAGAAAACCTATCAGCTTCAAGTGTTCAAGAAACGCACGGGGGAAGGCTCACTTTCTCGCTCTCGAGGAGTGCAATGTTGCCTGACCGTCTAAATTTGATATTTACTTAAAACACCGGTTTTCCATTTTTTTCGTTATATGAAGTATAAAATTAATGTAAAGTTTTGAAACTCTGTAACATAAAATTTGAAAACATTTTCGTTCATTTCATAGGTAAATGCTTGTTTCGTGGTGTGCCGTAAACTTTAGTGGCCCTAAACAATAATTTCTGTGCGGACAGTAAATTCCTCCCCCAGACCGTTCGGCCCCGCTCCTCAGTTATCCCCGCTGCCCACTGACGGTAGTATCTGTTTCAATTGGTATAAAATCAATGCATTTAAATTGCCATAAATCAACATGTTTTCGATCGTTGATTTTTTTAACCAGTTCACTTTAATCGCGTTGGGAGTTTTTACGGCAAGGCATTCTTTAGGTAACTCATTTATGTTTGTTTTCGTCTGTAAACAGTGGATTCTAGGAAATAGACTAAGAAGTAAAATGTTTGTATCCTATATTTTTATTATATTTATACTCTAATAAAACAAGCAAAGTTTGTACGGGCAAAATTTTTATTTCGTCCTAGGATTTTTTATTTTTTTGTTTAATTAGGTTTTAGGCCACCAGAAATCGATTGGAACTATTTCAAGTCTGGGAAAAATCCGGTTTTCGTCCTACAGCCTTTCAAAGTGCCCATCGTCATGGACATTTTTTGTTGTTTATTTTAACAAAACAGCTGATTCAGGTTGTTTTTATTTATATGCAGGTTAGAAAAATCATTTGATTAGTAAATAACTAATTTTAAATTGTTTAAAGGTTATTATGAATTAATCATTTGAAAGAATATTTATTCTATATAGTTTGGTTTGATTTTGTACGGTTTAGTGTTAAAATGTTTTCAAGGGTAATTTTTAAGAATGAAAGACCAGCAATCGCAAGACCGCTGCACTCCAACGAAGCGTCAGAGAATATAGGCTAACGACCAACTTCAACGGGCACTTCCCTTGTGGCCGTTTATTACAACAGTACGTCGTCGATATGAACAGTGTTGAAGGAGACCGAATCATTTCCTTTTTGCTAGAATAGAAAAAGCTGAAACCCACGGCTGTATAAAGGCGTTGATAACATGCTCAAATAGTGTTATAATTATAACCGTCAGCTGTCCATGTAAACACTACCACCTTCTAGGTAAATATGCTAAAACTGGTTGTCGAGGGTTGGTGATGTCGGCTGCCGGTGCAGGTTTTGCGGATGAGTCATACGAGTGGCTTGCAGCTAGGGTAATCACCTTTAGTCTCACGAAGGCTAAAAGGTACGCTTCTAGGTGGTTTCAAAAATATAAAGTATAATACTTTCAATTTGCAGACATACCTCTAAGTGAGTAATTGCTTCAAATAACTATTATTAAATTTACGTTTTCATCACTCTGTATACGAAAATTGCCCGTTACCGTACAGCTGAGATCTACGAAAACCCTCAATTTCCTTACATCAAAACAAATAATGATCAGCGGGTTTTTCGGTACCCAAACATTGCATTTTCGTACTCAAACAAACTTTTTCGGTACCCAAAAAAAAAATATTGCCGTGCCCAAAACAAACGAAGTTCCTATTTTGACAGTTCAACCAGCTAACTCTAACTAAAATAAACGGCTGTAATTTCGTTTTTCAGCCGTATTGTATTTGCTAAATGTTGGATGATTTTTTATAAGTTTGGTTCCTTATTTGAATTGTGATGAAAAGTATTGTTCATTCGTCACAAAGGTCTTTCATGACTAGTAGTGAAATATACTGTTTCATATAATAGTTTTAATCCATTTGCATTTTTATAGCCAATCAGTATATGAATTCAATGATCCTATTCTTGAATATGTTACCCGCGACTTCTACTCAAGGGTTTTGAGTAAAAAAAGCACAAACATTTAAATATTTGATACAAATAAGAATGATACCGGTATGGTATGACGTTTGCAATCTTCCTTGCCGGTGAGCGACACTAGTGAAAACTGGCGTGGCATCGATGAACTACCACGGCCGCCAATCCACCTACTCTACGAACTCTAAATTGCAGAGGTATTTTTAATCGACGAAATAAAATACTTATAGTGAATATAACTGAAAAATTAGACCGTAATTTTAACGTCATAATACTTAAGTTGATGTAGGTTTAAGTTAAAAATATACTTATTTTAAGATCGAATTTTTACAACCGAATTAGTTTTGCTAGAAAACCATTGTAGTCTTATGGAAAAAAATATCTTGAATTCATTAAAATAAAAATAGAAAACAATTTTTTTCGTAAATAACTTTAAACCGGCTGATACGTATGCTAGTAACAAATGTTTTGACCGTTACGATTTTTTACTGAACGTGCTGGCTCTCGGTGAGGAAAACATAAACTATACCCGCCCCATGTTAAACTGGAAATCAGAGCCGTGAGCGGTTGGGCTGACTCCGGCCCCCTCTTAATCAGGGCGCGCAGAAATCTTTTTCTACCTGATTTGTCTACTTGCTCTGTAACCTGAACCTTTTCACCACGCCCCGTCACATCATTGGGAACATGCAGAGCCTCAAACCTATTTGAGGTCCGCAGTGCCGAGCCATCACTCACACCAGCTTTCACACCACCCCCCACACGACCCTCAGCCCTTGCAGGCCCGCGCCTACCCCTTCCAACAACCTTACTCCAAACTTCCCCGCTATCCCCAACCGCATCAAGCGGACCTTTACTTAGTTTCTGCTGATCATTCTTATTTTCTAACAACTTATCCATTAAACTAATTATTTTTGCCTCTTTAACATTTAGAAGCTCTAACAACCTATCTTTTTCCCTACTCAGGGCCTCACTTTGGCCGATTGCTTCATCTAACTCTTTTTTAAATACATTACTACTAAGATCATTTATCCTACTTTTTGACATTTCTATACACTTAGGACATACACAAGGGTCATTTGCTTTCATTAAATTAAAAATCGATTTCTTCAGTCTGCTACAGTCTTTGTCACTGTGTACCCAACACTCGCATACTTCACATTCTATCGAACCGGAGACCTTGTTATCAATTTCCTTATTACAAGTCCTTATTACAACCCATTACAACCCATATTACAACCCATTCCTTATTACAACCCATAATTGGATTACTGTATTAGGCCTAGGCCAACTGGCTTTACACTAAGTTAGTTATGTAGGCTACTATTAAATATTTGTAGAAGTTTCCATTCCTTTAAAAAAATTCCGTAATGATGAATTATTAAACAAGATGTTTTAAAATTATAACTAATAACCCAGAGTTTGAATATT
Organism: Flexamia atlantica; assembly: GCA_035578135.1. Lineage (NCBI taxonomy): Eukaryota > Metazoa > Arthropoda > Insecta > Hemiptera > Cicadellidae > Flexamia > Flexamia atlantica. The sequence goes on from JAQJVK010000001.1 coordinate 39,421,689, forward strand.
AACTTAGTTTCATACAAAACTTCCGATAGTAAAATTCTTTCTCCTTATACAGGAATCAGGGTAGGGAGAGATGAGATAGGTTCTTCCCTTCACCTTCAATTAATACTTCAGTCTACTAAGTTAGCTTTGCATGGAACCGGAACCGAACGGCACAGTTTGTACTATTTGTTCCAGATTCTCTGCGGAACGGCACAGTAACCTGAACATCGATAAAGATATTCTAGGTACTGTGGCGGAACGGCATCGGCATTCGGCACGGACTAATACAGTTCCGCCTAGTCGGTGGAACGGTTACGTCGAAAATAACGCTAACTGCTCCTCGGCATTTTCTACGATTAGAAGGTCGTATAATTTACTTGTGACATAACCTCTACGCAAGGAAGCCTCTACCTCTTTACGCCTCTACGCGATTCACGAATTGAATTGGGTAGGGCCACAGTAACTTGAACATCTATACGGTAAGTATCATAAACAATATGCGCAGTAGACCAGCCAATCAGCAACCGTTCTGCTGGTCGGTGGTGCGACTCGACCTTCTGTCCACACGGGCTCCTCTAGCTTTTGGAATAGGTTCCAGTGGTAGCAGTTACTACTGTAATAGCTTCTCTAACTTTCCGTAGCAGTTACCATTTGACAGTGCATTATTTGTTTGGTTCATTGGTACTTGTTCTCCTAGATTGTTGTTGTTGTTATTCTAAGTCTGTAATATTCTGCTTGTTACCCGTTACCGCAATTTAATTTGACTGTTCAGTGAATAATGTCGACGTTGTGAATTGTTTGTTAGGCCTATTGAAGTTTTCTCTCTGTTACATTATTTGGGAATAGATGATTGTAAGATCTTCTTATTTGAAAATTAGCATAAGTTATTAAGAAGTAAAGTGCATGATCTTATTACTAGATAGGCCTAGCCTAAAGAGAAAAAATTGATTTGCTGCAAGTGAGTTTGAAGAAATCTAGGTCCGGCCATGTGATTACCTATAGGCATTAGAATGTACAATACAATTTCAAAGCATGTTGACAACCCAAGCCTAAAAGTGTTCAAAAAGAAATTGAAATTATTAAATTTTTTATGCTTCAACCATTTTTATCACATTGATGATTTTTTTAATTTGCCTGAATCTGTGATATTTGATAGTTTTAAGTAGGCTAGCTAGTAAATTATTTGAAGTAAAAAACTGCTGTATTGTCAGTAACCAGGATTTTAAAGTGTTGAAGTACGTACTGTTTATATAATGAAGCTGTTTAATCATGAAACTGCGATGTTCGAACTTAAACAGCTGATTTTCAATTTTAAACAGGAATTAAGCTGCTTAAGTAATTTCGAACATCGCAATTTCATCGTCCATCGGTTAGGTTGATTTGATGAGTTGAGTTTATCATTTTTGAGTTTGATCAAAAGGGCTTTATTCTGGTAGCAAAGTGCTTGCTTAAAGTACATTACACACCCGATTATCCAAGCCCTGGTTATTTGAGGTAGATCTGGGATTATTATCCTAGATTAACAATCTAAGTTATTAATCACCGATCAAAATTACTAGCCATTTTAAATTAAAAATTACTAGCCAAAGCAACAATATATACAAATTTGCTAACTTATTGTATGTTTATTTATATATTTTGTTGTCCTAGGTTCAAGACAGAGAATCCTGGCCACGTCATCCTCCGACAGAATCCTTCTTGGTCATAACCACCCTCTCCAGCCATCCAGGGGGAGGGGGGAGGTGTGTTTAGTGGGTATTCTGTTTAACAGTTGAGTCCCACACTACCCTCGCAGGAGCGAGAGTGTGCGTAAATGCATTCACACCTTCCTATCCAAAAAAAGTACAGTACACTCTCTATGGTTTGACACTTGATACTTCAACACGGCTGCCACTCAGGAAAACATTCCAAGGCTACCAAATATTTTACTCAGTAGTGTTAGTAATATAATAAATAAAAGATAATAAAATAGTTGTGCAATGGTTTAGGCTCGATATTTAATAAATTTGGGAGCTGTAAAAACCTGTATTTTAATGCTTTTACTAATATAAACTTCCATATATTCTCTATAGTATGACATTTCGATACTACGGCACCTCCAAAGTCCACTGAGCTTAAGTGTCTGCGAGAGTCTACTGTAAATTAGAAAGAGATTTTTTATTTAAGAAATCAGTTTTGACATAATTCATTCATATAGGCCTAAATTAAATTGCTAAACAAAATAGCTTAAAATATCATAGTTATCCAGGTTTAGTTAGTGATGGGAAGATCTACCACTTTTCACTATTAATTAGTGAATAATCGATTGGTTTCGAACATCGACCAGTCTAGTGTTCGCAACTGTCGATCAAGGAAAAACCTGGGATGAGCCCAATCTCTAATCAGACTAGCTGTTGACTAGTCACATGAAAACATTTGATAGGTATCGACTAGTTCAAATAATCGACTAATTCAACTCGATGGCCAACTTTAGTAGATTAAACCACAAGTCGACTATCCCATCACTAACTTTAGTTAAACCTAACAAATAAACGGTATCAGGAAACTGACACATACTTTCTCCCTTAAAGTTATTTAAAAGCAGAAAACTTATACAGTGAAATAAAACAAATTAACAATTAATTATCACACAAATACATACCAAATTTTATCAAAATCGGTTAGTAAAGAACGGAGATATCGGTTGTTAAATATTTGCCATAAGAAAACATTGGACAACGTACTGCATTTACCGCCGAACTTGAAAATATCAATTATCTCCGCAACCAGTTAACCTAAACTGATGATTCAAAATACTGAGTTATTTAGTTTTTCAAGTCAAATTTAATGGTTTAACAATAAAGGTTTAAATTACCTGTGTTCCGTCATGTAATCCAAACTGTAGCTGTTGCTACGGCCGTTTCAAAGCACTAATGGCTTCATCTTCAGGCGTACAAGAAACGTAATTTTACCTCATAGAGGTCGTCGAAAGTTTAAAATGTTGACACGACACAAACATTAACATAACACAAAAAATAACAAAAAACACTTGGCCAAGTTTAACATTCAGAACCGACCCGCACGAAGACTGACCACCGACTCCAGACTGCGGCGCGCGCATCCGTTGACCTGGTTATCAGCTGTTATCCTTTATCTCTCTCTTCATTGTCTGGAACAGTCCCTCGCCTATTGTTGTTTTTCCTCATTATTCCAATGGCCGTGTCGTATATTATATTCGATTTGAAGGACACCTGATCGTTTAAAACATTGTCGGGTTCTGATTTGGTGGCTTTGTAAATCTGGAACTCTTCTAAACAGTCTAGAATGGGGCCTTTTTTACATTTATTAAGAATTTCAACATTGTCCTGGAAACTACTGTAGCTATGGTTATGGTCAATTAGATGAGTTGCAAAAGCTGATCTTAACTTTGGATTTTTTACTGAATTAGGTGGTAAATGTTCTTTGAAACGTTTTTGAAATGATCTAGTGGTTTGGCCAATGTAAAATTTCGGGCAGTCACTACAATTTAATTTGTAAAAACCAGTACCGCCACCCTGATTCTTATCATTTTTTCCATTGTTAGAGCGGGGTTTCAAAACAAAACCTAGTTTATTGCTAGTCCTATATGATACTGTAACGTTTTTTTTGCCAGTTCATTTTTTACTGTATAATTTAAGGAAGTTGACCCAAATTCCATTGCTACATATTTTTTCTCCGTGTTTAAAACTCTTGTTTGTGGATTGTTTATTTTATTTAGACGTTTTGAGATAAGGTCATCAATCATAGAACTTTTGTAGCCATTTACGACTGCAATATGCTTAATAATATCAACTTCATTTTTGTAATCCTCATCGGGACTAAGAGGCACTGTCAAAAGCCTATGAATAAAACAATTATATGCTGCCATCTTTTGACTATGCGGATGGTGTGATGTAGCATGAATAGTCATATCTGTAGTAGTGGGTTTTCTAAAAATTTTAAACTTTTTGTCCTCCTTGTAAACAGTTAAATCCAAATAGTTAAGTGATCCGTTCATTTCAGATTCCATAGTAAAACTCATTTTCTCATGTATACTGTTTAAATAATTATTAAAAAT